>JAKOGI010000182.1:25000-385000 GCA_029747015.1 Carnegiea gigantea | reverse complement strand
CACCGCATTTTTTCTAGTTCGATAGTGCGCCATTCTCATTCAATGTCAGTGTCAATTACATCATCTTCCTTTCATCACAATAACAGCATATCCCACCCTCCAACATGGCCACCCATGCAATTGAGTTTTCAGTCAACAACATTAATGATACCTTGATAAACGATGACTAATAGCATGGTATACATGTTACCCCAGATATGTACCCTTCATACATCCTAAATCATTCACTAAAATCTCATTCCACAAACCAAAATCGTAAATTTCAAATAATATGCAACATACCTTATGTTTACCACTTAGCTTGAAGGCGTCTACCAACGTCAGACGCCCAAACCCTTCCACCTTCGACTTCATGGCTGACCTCCAATGTCAGGTTTCCACTATCACCAAACACTGTAAGCTCACCTCCAGCCTTCCTCTGTACTTTCCCTCACCTATAGGTACGCACCTTACCTCAACCCTCTTCTTCTCCCATAACCAAGCTGCCTTTAATAATTGGGGCTAGATTTTTCTCAATTTTCATGCACAATTGCTCACTATTTCAGGATTCAGAAGGACATTCAACTTTGGAGAGAGCTTGAGAGATGGAGAAAGAGTGCAGGTTTGAACTCCACAAAAAACCCTCGTTCTTTCCCCTTGCCTTTGCTTCCTCTGCTTTTTCATACACAATTGCTTACTATTTCAGGATTCAGAAGTACATTCAACTTTGGAGAGAGCTTGAGAGATGGAGAAAGAGCACAGGTTTGAACTCCACAAAAAACCCTCGTTCTTTCCTCTTGCCTTTGCTTCCTCTGCTTTTTCCAAGTTTTTGAGGAGAAAGAAAGTGAGTGAGGTGCAAGGAAGAAGATGGAGTATTTTTATTAAGGGCATTATGGTCATTTGACTTTATTTTACTTTTTTTTTCATTTGATTTTCACTCCAAAAATAACACCCATTTGCTGTAAAAAAATGAACTTGTTGCATGCCACTTGAGGTATGACTCACTTGTAAATTTTCCAATATGAAATTTCGGGTGTAACGTCAACCGTGCTTTCCCACTACTCTACAGTCACGTGCATAGCGCGTGCGCTAAATTCTCCTCTGAAGTCTTGAAGTTTCTCTCTCTCTCTCTCTCTCTCTCTCTCTCTCTCTCTGTGTGCGCGCTGCAAGTTTTCTCAACGAAGAAATTGGCTTTCCAATTTCAAAATCCCTAGAAACTGTTCTCTTCCCCTCTCTCTCTCTCTCTCTCTCTCTCATGTGTGTATCCTGGCATCCCGGGCAAGCAATTCGTCGGTATCAAAGGTAATTTCAACTGTCTGCTGGAATTATATTCCAGAATTTATGTTCATTTAGGGCTTCATTATGTCTATTCAGCATGCAATTTTGTTAAAATTCGAGGGTCTTGGGGATAGTTTTGACTCCATGTTGAACAGTTGGAAATCGATCTGAGTTAGGGCTTGATTGGTGCGGTAAGAACGCAATTTTGTGAATTTTATTTGGTTGATTTTGACTTTTCCTAAGCTCGTGGAGCCAGTCGGGCGTTTCGCTGGATGTTGTTGCTGACCAACTTTGGCTGGAATATGAATTTGTTCTGATCGTTATCTGTTTTCTTAATGTTTCTTCAAGTAACGCCTCTAAATTGTTAATGCAGGAATGCGGAATTCCTGATGTCATTGTTCAACTGTTCTTTGCCCCCAATTAACTTGCTAGCTGTAATAGATTAATTGCCTTAAGGGTAGTGGAGTAAAACATACTAGCCTATGACATAGAAGATGGTCGTGCTCTTGTGGGATTGAGTTGTATTTTTTTGGAGTGCCCTATTTCGGCAACATGGATTCACATGCTATCACGTGTTCTATAATTGTAGAGGTCCTTTTCTGTCACATAGTGTGTAGACAACCTAGGTAGAATAACGCTTGCAGATGCCCATATGGGTCCTGGGCAGGGGATCCCCCGAATATTGGGTTAGTTGTTGTCAAACAGGTCAAAATACTATATGAAATAAGCAGAATAGTAGACAACATATGTGATATGTAGCTCACTAATTGTTGGTTGATTCATAGATTGTGGGGATGATGGCATGAGTGTGTAGTGGCGGTGTTGCATGGGTTGGTTTCATGGGTAAGTTCAACATATCTTAAGTAGAAGGATAGGCCGAAGGAGCGGACAGAAAGTCACAGAATGATGCTTTTGGGGATATTAGCACTGAAGAAAGCATGCGTTTATTTTTATTGTTTGGTGGTGTTGATGGGGAGGAGAGGAAGGCAACATCTTCAAAGGACAAGATTAGTTTTTAAAACCTGTTAGGGACTTGCTTTGAAAGAAAAATAAAGTTTTGAGGGAAAAAAATTGGATATGAGATCAGCTAGAGAAGTCAATTGCGACTAAAGTTATAATTGAAGGAGTTCATAAGAATGGAAAGAGGAAAGAGCTATTACGTGAAACTTAGTTTAAAAAGCTCGCCTGTGGGCGTACCCCAACATGAGGCTATTAGATCAGTAGAGGGAATGAGGTGCACCTCTAGAATTGAAGGCTATACCTTTTCCCTTCTTCTTGTTTTTATGGACTTATCTTTACCTTTTCTCTTTTTTTTTTTCCCTTTCCTTGGAAGCTTAAAGGTGAGCTATGCTTGTATGCTAAGGGTGTGCTTTGGGTAACTATTATTATAATATTAAATGTCTTAAGGTTATTTACGGTGTTAGTCATTATGTTGATGTCTAAGGGCCTGTTCTTGTCATTGGTAAATTGGAGTTGATAAAAGGGTGAAGTTGATTGATGTAGGTTGAAGTGAGTTGAAATTGGTATTTTTTGTTGAAGTGGATTAAAGTATGTTGAAGTGGGTTGAAGTTGGTATATTTTTTTGTATTGGTTAAAATAGTGAGAATAAAATTTTGAAGGAGGTGGGTTGAAGTTGGTTGAAGTGAGTTGAAGTTAGTATTTTTTATTGAAGTGGGTTAAAGTTAGTATTTTTTACTAAAGTGGGTTGAAGTTGGATGAAGTGGGTTGAAGTGGGTTGAAATGGGTTGAGATAGGTTGAAGTTAGTAAATTGAAAAAAGACCAACGAAAAGAACAGACCCTAATCGCTTTTTAAATGCATTTGTCTAACTTGTTTTTACAAAATATATTCTGTGAAATGTGAATGATTTTTAAACATTTTTGCATAGAAATGCGCATCGCATCTGTGATGCATGAGCCTTCGCCTCTCGCCTTGCGCTTCGGGACCCTATGCTCCTCACGCCCTTTTAAAACTAAGATGTGAAAGGAACCTGAGATCAAGGATAATAGGTTGGTTTACTTTTCATGCAACTATATTTCTCTGGAAGTGATAGAACCACCAACGGGTCATATAATGGTATCGGACTGACTTTACCATTAAGAAGAGGCTCAAATTTCATGGGGTTTAGTGCCTCATTTTGGGGGGGGGGGTTCCCTCGTTCTCCTCCCTCTCAAAGCTTTCCCCTCTAGGGTGCCCTTATGAGCATTAACGGTTTGAGGCCATGGATTTTAAATGAGGCTGTTCCAACTAGATGGCTGGATTTAGTTGGTTGTCACATTTCATGTGCTCTGCAGCGCATCTACTGCCGTGTAACGGAGAATGACCATGATATTCCTGTGAGAACCGTTCTGAAACATTGCAGAACACAGAATGACGTTTATTATTTCAATTCAATCTTTTAGTCACTCATAGCGTATATTTTATCATTCATATCTATTCCAAGTCCTTTCATATATGCTGATAATAGGATTATGAAGTCAATCTTTCCAAGTGTAACTATCAGACATTATTGTAGTGGTCTTTATGGCATGTTCTTTTTTTTTTTTTTTTGGGGGGGGGGGGGGGGTTTGGATAAGGGTCCTTATGAAAAGTCCTTGCCGTGACAACCCGGATCTGTTAAATGATTTTGGCAATTCTGTTGCCATTACTGGTAGTGCAATTGTGACCAAAACCACATTTTGAATCCTCCTACTCGAGGCCCTTACTTAGGGCCTTCTTATTGATGTAAAAAGGAGGAGGTGGTACCGCTCAATTCTTGGTAGAGGGATGATTGATAAGTTACTGCTCTGGGTGTTAATAAGAGTATTTGTTTGTGGTCTCTTACTTAACAAAGTGCCTTTGAGTTTCATTTTGTTAATAAGCTGCTCAAGAGGGTTAATTATATTATTTCTCTTTGTTCTTTTCATTTGGGAAGTGCCTAGATGGTGAGCAGTCTTTTAGTTGTCTGAGGGATTCAAGGGAACACTTAGTGGACCATTATATTACAATTTACAAACAACAAAGTGTGCTTAAGCAAGATAAGGACAAGTCCAAGGATTCAAAATGCGGTTTTGATCGCGGTACCGCAAAGTCGGTCTAATGTAGCAGTCATGTTGTGTACTGCAGTGTTTGCTGGGTGAGAATGCGGGTTGGATGCGGCTGTTTTGTCACAGTCACAGTTTGAATCCATGAGGACAACAAGCCAATTTTGCTTCTTCAAGAATTTCCATATGAAGTTTACCATAGATGATTGGAAGAGCGTTTGGTTAAATACTTTGTTTGCTACAATATAGTATTATTTTTTAGAGAAGAGCAAGAATATGGAAGTGAGTTGCTGATGTAGTTGGGCAAGAAAGGTCTGCTAACTGTCTTATGGCTTGCACTGTTGTAGGCTTTTCTCCTGTGGATTTTCCGGCTCCGCAAGAACCTTCTGCTGGATATGTGTGGACATTTGCAGTCTTTTTTTGAGAGAACAGTTGGTCCTGCTGTGTTTGACTGCTTCATTTCATCAATATATCTACTTCTTGTTTTTAAAAATGATAATATAGTTATTTGCTTTTGCAACATTAGTTTCATTGTAGAGTAAATGGATTTTTTTAAACCAAAAAGCTGACTTAAGCTGTGTTTGAGGCTTTGAGCTGGACTTTTTTATATAATGAGTAACAAATGAAAAATTTAGCTTGATGTTGTCTCTGAGCTACAAGTGTGCAATATCTTATGTGAAGGTAATTGAGCATTTTTTTCTTTTTTTAAAAAATAAAAAAGATGAAAGATACTGAAGCTATCTGCTGTGTGTGAGGCATCCTTGAATTGTGGCATATGCTACTTGAAATTTCCAGTGTCCATGAATTGCAAATCAGCCCTTTGATTTTAGTACTAACATTGCTTACAGGTCCATTCTCCACATGAGCTTATTACTATGTTGCTTGTAACATTTTCACAAAACCAAAAAAGGAGATCATTGTTAGTAGCAATTTGTTCCTCAAAATGCAACAGAAGTCCCTGAGTTTCTGTGCTGTTCCCTTTTCAATTGAGCTGCACTGCACTTTTAGCATGTTTTTTCATTTTGCCCGATGACATGGCCAAGTATTATCTTTCGTTTCGGGCAGACATCTTGTCCTTACATTCTTCAACATGTTCTACTGAATCTAGTGCTATCCATTCGTTCATCTGTATCTGGCCAATGCCACTGAATACCAAGATGTGGACAACCTGTAATGGCTGTAAAACTTGTTAGGTGTGAATCATTCCCGCGTTCGCAGGATAACTAGTTTTAATTTTGTGTTTTTGTGGGGTAATGGCGGGACTACTGTTTTATGTGAAGTAGCTTTTGCTGTGTCTTCGCCATCTGCTGATAGCTTCCACCTCCTTTTCTGGCAAATGGGGAATGTATTTCTGCTTAAGAATTTTGCTCTTGAAATCTGCTGATCCCTGTGGTCAATCCCTTGACTCAAAAGGTAGATTTTGATAATGTGAAATATCTTTGTATTCTCTCAGGAGTAAGCAGATGAGGGCTGCTCAATCATTCAGTGGTCATTTTTTGCCTAGGAAGTATTTTGGTAAGAGAACTCTTAGACAGTGTGCAAAAAGTGCAAAGGGGGACAACATCGTTCTCATTGAAGTAGACTCTGATGATTTTGGTGATGTTATCATCTTGGATGTTCCTGAGTCTCTCCAGGAAAAATTCAGAAAAAATCGGGAGCATCATGTAATAAGTATTGATGATGATGATAACGCAAGTGAAAGCAGAGCTCGAAAGTGTGATATGGCTGATGGTGCCACCACAAGCAATAGATTCTCATCAGCATCACCCGTTCGTTGCTCAAACTGTGCTAATGTTAATGGGGCTGGCCCATTTGTTGGCGAAGGAAGCAAACCTGTGAAACTTTCCAAGTCCAGGCGAACTTACTCTGGACAGGGCATCTCTACAAATCGATATGGCTTAGGTCCTGATTCTGATTCTGAAAGCTGTTCTTCTGAAAGTAATGATTCAGACTCTGAGCTTATGGAGGATTCTTTTGGGAAACTCCGTGAAGAGTGGGAGAAGGCTTCTTTCAGAAGAAGACATGATGCAAATGTGCATTCTGATACAGAAGATAAAGCTGGGCCTTCAACGTCAAATATACCTGTTCATAATAGTGCTGAAGAAGGTACAGCTGAACGTTTAAAGCCTACTAGCAATCCGAGTAATTTGAGTTCTTTTGACCATGACAGTGATTCCCAGAGGTTTGCTGAGGGGAATGAGTTCTCTCAGCGGGATTCTGATGCAAAGGAGACGGATGGACTATTTAAAAGAAAGCGTGGCCGTCATGAGGGTTCTTCTGACTTGGAAAATAATGCTCACAGTGGTGAATCTGATCAACCTTTTCAAGATAACACTGGATGTAGTACAGCTGAATATTCGGAGCTCCCTCAAGACAATTGCTGTTTCAAAAATTCCACTTTAAATCATGAAAAAAATGTTGTTTTTAGTGATGTCGCTGAGAAGTTAGCAGAGCAAAGCAAGAGCTCCCAGCAAGACAGTGAAGCTGAGGAGATGACCAAAATATTTACTGGAAACCATTCTGATGATACTACCAAAGGGACAACTAATCAAGATGTTGAAAGTGATCCTCTTGCTTTCAATGATAGTGAACTAGGTGCTGCAGGCCCTGTTACAGCGCCCGATAACTCTAGTAATAGCCTCAACACTGGGTCGAAATCGTCATCTGATCATAATGATATGATTACTGATAGACAAAAGATCAAGGAGACTGACGAATACAAACGTGCCATGGAAGAAGAGTGGGCATCAAGGCAGCAGCAATTGCTGCGCCAGGTTTGACCTATTTCAAATTATCTTTTTTTTGGGGATTTTTGTGGCATACTATATATTATTGCCTTTCTTGTTGCACGACAGCAGTGTTATAAATGTTTTCTGTTGCAAGCATATGACAGTTCTCTGCATTTGCCTAGGTCTTTAGGATATACCAAGTCAGTGTATGGGTATATGTGTGTGTGTTTGTCTTTGTGAGTTGAGAACAGAAGGGGTTTGGCTGTTTGGGAGATGGTTGTTATGGTGCATGACAGAGCGCATGTGTGTTGCTTCTGTATCTATGTATCTCCATAAGTCCATGCTTTTTGGTTGCGGTGGGGGTCAAGCTGCAGGAGGAGTGTGTGCATGTCTCGGTGTTGCGCTTGAGACGCGTGCGCGCTCATGCACACACAGACAGAGATACACACGCAAGCGTGTGTGTCATCCAAGAGATGGCACCTAACATTTGCTAATTTTTAATTCGCATAGGCTGAAGAAGCACGGAGGCTTCGTAACAGAAAAAGAGCTGAAAGTATGCGGATAATGGATAATGAAAGAAGACAAAGGCTACGTTTAGAGGAAATACGAGAAACGAGGAGAAAGGTTTGTTCCTTGCCCTGCATATGAAAGTTTGTTGAGGAAACACGGATGCTGGAAACTGTCTTTTTGCACTGCATGACTTGTTGCGTTGCCAGCCATTGTGATTGGAATGCCCCTATCACTATTTTAAGGGACTTTTATGCTCACCAGTTTTGTATGGTGGTGTTATTCTGGTTCTCCTTGCTTTCCAGTTTTCAATGCGCTTTAATTTTATCAGTTTTTTTTATTCATTTATTTCTGTGGCAAAATGTTTTAAACATTCAAGGTATGTTTCTGCAAGATAGATAGATAAGTAGAATTAATGGATCTCTTGAATTCATCCTCTTGACCTGTTGCAGGAAGACTACATGCATCTGGCTCTTGCTAGACTGTGCTTGTGCAGTAACCACTGTGGTTGTGGTGGTTAATACTTGCATTGCACTTTTCTTATATGTGCTCTTTTCTGAGACAATGAATGATCATTTGTATGTCTGGAAATATGTTATTGCAGGAAGAGGAAAACTTAAACCTGAAAGAAGAACTTCGGGCTGAGATAAGGAATCAATTACACGAACTGGAGACTATGTGCTTTGACATGGCTTCGTTACTTCGGGCCTTAGGGATTCATGTTGGTGGTGGTCACCATCCTTCTTCAAATGAGGTGAAGTTCATTATGCCATTTTTCATATGAGCCTCTCTTAGTACTATTTGATCCCTGTCTAAACTGGACTCGGGAAATGGGTGTTTGGTTTAGGTTAATTTCAGGTTCGGTTAAGTGAATAGACTTAGGTCAGGCCAATTAGCTGAAGGTGTTTTTGGGTTTAATGTCAGGTGCAAGCTGCTTACAAAAGGGCCTGTTTAACATTTCATCCGGACAGATTGTCGACGACAGATTTACGCCAGCAAGTTGAAGCAGAAGAGAAGTTCAAGCTCATATCTAACATGAAGGATAAGTTTTCGTTAGGTAGATGACAGACTGACCGTTTATTTATAGTGTAGGGAAACTTGAAAGGTTAGTAGGGGAAAGGAAAAAGAATGTGATAGTTTTTCTTTGCTTTGGTGTGTTTTTTCCAAATTTTTAAGCTTAGTCAATGGGCCATGTATATTGCTAATTTTGCCTCAGAGGAGGAGGAATCAGGGGGTGGCATTTGTTTGTAAGGAAATTTCTGCCGTTTGCTTACAGAAATGGGGTCATATTCCTTATTTCCTTCGTTTCATTTTGACCCTGGGAAGACAACTAGCAGCTACATGGAGAGAAAGAAACCAAACACAAGGCATTCAACGCCATCGTCGGAGTTTTTTTCTTTTTGTTTTTGGGGTTTTTTGTGTGTGGGGGGGGGGGGGAAGATCGGGGATTGAACTGATCCATATTTATATGTATCTATATTAAAATAAAGAGAACTTTATTCTCCAATTGTGATATGTTACTTTGATACTCACATAATTTTTCTTTCTAAAAATATTTTTCATCTGTCTTTAAAAGATTTTTCAAAATTATAGTGATTACTTTTTAGGCACTTATATTAATTATTTTTGTCTTTTCAAGGTTTTTAAATCAATACATATAATAAAAGATTTTGATTTCTGATATTACCAGAAATTTGACAATTGTTGACAATAAAAAAGTTATTAATAAAGATTCTTATAATAAATAATTATGCTTTTCGAAAATATGTGCAATTTTAACTTAAACAATATTTTTAATAATAATTATAATTGTTAATAAAGAGTTAATTATTATGACAATTATAAAGTATGATATATATTTATTGCTAACTTTTTATCAAACATTAATATCATAATGAGAAGTCTAAAACACACTATATTTTGTGGATGCGTAACTGTCAAAGCCGAGTTAAAATTCATTATTTGCTTAACACAAATTAAGAGATAATTACATCGTCATTTTTTTGTGGATTCTGTAACGGGGTCTTGTACTTGCTTACCTGTCATGAATGGGTTAGAATTATACTTTATGTAGAGGAAAATCATGTCTAATTGAAGATTCAAAATAGGACCAATTTGATTCTGAATTAAGCATGCGGAATATCACGTATTTCTTCCTTGGTGATGTATCCTCAAGGGGAAACCAAGAGGATGGGAAGAGATGGAAGAAGAGCGCAAAGAAATCAAGGCAACTTTGAATTCACAAACTCACCTTAGATATGGATAGATAACCGGAACTAACACCCACCTTGGATATAGAAACACCACCAAGGAATGATGTTAGGGCCCGTAACCACCTCTTGGATACGGAAACACCACCAAGAAAGAAGTTAAGACTCTTGCTAGATCACCACTCAACCCGGCCAAAGGAAGAGATAAGCTAGAAGAGAGTTTGAGAGTTCAAAGGAGCAAAGCTCAACTTCATTCAATGTTCAAGCATAATGTGGCCGGCCAAAGGGCCTTGGGGGGTTTTAATACAAAGCTTCAAGTACAAACATAGGCCTTAGGTTGCACTACAAGCTAAACTAGGCAAAAATACAAAGATCAAATCAAAGCATAAAAGGATAGATGCATCCTCCACTTGACACCTCTTCAATGCTAATCTTGAGGATGATGTGTCGGCTTAGGGGCTAATGGAAGCTTCCTTGGCAGCTTAGTACTCTTCATGATGACTCTTGCAAGTGGCTAAGCATGGATTAGAGCAAAAACACCTCACTCTTCTCTCCTTGTACCCGGCTGGCCATGGACTGGATTTTAGGGTGTTTTGTACCTTGTTTTGGTGGTTAATAGCTCCTCATGTGTGTAATTTGGCTGAGGTTTTTCATGGCCACTTGATAATATTTTTAAAGTACTTTCAAACCATAAAAGTTTCAAACCAAGTAGAGGAGAAATGGGCCACCAAACAGCCTCTTGTTTCAGCCACGTCCAGTTCAGCGCCAGGATGTAGCAGTTGACTTTGCTTGAGGTTTTGAGGTATCAAATGATCTCCAAATGACTTGCAAGAGGTCTTGATGGAAAGAGCACATCTTGAACTTAAACTTAGGCTTCCTGCAACCCCATTTTAGCCTTGGGAAGGTTAGGAAATAACGTGCACAAAACCGGGTTTGTGCACACCTGAAATTCCAGTTTTGATAAAAAAATTTGCTCTCCTAGGCTGATTTCTTGCACTTTGGACATGAGACTTGGACTTTTTGGGCTTCCTTGATGGCCTTGGATCATGATAGGAGATGGGCCTCCATCATCCTCCCTTGTTGAAGAGAATTTGCCCTCAAATTGATAAGATGATCATCCTCCTCATAAGGGCTAAGGTCGGCTACATTGAAAGTGGCCGAAACTTCATACTCACCGGGCAAATTTATCTTGTAAGCATTGTCATTGATGTGCTCTAACACTTCAAAGGGGCCATCGGCTCTCGGCATCAATTTGCTCTTCCTCTTAGAAGGAAACCGTTCCTTCCTCAAATGAACCCATACCAAATCACCGGGGTGGAACACCATCTTCTTTCTATGCTTGTTGGCATGGTCCTTGTAGGATGCATTTGTCTTCTCAATCTTGGCCCTCACGGTTTCATGGAGCTTTTGAATCTCTTCAACTCGTTTGCTAGCCTCCACGTGAGGCTTCTCATTCATTCCTCTTGGAACAAGATCAAGGGGACTCAAAGGATCCAACCCATAAACTACCTTGAATGGAGATAGACCCGTGGCCTTGCTAGGTGACTTGTTGAAGGCGAACTCAGCTTGTGGCAAGGCTAAGTCCCAAGCTTTGATGTTGGACTTCACTAGCACTCTTAGGAGAGTTCCCAAAGTCCGGTTGGTGACTTCGGTTTGCCCATCCGTTTGAGGGTGGCATGAAGTGCTATACTTGAGCTTGGTTCCCATCTTCTTCCATAGTGTCACCCAAAAATGGCTAAGGAACTTGGTATCCCTATCCGAAACAATGGATCTAGGAATGCCATGTAACCTCATCACTTCCTTGAAGTATAATTCGGCAATGTGGGTGGCATCGTTGGTCTTGGTGCAAGGTATGAAATGGGCCATCTTAGAGAAACGATCAACAACCACGAAAATTGAATCCTTACCCCTTTGTGTTCTTGGAAGGTGAAGAACAAAGTCCATGCTTATATCTTCCCAAGGATGATTGGGAGTGGGTAAGGGAGTGTATAGGCCGTGGGGTAGGAGGTGGCTCTTGGCAACTTGGCAAGTTGCACATCTCTTCAACACATCTTGTACATCTTTGCTCATACTCGGCCAATAGTAATGTTCCCTTAGCATCATAAGGGTCTTGTTTTCTCCAAAGTGACCGGCTAAGATCCACCATGGACCTCACGTATGAGTAGCTCTCTTGTGCCACACTTAGGCACACACAATCTTGAACCTTTGAACAAAAACCCATCTTGGACAAGAAAGTCTCCTTTGGGGTGCCGAAGACACTACTTGTAGAGCTCTCCCAATTCTTCATCATTCTCATAGAGGGACTTCAAGTGCTCAAAGCCAAGAATGCAAGCATCAAGTTGGAATAGAAGTAAGTGCCTCCTCGACAAGGCATCGGCTCCTTGGTTGAGCTTCCCAGACTTGTGCTTGATGGTGAAGTTGAAAGATTGGAGGAACTCCACCCACTTGGCATGCCATGAGTTAAGTTTATGTTGCCCTTGAATGTATTTCAAGGCTTCATGATCCGAGTGCAGGATAAACTCACTAGCTACCAAGTAATGATTCCAATGCTCAAGGCACCTCACTATGGCATAAAACTCCTTATCATAGGTTGAGTATTTTCTCCTTGAGTCACAAAGCTTTCACTAAAGAAGGCTAAGGGCCGCCCCTCTTGAGTGAGAACTCCTCCAATGCCAACTCCGGATGCATCACACTCTACCTCAAACACTTTATCAAAGCAAGGCAAAGCAAGAACCGGTGCTTGAGTGAGCTTGGACTTGATGGTTTCAAAGGCCTCTTGAGCCTTGGGAGTCCACTTGAATGTTGTGCCTTTGATAACTTCGGTCATAGGGGCCATAATTGTGCTAAAGTTCCTAATGAACCGCCTATAGAATGAGGCAAGCCCATGGAAACTTCGCACATCATGGATGCTCTTTGGGATTGGCCAAGACCGAATCGCTTCCACTTTACTCTCATCAACCTTGATGCCTTCACTTGTGACAATGTAACCAAGGAAGGTTACCTCATGAGTGAAAAATGTACACTTCTTGAGGTTACCATAGAGCTTTTCCTTCTCTAGAACCTTCATGACTTGAGTGAGATGTTGAAGGTGCTCTTCTTCATTCTTGCTATAGATGAGGATGTCATCAAAATACACCACAACAAACTTGCCAATGAAGGGCCGGAACACTTGGTTCATGAGCCACATGAAGGTACTTGGAGCATTTGACAAACCGAAAGGCATGACTAGCCACTCATACAAGCCTCCTTTGGTCTTGAAGGCCGTCTTCCATTCATCTTCTTCTCTAATGCGGATTTGATAGTAACCACTTCTCAAGTCCACTTTAGAGAACACTCTAGAACCATATAACTCATCAAGCATGTCTTCAAGGTGGGGAATTGGATATCTATACTTGATGGTTATTTTGTTGATTGCCCGACTATCAACACACATGCGCATACTCCCGTCTTTCTTTGGAACAAGGAGGGCCGGAACCGCACAAGGGCTCAAGCTCTCTCTAATCAACCCCTTATCCATAAACTCATCAACTTGCCTTTGGATTTCCATGGTTTCCTTGGGGTTTGCTCGGTAAGCCGGTTTGTTTGGGAGGATGGAACCGGGTATGAGATCAATGTGGTGTTAGATGGTTCTTTGTGGAGGTAGGCCGGGAGGTATTTCTTCGGGAAAGACATGGCTAAAGTGTTCAAGGAGGGAAAGGGCTAGGGGATGTGACGGTGTGGGGGTTTCGGACTCCTCAAGGGTGGCTAGGATCCACTCCTTAAAAGCCTTGAATTCATGGTGAGAAGCCTTAAGGAGAGGCTCACTCACGGCTAGGAGCATGTCCGAATGGTCATGGCTTGGTTGGGGCTTGTTTTTGTGGAGTTGGGAAGGGCTTAATGGGGCAAGGGTGATCTTCCTCCCATCCTTGTGGAAGGTGTAGGTGTTCAAATAGCCATCATGCATGACTTTCCGATCAAATAACCACGGTCTTCCCAATAAGAGGTGACATGCATCCATGGGGATGATATCACACCACAATTCATCATGGTAATGCTTGCCAATTGAAAGCGAAATCAAGCATCTTGAATTAACTTGCAATCCCTTATCTTGATTTAGCCATTGAATGTTGTAGGGGTGAGGATGAGCCGAAGCGTGAAGACCAAGCTTCTCTACCACAGTCAATGATGCTACATTTGCACAACTCTCGCCATCAATGATGAGGGAACACACTTTGCCTTGAATGGTACATCTTGTATGAAAGATGTTCTCTCTTTGTTCCTCAAGTTCTCCTCTTTTGGTACTCAAGGCTCTCCTCAATACAAGTAGCTCTGCTTCATCCGCCTCTTCAATCACTTCCTCTTGTTCCTCCATGTAGTACACACCTTCTCTTTCTTCCTCCTCTACTCCCTCTTCTTCCCTTTTCTCATCCCATTCGGCCAAGGTGATAACCCTCCTATTTGGACACTCCGAAGCAATGTGCCCAAGACCTTGACACTTGAAACATCTTCTTTGGTCATTTGGCTTAGGGTTGGGACGGTTTTGGGATGGAGGACTTTTTTGTGGAGCTTGGTTCTTTTGTGGAGGTGAGGGTGTAGAAACCGTAGGTTTAGGAGGTGGGTAAGAGCTCCCCTTGTTGAAAGGTTGGCTCTTGGGATAGGGTTTGGGAGGTTCTCTTTTGTAGAGCTTGGATTTTCTTTGTTATTCTACTTTGTGGGCTAAGACACACACCTCATCAAAAGTAGTGTATTGTTGCAATTCTACCACATGAGCATATCTAGGATCTAACCCTCCCAAATATCTCACTATGGTCTGTTCTTCGGGCTCCCTCAAATCACACTTGATCAACAATTTCTCAAATTTCCTAGTATACTCCTCAACACTCATGTTACCTTGGGTAAGGTTGTGAAGTTGGGAGTAATTATCTTGTAGGTAAGATGGGGGTAAGAAACGGGCTTTAAGTTTGGCTTTCATTTTCTCCCATGTTCGAATCTTTCCCTTCCCTTGCCTAGCCCTCTTAGCACAAAGGTTGGACCACCAAAGAGAAGCATATTTACGAAGTCTAAGGGCAACAAGTTTTACCTTATTTCCCTCCGAAATCTCCTTGTAGTCAAAGATCCTCTCAACGGTTTGCAACCATTCTAAGAACTCATCGGGGTCTAACTTCCCTTCAAACTCTGGAATTTCCACTCGGATGTCTCCATGGTGTGAGGTTGTTTTCCTTCCTCTTCTCATTCTTCCATAAGCCTCTTCTTCACTTGATGAGCTCAAGTGTGGGGCTTCTCTTACTTCTGGCTCGGAGTCAGAGGAGTTAGAAGATCGGGAACTCCTAATCTCCTTGCGCTTTTGCTTCAAAGAATCTCCGAGTTGTCGCCTCAAATACTCATTTTGACCTTTGATCTCTTCATTTTGCAGCTTCAAGGCCTCATAATTTCTCATGAGGGCCTCAAACTTCTCTTCTATGGTCATACTAGTAGTACTCACGTTGAAACAAGGTGGTACTTCCCGGGCTGAATGTGGCTCGGGCGTGCTCTTAGACACGGGGTGACCGTGCTCAGGGTCTGGACGTGAGTGAAGTTGGGATGTGGCTGGGAAAGGGGTGGCACGGTCGTGCGACATGGCACGGGGTGACCGTGCTGAGGTTCTGGATGTGGGGGAAGATGAAATGTGGCTGGGAAAGGAGAGTGGCACGGTCGTGCTCCTTGGCACGGGGGGGCCGTGCCGATCTTCTGGGCAGTGGAAACCGTGGAGCACGGTTTTGGTGTTTTGTGGGGGGGGGGAATGTGTTTGGTTGTTTGGAAGGGTGTTGGGCAGCAAGCTTAGGCCTAGGGAAGCCTTAGCTCTGATACCAAGTATGATGTATCCTCAAGGGGAAACCAAGAGGATGGGAAGAGATGGAAGAAGAGCGCAAAGAAATCAAGGCAACTTTGAATTCACAAACTCACCTTAGATATGGATAGATAACCGGAACTAACACCCACCTTGGATAGAGAAACACCATCAAGGAATGATGTTAGGGCCCTTAACCACCTCTTGGATACAGAAACACCACCAAGAAAGAAGTTAAGACTCTTGCTAGATCACCACTCAACCCGGCCAAAGGAAGAGATAAGCTAGAAGAGAGTTTGAGAAAAGGAGCTCAACTTCATTCAATGTTCAAGCATAATGTGGCCGGCCAAAGGGCCTTGGGGGGGTTTTAATACAAAGCTTCAAGTACAAACATAGGCCTTAGGTTGCACTACAAGCTAAACTAGGCAAAAATACAAAGATCAAATCAAAGCATAAAAGGATAGATGCATCCTCCACTTAACACCTCTTCAATGCTAATCTTGAGGATGATGTGTCGGCTTAGGGGCTAATGGAAGCTTCCCTGGCAGCTTAGTACTCTTCATGATGACTCTTTCAAGTGGCTAAGCATGGATTAGAGCAAAAACACCTCACTCTTCTCTCCTTGTACCCGGCTGGCCATGGACTGGATTTTAGGGTGTTTTGTGCCTTGTTTTGGTGGTTAATAGCTCCTCATGTGTGTAATTTGGCTGAGGTTTTTCATGGTCACTTGATAATATTTTTAAAGTACTTTCAAACCATAAAAGTTTCAAACCAAGTAGAGGAGAAATGGGCCACCAAACAGCCTCTTGTTTCAGCCACGTCCAGTTCAGCGCCAGGATGTAGCAGTTGACTTTGCTTGAGGTTTTGAGGTATCAAATGATCTCCAAATGACTTGCAAGAGGTCTTGATGGAAAGAGCACATCTTGAACTTAAACTTAGGCTTCCTGCAACCCCATTTTAGCCTTGGGAAGGTTAGGAAATAACGTGCACAAAACCGGGTTTGTGCACGCCTGAAATTTCAGTTTTGACAAAAAAATTCCCTTGCTCTCCTAGGCTGATTTCTTGCACTTTGGACATGAGACTTGGACTTTTTGGGCTTCCTTGATGGCCTTGGATCATGGTAGGAGATGGGCCTCTATCACTTGGACTTTTCTTCTGCCTTTTTTTTTCTTCCCCTAAAGTTTTATTCTGATCTTCCTACAAGAAAACTGTCGAAAAAGATTATTGTTTGCGTAATTGATTGAATGTGATTTCCTCCATATTTTTTGTCCTTTTTATTTATCCACTATTGCTGTTGGCCTTCCAATTTTCTATAGTTGCTTTATTCTCATATCAAGTATTTTACTTTAAAAAATACATTATGGAAAAGCCAATTAAAAATATAGTCAAGCATTTTTTTTTCCTTATTCAAACACCAAAGATATAACATGAAACTATTTTGTTTGCCTAATTGATTCATCAGATTCTCAGTGAACAAATTATGGAAAAAATGCATCAATAAATACGAAATAATGATTCGACAGACACAAAGCCTTCAATTTCTTTTTGGGGAAAAAAAAAAAAAAAGAAGAGAGAATAAGAGAATTGAGTTTATTTCTTCTTCTTTTTTTTCCAGAAAAAGAAGTAGAAAATGACCTTCACGTTCTTCTTTTTGATCAAAATATTAGGATATGCTTTTGTTATTGTTTTGTTGGTCGCCGCTTTAGCAGCTTGTATATATGAAAAATGCGTGGGGAAGAGACATCCACCGTCAAATCCATCCCAGAAGTAATGTTTTCTCAACCACTGTATTAGTTTTTTTTTTTTTTTTTTTACTTGGTTATATATCAATATATGATGGGATCAAAAGTTTTCTAGGGCTATGAATGTCGACTTCTTAATATTCCCTGTTTGTTATATTATATATATGGTACTTCAATGTATAGTTAGCATCTTTGTACTTGTATGTATTGAATTGTGCCTGTTACGTGGGGGAAAAAAATCACGTGTAAGTGTGAGATTTGGGTAAATTTAGGAATTTGCCGAGTCTGATTTCTCATGTATTGATATTATTGATCATCTACACTCAACACCGTTCAATATGAGTCTTAAGGGACCTTAAATTTCAATTAAAGGTGACGTAATATGGTTTAGAATTGCCTAATTGTGTCTCCTATGGATGATAATTAATCATTTGGGTAAAGGAATGAAATTAACATAATTTTTATGCATGTGACTGAAGAGTTTCTTTCATTCTTTCTTCCTTCCCCCCCTCCCCCCCCCCAAAAAGAGAATCATCCCTGTTTTATTATGTCTGGTGTAATATTTCTAATATTAGGAGGTTTGTTGATTGAGTTCCTAAATTGTGACAGCGATCAACCGAAAAAGCCTGAACAGCCTTCGCCATCACTTCCGCCACCGCCGCCACGAGCAGCAAGTGCGGCCCCACCACCGCCACCAGGTGCGGCACCACCACCGCCACCAACAGGAGATGCTTCAAAATGGAATGAGTACGAGCAACAACGTGACAATTCAGAAGACCATATAATTTGCTTTGGTCCTGCGTATCAGCTCTAATTAATTTCCTTGCTAATCAATTATATGTTATTCCATCTTTTAAATGTTTTTGTTTCTTTCAATTTCTCAGTGCATTCCTTTCTGTCTAATTAATGGGTAATAGAAGTAAATTTTAGATTATCATAGAGGTCCATTAATGATATCAATGTATTATTTCCTTCAAGTGTTTTGTTGAACAGGAAGTTGCATTTTTCTGAATTTTTCTTAATTAAAAAAAAGCGGCAAAAGAGTCTTAGTTGAATCTATGCCTTTCATCAGAATCAAAATATTGGAAGTGAGCTGAATCTCGTAGAATCAAAAATTATATTTAATTTCTGATATTTCTTCCAAACTTTCTAGATAATTATGGAGATCAAATTTCTTTATCATTATTTTCGCTTAATGATGGGATGAACTAGTATAAGAGTGAAACTTAATATTCATAGTTATATAAAATAAAAACTAAATCCTACATAATTTTCTCATTTGCAACCGAAGAGCTCGCAGCTCAATATTGGCATCAAAAGTATCACTTATTTTTAGCGTCTATAGGGATGATTTAAGCTTAGCGCGCACAACCTTTAAATTTTTTATATTAATAGAAAGTTACAATCCTAATATTTTGACTTAATTTTGACCACCCTTTAAGCTTTTTTAGTAGTGCACAAATGTAAGTGATTTTCCAACCAAGGTTTGAAAAAAACGATATATATTAGACGACCATTTTACCTTCATTTAGTGATATTGCGTGAACAACCATACTACGGTGTTTTTGGCTCAACGAAATGATGGGGATATATTAGGCCCTCTTTTATTCAGTCTCACTAAAGCATTCTTTCATTTAGCCTTGCACAGTCTTTTATTGCCTCTCTAGATTGGCATTTGAAGTACAAACCCTCCTAAACTTTTGATATATGTTATTCTTGTAATTTTTTAAATAATAAAAGAAGTTGTTCCCTTAGATAATGTCATAATCAATATTATTCCAAAAATTAAAAAAATGAAAATAATATTGTATACTATAAATTAAAACTATTAACTACAAAAGATTCTCTTTCCCAAAAAAGAGAAAATATTTAATTAAAAGCTCATGATAATTACTGCGATAAAAAAAACTCATGTGATTTCTCATACATCGTATGAGTACAACTGTATAAGAATATTAGTTCTACATAAAATACACACTATATCCTACATAATTTCCCTTAAAATGCATTGGCCATAACATGTCTACCTGATTGACTGATACTCCAATTCAATCATTAATAATTATTGTAATTATTATATTTTAGTTGGTGTCAATTAACTCAATTAATAAAATACCTAGAAGTTATCAGAAATTTGGATTGAATCACACCTACATCGACTTTTGATGCATTATTTATACCCAAAAAAAATATTGTTTTAATAACAGTTTTCGACCTTCTAGCACACTTCATTACATTTACAGCTCTTTGGCGTGGGGGAAAGATACATACATATATACACACACACACACACACACACACACACACACACACTCACATGTATATGTATATACATGTATATGTATATACATACATACATACATACATACATACATATATATATATATATATATATATATATATATATATATATATATATATATACAGATGATATATATATATATATATATGTATATATATATATATATTATATATAATTTTTTATTTTAAAAAAAAAACCCTCTCACGTTCTTATTTCTCCTTCTTCCCCCAAAATCTTTCCCGTGAATCCCGTTTTCGAAACGAGGAGGCACATGCCTAATTAGTATTTTAGTTTCGAGTTAAGCTGTTTTTCTGTAATAAAATCTCAAAGTATATTACCATCCCAAGTATATCTTTCCCTTTCCATACCATAATATATAACGCAATCATATATGTTACCTGATTTTTTTCGTCTCTCTTGGATCATTATAGGAAAAAAAATCCAAGCAATAATTATGGATTACACTACGTTGAATTCACCCTAACTATTTAAGACATACGTATTTAACCCAGATACACAAGTTTAATTTGTTAAAAAAAAAAACGAAAAAACAATGGAGTTTTCTAAGTCGATGCATCCACCATTAGTTTTCATAGTTCTTGGTGTAGTAGTAGGCCTGATTATATTGGTTGTTTTGGTTATGTACTTGACATACAACCGTAGGAAGCCAACATCAGAATCACAGGCGAAGAATCCTGAGCCAGAAGCGAACCCAACCAAAGCTGCCACTCCCCCTCCTCCTCCTCCTCCTCCTGGACCGTCTTATACTGCAATTACCATTGACGACGATCCTGAAAATTTTTGCAGTTGGATGCTCAGTAGGAATCCCCATGGTCACTACTTGGAGAATGAGTGGTGGGATCTGGGACGTAAGAGTGTGCCAGAGCCAGTATCATCACCTCGGTTCTACATGAGTTGAGAGTTAGTGATTGCATATTATTATTGAGTTTTTATAGCCAAATTTACATTTTTTCTTTAGATTTTCATAATTAAGATTTCAGATTTATTTTTAAAGCGCATCAATGTTTCTGCAATAGTTACGTTATTACTTTTTTGATACTTAAGATTAAGCTTGTGATAGTTGAAATTACATTGCTTTGGTAATTAGGTAACTAAGATAGGGTTAGGGTTGTCATACACCATCTCATCTTGTTCCAACAGAAATTACTATGCTTTTGTTAACTTTCCTGGTTTATGTTTCCATTTTTAAAAATTTTGGCAGTTAATATATTCACTGAATTTTTGCGAATGGTGTATTTTGATAAAATAAAAGTTCCAACGCATCATTTGAAAAGCTTTACATCTTTAATTAGAGGTCTAACAAAATTTAATAATGTTCCTACAAGTTTGCAAGCAAATTTGAATATAAAATAAAATAAAGTGAATATAATCTTGATCCCTTCCATCTTAATTATGCTCACCAAATCGAATAAAGTCCAGTTCATCTTAAGTACATATCTATGATCCAATATCAAGTCTCAACCTTACAACCTTCCATGACAAAAGTAACATAATTTATTACCAAGCATCCAGAAAAACTTGATTAAACTAATTCAAGCAAAAAAGCAACCAAATATAAGTCACTCTTGAACTTTAAACTAAGTAAAAGCAAGTTATTTATATTCAAACAGCCTCTAGGGCTGCTTTTTTCTTATACAAACACACATGTTACACCATAACCCCAACACACACATACACTAGTGGGATTTTAGTTCCAAGTGCTACCAACGTTACATATATCACAATATTCATATATACTATTTATATACTAGGATTTCATCTACTTGTTCTTTTGTGCACCATGCAGACCGGAGAAGTAACCTTTAGGGTTGGCCTCAAAAACTCCCCTAGATATGTACGCAGCGCCGCCGAGTCCCGGAGCCTTCATTTGCCCCCCTCCCCCTCCGCCACCACTTTTCGAAGAGCCACCACCGCTTCCGCCACTGCCTTTTGCAGTACTGCTGCCTCCACCACCAACCTTACCACTGCCCATGTTATTTAATTCTTACCAAGTTACCTAATTAATAAAAGAGCGAATTATTTTACGTGCTTCGTTGAGGATGCTATGTTATGATCGAAGCAAATTGCCAGTACGGGTCGCTCCCTATTTATCCGAGAGGCTATACGTTTTCCCTGTTTTCCTTTTTTTTTTTTTTTTTCCTTTTGTTTGGGATGGGTGTGTAGATTCTAGGTCGATCGACTCATTTGGAGACTTATCTTCTTTAATATGAAAGTACAACGGTGGCAACTGAGCCATCCGGAAGTGACAGTAGCTCACATCATTGTGTTACCTTGACTACATCTGTACTCGACCGGCCTACTAGGTGCTTTATTTAGGACCATACAATTGAGCGAAGCTTTACAACTAGAATGGAATAAAATCAGCTCATCGAGCCTTTCGGTTTGGTTGAATCAAAACTCGATTCAAGCTAGAGTCAAAAGTTCGAGCTAGCTTAAAACCTTAGTAAGTCGAGTGCTTACTTCTTGGATCCTACGCAAATCTAATTTTTTTTGACATTGGTGTGGAGATCAGCATCATCATGAAATTATACAGTATGTATATCATACCTTTAAGGACATACACTCTCATAATCACATCATTAAATATATAATAAAAAAATTAATCTATAATAAATATATATATAAAAATATATATACGTGAACAATAAGAACATATGCTTCTAAAAGCACATACGAAATTGCCGAAATTATGTAGTGCCAATGCCAGTGTCCAACACAGTAAAGCCTCAGCATAAATCATCATATGCATGAGACTGAACTGGCTCAGATAGATGGATGGTACTTCTGAATTAGATTTGACGACACATCCATTTGCTTGGAAACGACAAAGCTTTCCCAGTAATATGATCCGACTTTAGCCTTATCTGCTGTACAACCAATTATATAGTGCCAATGCCACTGTCCAACACAGTACAGAAATTTAAGCAGTGTGTATGTAGAAGTGTGAACAGGTGTGGATAGACAAGAGTTTATTGGATAGACACGAGTTTATTGTTACAAATAGTAAACTTTTTATTTTTCGAAACTCACTTTCTAGTGTCCGTTGGAAAAAATAATGAAATAAAATCAAGCACTGTGTATGTAGAAGTGTGAACAGGTGTGGATATTTAACAAAAAATTGAGTCATAAAATCATCCACTAAAGGCTCACAAAAAAAGATGATAATGGTGAATAAATGTGTTGAATAGCCAAAAATGCTTGCCCCTTGAAATCTTGTACCATGCCCAAAATTTACGATTAATACACAGCAAAATGCAGAAAACCGTCAACAAAGACGAGCAGGCAAAGGTTGTAAGCTCCCACGGACCGTGGCACAGCCTATGGTCGGTCTTTGGAGCTCAATGGGAGGCAACTGCTGGGAATTCACAAAGCTGGGAACTGGGCTAAAATTGGGCCAAGAATCACACAGCACTGCAACAACCAAATAACTAGACAAAATGCACTCGCCGAAGAATTTTGGGCCATTTAAACCCAATAGCTTCTATTCTCAATGAACCCCTTCTCAAAAAGATAAGTTTTTATGATCTAAATTACATCACATCAACGGTTCCATAGATCCCAATGTACGATATAAGTGTAATGACAATGCCAACACAACATACGCTCTATTTATAAGCAACAGCTTTGTCTGAGTTTTCTTTGAGAGTAGTTGTTATTCAAAAAGTCATCTGGTATGCATTAACCTTTACACCATTAATTTTTTTATCCAAAAAATGAGGCCCCAAAAAAAAAAAAAAACCCTTGAGGGGTAGAATATGAGTTTTGGCCTTGCAATAGTGGAATTTTTTTTTTTTTGTAATGGGAGAATATATTATAAGTGAGTTTCATAAAGGTGTGTTTGATATTAATAATGTTTAAGCAGTGGTCAACCTAGATATGTGTGGTTAGTAGACAAGAAGTAAACTTATCATTAAGCTTTATTAAAAAGTAATGTCTCATGATTGTCTTCTACAGACCAATGTTGGTTTTATATTAATTATTAATCTCAACTCCACACATTTAAGAGCGGACTGAGATTATATATATAGATTGTACCATATCCATCTTCCATTATGAAGAACATAATTTATCATTAGCATCTCCATAAAGTCACGCACTGTATATTATTTAGGCATCTGAAAAACACTTCAAAATATTATGTTAAACTAATTCAAGCTAAAAAAGCGACCGAGCATACAAAAAGTTTTGAACTTTGTTAAACCAAGTAACAAGCATATAATTTACATTCAAACAGCCCCTAGGGCTGCTTTCTTCTCACCACGTATCTTACAAAGGAACACAAGACACACATACACGTACTAGTGGTGTTCGTAGATATATTACACTATATCTATTTTTACAGGGCCTAGGAAGGAGGTACTAGGATTTTTCTACTTGGACTTCTCTGCTGCATGCAGATCTGCGAAGTAAGCTTGCGGGTTGTTCTCAAAAGCTTCCCTAGACATTTGTGCTCCTCCTCCGCTCCCTGGAGCAACCATCTGCCCCCCTCCCCCTCCACCACCACTTTTGAAAGAGGCGCCACCACCTCCACCACCCCCCCTAGCTCCACCACTGCCACTGCCTCCACCCTTGCCGCCACCACCACCGCCATTTCCCTGGCCCCCACCCATGTTTTTTAACTAACAAGTAGCCTAAGAGCCAACTAGTCAAGTATTTTACGTAGCTGAGGATACTGTGTTATTATCGATGCATTCGGCCCATCCGGGTCGAAGCCTATTTATATTTGAGGCTTTAGGCCTTAGGGCACAGTTTGCCCCGGGATGGGGATTTTTGGGGGGGGGGGGGGGGGGGGTTGTTTTGGACTTTGGTTTCCAGTGTACGTGTGTAAATTCTAGATCGATCCAGTCACTTGTAATGCTTATCTTCTTCCATCTGAAAGTACAAAGGTGGCACCTGAGCCCATCCGTACGTGACAGACGGGCAGTCACTCACAGAATTGTGTTATCTTGACTATGTCTTGACGCGACTGCATGCCCTAGAAAGTGATCTAATTAGTTGAGACCATACTGTTGAGCAAAGGTCTATCTCATCGAGCCAATTCAAGCCATATTTCAATTTTCAGTTTTACTAACTATTGAAAATAGGTATACATAGTTGGCGATGTAAAACAAAGATCAACTAATGTTTCGTTCAATAAACTTCTCATGTAAAAAGATGTAATTAACTTTGTTAGAACCATCTAGTTAGGTATACTTTAATTTGGATCAATTTAGATTTGGGATCAAGTTTTGGGTGAGCCTGCTTCAAGTATCGACCGAATAGTGGTACAGGACATTTTATTCAGGTTTCGGATCTCAGCGCTGTTTTTGCAAGCCTACCTCTCTAAATCAAATTAGTAAATCTCTTTAGTCAGTTTGGTGCTTGCTTTACGTATGTTTGTGTGGTTGGTGGACAAGTTGCACAAACAAAGAAGGCTTATGTGTGGTCCTACAAGCTGTTGTATCACTTGTCACGTGTGGTCATATGCTTATGTCATGTTGAACACCTTTGAAATCTTTGGCCTGCCTCATTTGAAAAAGGAATAGGAGTGATATTAGTGTAGCCAATGGTGCTTAATTTGAGGAGGAATTTCGTTATATTAGGTAGCATTTCTTTTTCATGTATTCCTTTATTTTTTAATTACTAATATTTAGGATGTACTTTCTTCTCAAGCTTTTGTGCTTATTAATAATTGGGGCCAAAAAAAGCCTTCTACAACCCCCTCCCCTCGCCCCAAAACGAAGAAAGGAATTCAGTTGCAAGCCTCAACCATACTAATTTCTTTCCATGGGCCGTAGAAGGGGGGGCCTATGGGGCTGAATTAAGTGGTTTTCGAAAGAGCTGCATCTGTCTCTTTTTGCTAATGGGCCTTAAGCCTAAACCAAACGGTGTAATCTTTTCAACCCTATTAATGACTCACCCCCTTTCACCCCCCCCCAAAAAAACACCTTACCCATTTTTTTGCCTGTCGCCCAAAAAAAAAAAAAAAAAAGATGGTCGGATATTCTATTTTACTAAAGTTGAGTTATTATTGGTCTAATAAGATTCAGAGTTCTTTCATCACAAATTTTCTCTATGCACAAGACTCATACCTGAGATCTAGCTTAAGGGAAACAAGTGTCAAGCTATTTGAATCAACTTGTATTGGTCAAAAAAAAAGAAAAAAGGCAGGGCATTTCATTGTTTTGCCTGCTCTTTTTGTGTTATGATTCAGTCTAAGATAGGAGATTATAGTCGGGGAAGAAATTTAAAGGAAAGAGGAAGAAAAAAACAGAGGAATTTCCTATTTCGTGTACATGAGCAATGGGCATTAAAGGCTAATGGGCCTTTGAGAGTTTTTTTTTAAAAAATAAAATAAATGGGAGAATACATTTGATGAAGATATGTTTAATAATAGTGTTTGAAGCAATGGTCTACGGTCTACCTAAATATGTGTCGTTGTTAGACAAGAAGTGAAATTATCATTAAGCTTTATCAAAAAGTAATGCCTCATGATTGTCTCTTGGATACCCCTACTAGTTTTATGTATTAATTCGCGTTAATATATATACACATGGGTGTTAATGTGGATCTTTATCACAGATAATACCCTTAGATTAATATATTAGATGGTAAAACTCACCAAATCATTAATTTTTAAAATTAATTATGAATAGTTGAAGTAATTTATATTTCTCACAAACTTCATGTCCATTATTAACCAAAATACAATGGACTATTATTACATATCACAAAGTCCTGCCAATAAAACTTGGATACTCACTGAAGTCGGTTGCGTGCATCCCCCCCCCGATGTACACACGGACCCGATCTCATAAACGGTACCCATTTATAATCTGATGCTAAGACGACGGTATAGCCATTAATGCAAGGGCAAGATAATCCCTGGATTGTACTAGGCTAGATATGTATATGACAGGCCCTGTTTTCTTTGGCTTATGTTTTGAAGAATAAGTTTAGTGCACTACGTAAATAAATTCAAAATAAGTTTAATAAATAAGTTAAGAATAAGTTTAGTGAATAAGTTAAGAATAAGTTCAGTACATAAGTTTGTAAATTTGTTCTTAACAAGTTTAGAATCAGTTCAGTAAATAAGTTCAAAATAGTTTTAGCAAATAAATTCAGATAAGTTCAGTTCAAAATATATTCTGATAAAATAAAGTGAAGAGAACTGGGCATGAATCGTTGTTCAAACCCTTTTCCGATCCAAAGCAATTTTGTTAAGCAAGGAAATGAAGCAATTACTATGAAAATGACACAGAGCGGATAGTGTTAGTGGCTAGTGGGGATACATTGAAAGCAGAAAAGGCATATATGCCCTAGCTAAAGAGGCTAATTAGAGGTCCTATCTAAGAAGCAACTATGCTATGAGTGTGTCCCTGTTCTTCAAAAGTTGCATAGACCAGGCGCCATTATTAAAGGCACCCTAAAAATCAAGAGCTGGTCAAGGGCATCGAGGGGACCCCTACCTTCTCTTTGATACTTTGATTGATCACCTTACTACATATAATGCCTTTGCTTCTAGGAGACAAACCATCATTCTATCGACTTTACATCTCATTTTATCATAGCTAACCTTTTCTTTTTCTTTTCTTTCTTTTAATTCTGTACGTCCAAAGAGATCAATCCATGAAAATGTATTTAAAACTCAATCTAGAATGTGACAACTGATTATACACTAATTAATTAATTAATCTACCAGATACATTATTCTTGCAAATGATGAATCAAAATTAATGCATTATGACATTAGGAAAAATACTAGTATTAATATTCATGAAATATTGTGGGTTCATTGCATATCTTTATATAATAAATGTAAAGATGTATAAGAGGTTGAGAAAGCTTCCCTCATTCAATTCTAAAATCTCAAGCAATAGTGCTTATAAACCGTTGATTATTCTGCAACATAAATCTTAACCATTGAGATCATGAGTATATTAGGTCTCATATTCAATTCTCCCTCTCCTTATTGTGTTGTACTGCCTTCGTGGCTCATTTAAAACAATATATATATATATACACACACACACACACACACACACACACACACATATATATATATATATATATATATATATATAAATCTTACCCTTTAGATTATTTTTAGTTTTTTTTGGGGAAAAAAATTCAATCCCATACTTGCTTCAATATCACAATTTCCGTAACTCCCTTCGTTCAGTTTAACCGTTGTTGCACCACCCATAACTATTTTTAATCTCATCAATTTTCATAGACCAATAGATCATATAGTTAAATTTAAAAAGAAAAATAAAAGACCACCCAATAAATTATATATAAAGTTGAAAATGTTAATATTTTTAGAAATAAATATTGTTCGCAGACAAAATTATAAAAACAAACCATATTCAACATTGAAAACATCAACATCAATTATTATTCAATATATTAGAAAGATAATAATGAAGTTCATTCCAAAAAAGAATAAGTAACTACATTTAAATTATTTTGTGGATGATAGAAAACTTTAGCTACATTTATAAGTTACATCTACGAATCCTAAGAATGAAAAGTAAAATAATTTATAAGTAGTAAACATAGTAAAAATTAGAAGATATGTTTTATTTGTTTGAAGTTCACTGCTACATTCTAAATGATGATTTTAATTAGTTTTAATATTTAAATATTAAGATTAATTATTTGTAATACAAGATATGACTTACTTTTATTATTCAACTCATAATTCCTTTTTTTTGGACAATGACACGGGATTGTCTTCCTATTAAAAAAAGAAGAAAAGTAGATAATTAATTTTAAATATTTTATTTCTAGAGAAGAGAAAATGATAGCTATTTATAGTACTTATTCTGTGAATTTTTATAATAAAAATAACTAGAATATATTACATGAAGATTACATATCAATGTATACAATTACATTGTTGATCAATATAGTTGCATTACACAGAGAGAAAAGGCTCTTGAAACTTCTAACATTAGGATTTTAGGAATTCCAATGCATACATTTTGGTCCCCAGTATTGCGGAAGATCAATAGTTCAAGCACTTATCTTATATTTAAAACCGTGTAAGTATTAAATTACATGTCTGTAGGAGCAGTTTAAAATCTCGATAAACATATGAATATTAAATCAAGGAGCACATTAAACCCTAAACCCAAAACAATGGTCTTAAACCTACAAGTTATAAATCTTTAAATCAACTATAAGCCTTGAAAGTTAAAATCCTTGAGGCCCACACCCTAATCTAGATTTGCATATGATCACATTTAAAAATAAAAATATTATAGGATTATATTGATGATAGTATTTTTGTCTTTTTCAAGTTTAAAAAATAAGATATAAGGAAAAAAAATAGTTTCAAATTTTAAGAAGATAAGAGTTAAATTTATAATAAAATCTTTAATGTTTTACCCTTTTTGAGTATTAGTTATTGTGCATTGTTTCATTTTAATTCTACTCCTTCTTAATATTTTGCTCTAAATGTATATATTAATTATACATATCGTGTTTTTATTTTATAATTTTGTCATGTTATCATTACTATACATTATGTATTTTTTAAAATTTGCAATATCTCTATCCAAATTCATACCTAATATCCTCCTGATGTGCTTTTGAGGGATTGAATATATTAATTTTTCTATTAAAATAGAAGATTATGATAAGAACAATTTTTTACTATTTGCATTATGAACTAAAATTAGTTATTTAGACTATCAAATTATTTCTTTTGCATTTTGGAACTGGTTATACCTAAGTTATATAGTAAAATTTAAATGACCGGTGCAAGAGCACGGGTATAAACTAGTATGCATAAATATACATGTACACGTATCTGTGTGTATGTGCATGTACATATATATATATTGGACATACGTACAACATTAAGTTAGAACATAATAGACAACGACGACATAATAAAGTTATCTATCAGGTATATATTATTTTTGTGAATGGTGAATCAAAAGCATTTTAGACATTAGGAAAAGTATCGGTACACAGTGTTAGTATTCATGGAAGATTATGGACTCATTTTATATATCTCTCCTGAGAAGATATGGATGGTTTGTATATGCCTAGGTTTGAAGTCTTATATGAAAAAAACAAGAAGTGAATTTCTTGATTGACGGTCTTTCTACATGGAATCAAGGTTTTCGTTTGTTATCTAGATGTAATATTGACTGGTGTACGTAAATATGCGTGGCGTTGCACATCGTATAGTAGTCTATATCTCTTGGTGTGCAAAAATATTGATGACTTTGTTTCATCCATAGGGAACTTTTTCAACTAAAAAAATTTTATTATCTTAAATTAAGAACAGCTACCTAGAGTTATTTTTGACTCAGTAATTTTTAGAAATAATTTATTTGTCTTAAAGAAATAGCTTTTTTCCCTTTAATCTATTATGTACGTGTTGATGGCATCAGGTATTATACACAAAAAAGCAAAACCCACTATATTCCTGGTAATTTTAATATATTAACAGGGTTGATTGAGCTTGCATTGCTATTTGGACACTAGGTTGAACTTTTCAAAAAGAAAGTGTGTAAAATGCTCTATTTGGAAATGATCAATTATGCTAAAAGCCAGAAATCCTTGTGACGCTTAGTTGTGATTAAATAGCCTCCAACTTTTTTGCTCTTCCTTCTCACTGCAAGGGCCATGCACTCTGCATTTTGTATGCAATACTCCACCACCCCAACACCACCACCACCACCACCGGAAACCGCCAGCTTCCCACCAGCCCACATCCAAAGCAACCGCCATGTCGTTGACTGCTTCTTTTGACCCAAAACTAGTAGAGACACCCCTTGTTTTCTTGCCTCTTCTACTATGGTGGGCCCCTTCTCTTTTCCCCCTACCATCTTCACTTCCACTTCCACCTACAAAAACTCAACCCCCCAAAAAAAAAAAAAAAAAAAAAATCATATCTTATGTGCATGCAAAGTCAATTAATTTCATATGTGGGAGGAAAACTAAGGTACTGCCCTTTGGTTATGATGAACATAACTGTTATGTAGTGAAGTCAGTTAATTTCATATGAAAATTCAATTGTCTGGAGCATAGTTACTCGGAACGCTTTCTGGATTGCTTAGTCCAAAATGCGGATCGCTACTTATTCGACAAATTTAGTTTAATTTAGACTCTGGATTGCTTGTTCCCGAAACGGGGATATATAGTGGGGGTATGAAGCGAACCCGATAACTATGGTCTGAAGGGATGCGACAACTTACCTCTGGCTTCTTAATCTGGCAAGTCTTCTTCATAGAATGTAGTAGTTCAAAAACCTTTGGAGACATTTTTTTGCTCGTTTCATCATCACCTGCAAGATTTCAATTAGCATTTAGAATTGGTGGGAAATCTTTGTTAATAAATTAACAACAAGAAACAAGTAAACAAGAATATGTCATTGTAGGGTTAAGAACGTTGACCTGGTTGTGGCAATGGTAGCCAGGGAAATTAGGATGCCTTAGCCAAGTTTGATTATTCACGAGTCAATTTCACTCAATTCACAAATTCAAATTTGACTGAACTCGGTGTAATCTACTCTAGTAGAAGTACTTTAGAGTAGACAAGTTAAAGCCGATCCACTAACCACCATTAATTAACGCATCGAGCTGAGAGACTAGTTATATATAGGTAAATAGAAGCACAAATTCGAGCGAAAAATGTAAGAAAAACCAATTCAAATAATTACCTTGCTTGGTCTTGAGCTTGGCCACATAGAGAAGGATGATAACATCATGACTTTGGACAGTATGAGTGAGAACCCATTGAAGGGCACCTTTAGCCTCGGCACTTGGATCAACCACCACCATAATTTTCCTCCCCATTGCCTTCAATTTTTCCTCACCATTAACATCCCCGTTAATATGGAACTTAGTACTAATATGATCATTACTATCAACTTGATCATGACCAATTTGGTCATTGTTCTTTTCATAATTTTTGGGACTCCCTAGCTTATTTTGAATGGGAATTCTAACAAATGGCCTAATCCGATTTACGCAAAATGTTTGCAACTTTTTGCCTCCTGTTTTTCCCATATCTCTCTCTCTCTCTAGAATTTTTGGAGTGATGAGGAGCAAGAAGTGCTCGAATGTCTCTATCTATTTATACTTGAGAAATTATCAAGGTTATTGTGAATAGTGCTTGGTAATATACTTGAAAAAGGAGGGTGGTTAATTAGGAATGTGTTACCAATAAGGTCCTAGTTTAGTGGTTAAGACTAAGGTCTCAATTATATTAGGTCTCAGGTTCGATACTTACTTCTCCTATTATATTGTAATTATATAGTACTGTTCTTTATAGCTCCTACGGACCCAAAAAAAAAAAAAATGTTAGGATTATAATTAGTATTGCTTTTGCTTTTGGCTTGCAATCATTTGGTTTCGATGTTATTTTTTATTTTTCATATGGGGTTAAAGTTTTTTAGTCTCAACGTGGTTGCCATCAATTGTAGGCCCTGTTTAATTTCTCTAGAAAGCTTTTTGGTATGTTTTATTAATAATGTTTCCATGCTCTAATGATGATTACCCTTTATTAACCACAAAAAAGGAGGGTCAAATTAAAGCATGTCAAAAAGAAATTAGTTAAGGGAAGTTATGATTAGTTTAGGTAGGTTAATTCCTTTTCTTTTTTTAACTTGAGGTGCATATTTATACATGATATATATTTTACTTTCAATACCACTAGACTATATAGATATCTGATTTAGGAGTTGATCGTATATGAGATAGTCATCTCATTAACAAGTAAGTAGAAATATTTATACATATATGTCTAGCTCAGTTTCTTTATATTTTTACAAGAAAAAGTGTGCACAGGTGATAATTTAAATGGCTTAAAATTTGCAAAATGCTGAGTTGTACAACCAAGTGAAAGCCTTAGGTACAAAATTCGGGAAGCACCCACTTCATATTGGGGTGTTTGGTAACAACAGTTGTTTGGAGAAAATAGCTGTTTGGAAGGATTTTAACTGTTTTAATCAAGTCAAACAACCAAAGGATGTTTGGTAAATAGCTGTTTATAGTTCTTTTTGAAAAAGCCATTCCTATTAGCTTTTTGAAAAAAGTTTTTTGTAAAAATGACATAATTGTCCATAACTTTGAAAAAAATTACACACATCTTATTAAAATCTAATTCATAAATAAGGGTATAAATGAAAATTTGCCAATATATTTTTGTAAAAACAGCTAGGTTTTACCAAATACTTTTTCTAAAAATAACTTATTAATAGCTAACAGCTAATACAAATAACTAACAGCTGTTTCCGCTATTTTCCAAATATGGCTCTTGGAAAGTTGCGGTGGTCAATAAATTCTATAATTATAAGCCTATACCAGCATTTTACCTTCCTTTAATTAGCTTGTAAAGTTCTAACAGACACAGAAGTCTATGAGATGCAGACTTAATACAGCGGGATGTACCCCCATTTTCTATTACATACCAACCAGAAGATAGAAAAATATAATGGATGAAATATTTGGAGGTAGCTCAGATGTCCTTTAGGCACTTGCCTAGTTTGCTGCATTTTTTTCTATTTTCTTTTTATGACTAGAATGTTTGTTTGGTGAAGTTGACATATGAATAGCGCATGTGTTGTAACATGTGATGATATTTATTTGTCATCATTATGAATCTCATGGAGGAAAAGAGAATGTTACTAATGACTGGTGACATGGTATTATTAATGATCACTTAAAATAGATCAGAAATTATTTAAGGTTGGCTGCAATTTTTTTTTGGGGGGGGGGGGGGAGGGAGTGAGATTTAATATACCAATAATTAAATTAAGAAAATTTCTGAATTGGACCTTCATCTTCGATAAATAATTAAGCCGACGATGTCATTGTTGGCCAATTCAATTGCCGTAATTCTCTACTTTTTGAGACATGAATTATTTGCAATGATTTGTGGCTATGTGTCCATTTTGCAAATTCACGAATTTGCCATTGCAAAAGAATGATGTCTCTATGAGAGAGAAAGCCCAACTACCACATCACATCACACTTCTTCTTAATTCTATATTTTTTTAAAGAAAAAAAAAGATTGATACCGTTATTAATATAATATAACACTTAAAAAAAGGGGCAGTCGGGTGCATAAGCATCTCACGTTCACGCAGGGTCCGAAAAAGAGGCGCATTTCAAAGGGTAAATTATAGACAGCCTAACATGACTTTGTCAGTGACTGATTCAACGGCTCTAGTACCCTGAGCATGGTGTTGTTAATATAATATAACACTTATTTTTTCTAATAAGATATTGTACTAAATTTTCGAACACGTTTTGAAAACTAGACTCCTTAAGTAAACAAAATAGTCAAGTAAAGAATACTATTATTTAAATTTCCTTACCGTCTATTTATTCGCAGTGGAGTGATTTAAAAAAATCAAAAAGAAAAAAACATCAAAGTGGATATTTGGAGAATCAAAATCCAGCTTCTTCAGTTATGTTTTCCCCCTCTTTGAGGCATACAGAGGCCCAATAGAAGGGGTCGGTGGGCTAAATTGGATAGAGTTCAGATCGTGGGCCACGCTGAATTGAGCCACATAAGCCACAATGCACCAATCTCGGGTCATATTCAAAGGTGTAACGTGTCGCTGTAATATATTGAAACACATTTGATTAATCTTACTTTTTACAAGCAAATGTGGTGAGCTGGGATTAACCTTTTTGCCATATTCATGATCATAAACTCGCCGAAGACAAAAGGTGGTTAATTACTGCCCTCCTTTCTCACAACTTCAGCAAGGGAATCCTGAGTGACTCAAGGAATATTGGCCACAACTGAGGCATTGGATCAACGATCACATAACCTAAGTCACAAGAATACATAATCCTTCGAGTGAGATCGATAGGTCCCTATGTACTATTGCCGTTTAGATAAATTTGGATAAGATTCCTCATCAAAAGAGCGGCCTCTACTTAGAGACGATCGGATGAAGAAGTTTTAGGTTTCAAAGAAGCGTCATACCACACTAACGAGCCCCACCCTCAATTGATGAGGACGTTTGTTCCGCTTGTCTCTCAAGGTTCAAGTTTACTTATTCAGTTAATTTGAGTTACTTGGAGATATAATAACCGAGTTATCAATTTTGTGTTCTAATCTATTCCATGTATACATGCAGATTATGAACCTCAAAATCCAAGGATACAGAGGAAAAATGTGGCCATTATTGTCATCCGAGCTCTATGCATGGGTGGATGGAAAGAACTAAGAAGCGCTTGGTGTCCCGTTTGTTTTGTGCTAATTCCTTTTCAACTTTTCCCATTTGTATCATACTGCACATAGAGCGCACCCCGTTAATATTGTCTTTACAAACATTGACGTCCTCCGTGTACTATTGAATTTGAAGACAATTAGACAAATGTGATCCCCCTATACTAAGTTAATTACATCACGTATGTCTAAGTCTCTTCAAATTCAAACAGTACGGGAAAGCTGCATATCTCATCTCACCTGTAATTTGATCAATTTTTTTTTTTTTTAAAGAAAAAGATCTTACCCATAATAAGCGGAAAGATTCTTGTGTTTCAAGGGTGGACCTGGGTGGTGGACCGACCATTCCCAGATTGCTCTACGCAATTTTACAAATTTAGTTGGTTCAATAATAGGATGTTAGGTAAAATTTTTGGATCCACCATAGCTTTCAAGAGATAACCTACATATTGTTTCATTACCAGGACTGTAATGAAACTAACCCAATTCATCGAGCCTTTGGGCTCACCTTGGTTAAAGCTCAGCTCGAGTTCAGGTCAAACCTAGCTTGAGCTGGGCCCGAGCTGGCTCAAAAGCAAACCGAGTCAAGCCCAAATACAGCTGAGCTCAACTTGGCTCGATTTGATCCGGTTTAGTTTAATTAGTTCATTTTTTATTGTGCTTGTGTTGAAAGTATGAAATTACTTTTAGAATCAACCAAATTTTATTCCGATTCTTATTTCTTGAGTTCAATGTAAAAATCTCGAATTTTGCTTGGAAGATAGGCTTAAATTTGGAAACTTTTTAACCGAGAACAAACAAAAAAAGAATAACAAGTTGAGCCGAGCCAAGCTCTGAGCCAAGCACAATGCGTTCAAGCCCGAGCCCGAACCAGAGGCTAGACTTTTCAGGCTCGACAAGCTTTGAGCCAAACTTTTAACTAACCGAGTCTAGCCAGCTTTGGCTCAACTCGACTCGACTCGTTTACAACCTTAGGCTCTGTTCTTTTTGTAGTTTAATGGACCCCACCCACTCCTTCTCACTATCACCCACTCCTTCCCCCCCTTCTCACATCTTCCCACACTGTAAAAAAAAATTCCACTCCTTCCTACTTCTTCCCACTCTCACCCACTCATTTCCACTCCTGTATATAACTATTATTTTTCAAATTTTGAAAACTTTTATAATTTATGTAATTGTGTGTATGAATAGTCTGATAATAATTATGAAAAATTTTATTTATTTTTCGGATTTATGAAAATATTTGTTAGTCGTGTCGGAAATTGTAAATAACGTAATTTTTGTTATATATATAGAAGAAATAATTTTTTCCTGCTTTGTTAAGCAAATATTAATTTTTTGTGACTGGCAGATATTTTGGGTTTGATTCTGCATATGGAAGAGATGCTTAAATTTTTTTTTGGGCGTTGGTTACGAAATATTTGTTATAGGTCATTAAAGCGTGGATGATTGTTGCCGTATGTATAACAGATTTATTATTTTTCATTCATAGTAATTTGGGGCCAAATTTACAGATATTTTTTCTAGCATAATGAAGGAAGGCGTAAATTCTTTTGGCGTTGTTTGTAATTCGTGACAGGAAGTGCAAATGTATTATACGTGTATTTTGAGCGGATTTTTTTCGTGTGCGTTAATAACAAAATATTAGAAGTTCTTCACACAAACTACAGATGATTGTTTTTCGAGTACTAAGAGTCTGGTCTTTTCGTTGGAAAATATGAGTTGGTAAATGGCTGAAATAGATTGAGATTGATAGAAGTGGGTTAAAGTAGGTTGAAGTGGGTATTTTTTTTGTTGAAGTGGATTGAAGTAGGTTGAAATGCGTATTTTTTTGCTGAAGCGAGTTGAAGTTGGTTGAAGTAGATTGAAGTTAGTTGAATTTTTTTTGATATGATGGGTAGAAGTTGGTTAAATAGTGAAAAATATGTTGAAGTTGGTTAAAGTGGATTGAAGTTAGTTGGAGTGGATTGGAGTAGGTTGAAGTGGGTTGAAATTGGTTAAAGTTGATTTTTTTTATTGAAATTCGTAAAGTGGGTTGATATGGGTTGAAATAGATTGAGGTTAGTAAATTTGAATTTACCAATGAAAAGAACAATGTCTGAACATACGTGTATTTTTTTCATTGTTCATATTTGACTAATATATGAAAAAAAATATATCCATGATTTGTTTTGCGAATAACGAAAATTACAATTTTCTGGGGGGTAACAATGGCCACAAAACAATATTTCATACCTGAGTTAACATAGAAAAATATTTTTTTCAGTCTAAAAAATTTTTTATCATCGGCAGTTACTATCACAAATAAAAAATTATATTTAAAAAAACAAAATACGTAACTTACATTAACTCTTTTACTTCATTCAACTCCTTCACATTCCTTCCCACTTCTTCCCACTCCTTCCCCCCTTTCCCACAGTTAGAAAAAAAATATCGCTCCTATTCACTCTCACCCACTCCTTCCCCCTCTTTCCCACTTTCACACATCCCACACCTGCAATTTCTCAATAAAAAGAACAGGGCATTCATTATTACATTCAACTTCTCCATTCTCTAGTCAATTTGGTGATGGAATTTTGCAGGTGATGCAATTTGATGAGTTGCATAAACTAAAGATCAAGGATTTAGGGAGCATAGTCAAAAATCAAAATAAACTAGGGAGATACTGGAAAGAGACAAATGGAAAGTAAAAGCATTCAAAGTCTAAGAAGCTTGAGCTCCAATTAAGTAATCAACTGCAGGCAGGAAAAAACATATGTTCACCTTACCTGTTTTAACAAGTTCAAATTGGTGGATCTTTGAAAACAAATGGCCCTTGATCATCAACAATCACTATTAAATGAGATTCCAATCCAAAACTAATTAGCAAAAGGTGGAGTAACTCCCAAACTATATATATATATATATATATATATATATATATATATATACCCAAACTCTTTACTTTCATTAATGTGGTATAACACCCACTATCATATTCTTTGAATTTTTATCAATATGAAATAATACACACTTTCATACTCTAACAATCACACCCCGCGCAAAATTATTACGTTGCCACACTAAAAGATATACAGTCACAATTAGTACATTATTACATCAATATACAGTCACAATAGTCCACTTTACATATATGCATACATACACTCCATATGTATATAGTACAAGTTAAAATGTCACCTGATTTATGACATATGATACGATATGATATGATTCTACCAACACAACCACCTTAGCTAGCTGACAGTCAGCCAGCCATTTATTCCAGGCACTGTGATTCTTGATTCAGCCACTAGCTACAACTTTTCCCTCATTTTTGGGCAAAAATACAGTAGCATGCATGCAAATATATTGATCTGTTTATTCCCTCAATTAGCAATCACAAGTTTGACGTAATTAATTAGATCATATATATGTGCACAATGCCAGAAATTTCTTTTTCTTCCTTAGGCTCGCGTTACGTTGTGTTTAATTCCCATCCTGTTCTTGGATCAAAGCAGCCACCCTGCATGATGTGCAGGGGCAAAAGCCGCTATATTCAGAGCTGAAGTTGTCGCGTTCATCTGATGCTGCCCTGCTGTATTGTAACTGCAGGTTAATCAGAAGAAGTATCAAAAATGGAGCTCGCATATGACATTTGATCGAGAAGAAAGGCCAAACAAAAGGAAAAAAGGGTTTGGAAGTTTACCCTATTTGGATTGTGTTATTGTTGCATGGCAATGGCTCAAAGAAGGGCTCAACAGGTTGAGGCTGGCGAGCATAAAGATTGTTCTGGGTTTGCCCGACTTCCCAATTTGATCTAAGTGCTGCGTAACTTTCTTCCAACTGCAACTCAAATTCATGCATATATTATCATTAACGTGTGTGGAACTGATTATACTTCATAATCCATTACCATATATGATTGGTTTATGCTATTTATTTACTACCTTTGTCTTCAAAACTCTGTTGGATTCCAGCAGCATCTCCTCCTGTGTCATGATCCAGAGTTTCAAAAGTTAGCGAATTTCATGTTGTGATCGAGAAATATATAGAGTATCTACGTTGGATGGTTAGATCAAGCAAAACGGGGGTTATTCAATTCAACCCAAAACAAGAAAGACATTTTAACTCCTGATGAAAGGCAGCTCTAACCTAATCTATTATGGTGGAAAGAGCAAGGGAAGTTTACCTTTCTTTGTAGTTCTGCAAGCTGGTCAAGCATGTGTTGGGTCTGTTAATAAATGAAAATGAAAAAATAAGCATTCGATTATCAATATTGTTGAAGACATTTATTTTTCTTTCATTTTTTTAAATCATGCAACATGCTATGAACTCAGGAAGTCGCATAATACCGGTAAACTAGGTTCATTCGAATCCTTTGTAACCACATATACATAGTCTTGATCCCCAAGTGGCAATATAGCATAAATTATTACACTACATCTATAGATACATCTACATCCGGGCCAGTTTAGGCTCAGACGTTATGATTGTCTAAGGAAGTTTGTTTTTGCAAAAAAAATCTAAGTAATTCAAGTGCTATTTCGCTCTGAATATGTGATTTATAATTTATTTTCGTCACCGATATACACTTACATTACTCATCTTTGGTCATGTACCACCCATTTGAGCTCATCTAAGTTATTGTAAAACCTATGTAGTATTTTCATAAATTGATTGTCAATCTTGTGGAAGTGTCTGAGTTTCGGAATTAGAAATTACCTTACGAGACCTGATTTGCCTCAAAGATTTGTCCAGCTGATTCTCAAGGTGCTCCAGCTCTTTCGTGCTCAGCTCCCCCAAGTTCTCTCCAAGGAGATTCCTGTCAAAATTAAATGCCAGAATATTTGAAAAATCAATCTCCTTTAAATCAACACACCTAGACCAAAACCTATGTAATATATGAGGAATAACATAGATTTGTTCAACATATTGTATAACCAAAAAGTTACCTTTGCGATCGTTGCAAAACATCAACTTTAGCTTTCAGTTTTAGGTACTCCTGGTAGCTGCTCTGCTAATAGAAGGGAATGGTATTATTAGCACAATTGGAAGAAGAAGAAGAAGAGAAGGATAACAACAAGAAGAAGAAATATTGTAATGACAATGCCATGCATTTACAGAATGGTAAAGCATAACCAACGTTTGTTAGTTTGTATACATACTGCAACAATATTGTTAGAAATGTGGTACAAAGGTTCGAAATTAGGACTACTCCGAGACCTCCGGGTAGGATAGATATCGCTTATCCTAAAGGTTTCATTCACCCAACGTGTAATGGGTATTCCCAAATAAACCTTTGAGATACAAAGAGGTCTTCGCTATCCAAATGTTGCACTCATTTGGATAGGCACTAATGCCTTAGGATATAACAGAAATTTAGAGGGATTCATTTGTTGGAACAATTTTTGGATATTCAAATCATACTTAATCATCCCCTATTTATAGAGAACTATGTGCCTTTTCAAGAGAGAAGCATTTTTTTATAAAAAGAAGTATCTTTTCATAAGATGAATTTACAACCGTTAGATTTAATCTTAATAGCTAAGGATGAAGAGATACATAGAAAATTAGTTAATTGGATTTTCCAATTATATTTTTTCAAAGCAAAAAATATAATTAATTGGTTGTGCCTTTTCCATTTTTATTGAAAATATTCCAACAAATATAACAGCAGCCATGCAATGTGGATCCCAAAGACACCATATGAGATCCCCTCATCCTCCGGAAGCTCGAAGAGGTTAAACGGTTTCATGCATATGGTGCGAAGATTAAGAAGCAAGTAAGGATTACAAGATGACCCATGTTTATGATACAGTATACATCATGTGGCAGAACGTAACCCTAATGTTTAAATCAAGCTTCTACCTTCTGCACTCATGATAGCCTTCCTCAATAGACAGCCTTTCGAAAGACAATATGCACCAAGTTTTATAGATATGGAATGGACTCAAAATGTGGTCGTTTCGTGATGAAACGGTAGCATCAAAAAGATTTTGAAGTAGATAAACCGGTTTTCATCCCGACACTAACTGTAATATAGAATATGATTGCTATATTAAAGCGAGGTTGGCCAAAATTTACAATCACGGCCAAAATTCCACTTTGAATCCTTAGACCTAACTTCCCCTCTAGACCTCTAAAATTCTTCTGTTCCTACGTGTGCAAAATATTGCATTTGATTTTAACTTCCTTAAATGACATTCAAAGTCTCTGAAAAATAAATTAACCGTGAAAACATCATCGTGTCATTTATGTGAAGCTAAGATTTACCAAAATGTACACTATTTACTACATGAATTTGACTTCTTTCTTAGAATTCCTATAATTATATCAATTTTTGTCTTAATACCCTTGTTTTCTTCTATTTTTAATAAATTTCACTTTTTAGTTTATTTTAATTTTAATTTTTTTTCTAATGTAATTCTTTTGGCTATGTCTAAGTTAAATTTAGTATTTTGAAAATTTTCTTGGGGAGCTCTTCATTTTTAAAGTCCACCTTATTTTCTTTTCTTTGGAGATTTGATAGGTAGACCAAAATTAGTTTAATTATACAGCACTTATGACTTGGGGAAAAAAAAAAAAGCAAACTTAAGTAGTAAATCACACCGAAAAGTCAACGTAGAAGTTTCAACAGCTCGATTCCATTAAAGTTAAAAAAAAATCGAAAAGAAAGCTTTAACAACTTTATTAGATGATTTTATTTATTTATTTATTTATTTTTGATGTAAAGATGATGGCTTTATTATGGTTAAAAAGCAAAAGATGTATTCATTTGTACCTCATTCTCATTTGAAGGTTGGCTTGTTTCAAGTGATCCATAGCTGCACCTTTGGTACCTCTCCAGAGTTTTTGCCATGCTGAAGAAATTTCCATTTGTTAGTAAGGAATTCCAAACTCCCACTAAATTTAAAAGAAATAATAACACATTCTTACATCAATTGAAAAGGATTCTAAATGTCATCAGAGCGCAATTAATTGTAATTGTTGATTTTGACCATCTTACCTATTTTACACTCTTCAGTGGTTACAACTGTTCCCCCAACGACAAGAACCATTCTAGTTAGAAACAACGTAGCCTATATAGTTCTCAAATAAAATCTTACTCCGCTCATAGGAGTTCAAAAAAATGCTTTCACAATTTTTCTTTTCTTTTTTTTTTTTTTTGAGGGGTGGGTTAAGTAGGGATTAAGACCCAAGAAACAAACTAAACACAACTAGAATTTGCTAACAGGAACCATGCTGCTAGTTTTAATTACTTGGTAAGATCAAAGATACTGAGAACTAGTAGATACTTGAGTTTAGATACATGAAGTGGTGGGTAAGAGTGAAGGCCTTATTATGGTGTCAATATTCAGCTTTTCCTAATATTCTGCTTCATAAGGACAAGCTTCTCCTCATACTCCAATTTCTGACAACCCACATTCCTCTAGAATAGGGCTACTTTTTAAGAAAATATGAAGATACCAGGAACCAAAATCTAGCCTGTGGTCTGCCTATTTGCTTGCTATGTTATATGTACTTGGATATGGACCTGTGTGTCTGACTCGCCAAACTTCTAAATTTTGGACACATATATAATATATGGACACATATAGTGGGAATCTATCATTCCACTTATGGAAGTTGCAATTTCAAATTATCGTTTTAAAATATCTTACTACTAATGACTTGAATTCAAAAACCATGTCAAATTATAAATGATACTTAAAAGACCAAAAATAACGAAGGAAGAAGGAATATGATGATTTTTTTTTTTTAACTATTTCCCACTACTTTAGAGTTAGAATGTATGTATGGCGTATGTCTCATATCCTATCCATTGAATGTCATGTCCGAGAGCGGGACAAAATAGAATATCTAAGTATCATAGTTTGCATATCTCCGGTAAATAACCACTTTAGATAAATAACAAAAGAGATTAAGTGATTAAGAAATACAACATCTAAATGTGTTCCCAAAATGTTTTGAAGACTTGAACAGTTTTTAACAGATTATTATTCTCTTATAAATAACATGTAGCTATTTATAACCACGACCACTCTATGTCGGTTTCTTCATGCAAGGTCGAAAAATAAATCTATTTGCATAGAGTGATGATATATGTCTTGCTGTAAGACACTTTTAAATGTCTTGTCTAATCTAAAATTAACATATTTTATCATTTAAATTCACCAATTTTTAATGATTATGCTTAGTTATGAATTTGCTAAGCTTAAATACTTGTCAGCTACATCGATAAAATATTAAATAAGACCATAACCGGATCACTCCTATCTGCGAGGGCATTTGATATATGTATTTTAGAAAGGTAGTAGATTATGAATAAAAAGATGATTGTATACATTTTATAATTTGTAGTGTGCTTCCACTAATGATATGATTTTTAAGCAAAAGCAAGACACATAAAAAGTGTCTTATGGCAAGACACTTATCATTTTGCATTTGCATATTAAAGGTAAAGTCACATACATATTTTTGAACCTCACATATGACTTTTCAGTGAGACCTACTCTAAATTTATGGTGTCAGACCCTTATAGTCTCATCTACCCACTACCTTCTGAAAATTTACTCATCTGTCCCATGTTTAGAGTCAAATTTGAAGAATATGCAACAATAAATATTAAATGTATTTATATTTTTGAAATGAATTTTTAACCAATAAAAACATTGATAGTTACCTTCAAAAAGCATATGACTTAGTTTCTTAGAATGCTTACATCAATTGCTTGAGGCTTATAACCCCCCCCCCCGGCCCCCCAAAAAAATGCAAGTTCTCTGGTTGGATCATGAAGTGTGTCACAATTGCGAATTTTTCACTCATCTTACATGGGAAAGTCTTTAGATCTTTCAAAGCAGCTAGGGGTGTCAGACAAGGTGACCCCCTTTCTCCATTGATATCTGTGTGTTTAATGGAGTAGTTGAAGAGATCTTCACTCTTACAAAGCCAAAAAACCCTTGTTCAAATATCATCCCCTATGAAGGAAATTGCAACCACTCAGCCTCTGCTTTGCTGATGATCTTATTATATTTTGCAGAGGTGACCCATGAGATTTGTCAGCCTCATGATGGATGGGTTTAATTTGAGCACTTCTCCAAGGTTGCTGGTTTGGTGGCCAACAAAGCTAAATCTCATCCTCGTATTAATGGGGTCCACAGGTTGTGAAGGAAGGCATTTTGGAAAGGATTGGCTTCTGCCTAGGCAGCTTCCCAATCAAGTATCTTGGGATGCCATTATTACCCACAAAATGGTCAGTGTCTGATTGTCAAAAGATTGTTGACAATATAAAAGCCAGGCTGCAAATCATATCTACAAGACACATTTCTTATGCAGCCAAAGCTCAGCTCATGAACACTCTGCTAGTATCTGTGTTGACATAATATTCAAGCATTTTTATGATTCCACAAACTATTCTCTAACAACCACAAACTGTTCTCAAATGTTGGGCGTTCCCTCCTACACGGAGGAAGAGGCTTAATAAAATTTTTGGGTCTAATGTTTTTGTTCACCCACATTATTATGTGGATGTATGAGCCATTTGTGGGTCCTATTATTTTGTCTAAAAAGGCCCAAATTGTCTCTTATGGTTAAGCTTCTCTTGGAAGCTTCAAGAATGAGCATATATAGGTGTTATTGTCTGGCGGCAGTAGTAGAAAATTAGGGTAGAATATAGAGAGGCAAAACAAAGGAGAGGAAGAAATACAGCAGTATAGCAGTTCACGTTTTGGCTCCGATCGACCACCAAACGACCTCCGATCGGTCTCAAATTTTAGTATGTTGTTCCTGACGCTCTCCTCTTCAAATCCAACGGTGCGATTGTCGTTTTGAGCTCTCAAAGTTGGTAAATTCTGCCCAAAATTCTCAAATACGTTTTATATTATTTACCCTTTTTGAGTGATGTTTGTAGAGATTGAGTTGCCAAGGACTTTCCTTGATGATTGTATTGCCTCTAATTTGATCTAGAGATGAACTTTGGCTATACGCACTTAGTTCTTTGTTGATTAGTGGAAGTTTTGGTACCGTTTGTTAACGGTCCCGTGGTTTTTCCCCACATCGGGGTTTTCCACGTAAATTCTTGAGTCTTCTTATCATTTGTTATTTTTGATTCTTGGTTGGTTCAATACTTTTGGTGTTAGTTGATTGCCATTTTACAACACAAGAGGAAAATTGGTTAATTTGCTTCTGCTTGAATTTGGGTTCATCATTGAGTTTCCCCAACAAAGTGGCATCAGAGCCGGGTTAGCTTGTTGTGGTAATTTTCTGTGTTGTTAAAATGGATGATAAATTGGGTATGAGTGATATGGTTAATTTAAATGTCACCAATTATAGTACTTGGAAGACCCGTATGGAAGACATACTTTATGTAAAAGATTTGTATGAACCCATTTTAAATGAGAATGTCCTAGCAGGTGTCACCCAAAAGGAATGGAAAATATTGAACCGTAAGGTCGTTGCTACTATTAGACAATTTGTGGATTTGAGTGTCCTGCAACATATTGCTAATGAGACAAATGCTTATGCTTTGTGAAAAAAGCTAGCTGATATGTATTAGTAGAAAAATGCCATGAGTAAAGCCTCTTTGATGAGGAAGCCTGTGAAGTTAGAGTATAAAGATGGTAGGAGTGTGGTAGTTCATTTAAATGATTTTCAAGGGTTGATTAATCAATTATCTACAACAAAAATGACTCTTGATGATGAGTTGCAGGCTTTGTTACTACTCAGCTCACTACCTGAAAGTTGGGATACTCTTGTCATCTCTCTTAGTAATTCAGCACCTGAAGGTAAGTTGACCATGGAAGGGGTCACATCCGCTCTACTGAATGAAGAAATAAGAAGGAAGGAAATGGGTTTCGCCAGTCAGGCAGAAGCGAATGTGGTTCAGGATTCCAGTAGAGGCAGAAACAGAAATAGGAATTCTTCACAAAATAGAGACAAGTCCAGGGGGAGATCGAAATCAAAATCCAGGGGCAGAATCATTTGCCATTACTATAACAAGCCGGGTCATATTCTGAAGTCTTGCAGGAAAAAGAAACGGGATAAATCTCAGGAAAGGCAAGAGAACAATGATAATTCCGGACACCAAACAGAGGAAACAGGTACTACTGCACTTGCTGCCAGTGATGATGTATTCTTTATTGGTGACCAAGGCTCTTTGAACCTTGCTAGCGATGACTGCACTTGGGTGATTGATTCGGGTACCTCATATCATGTTACCTCACACCGAGAGTACTTCTCATCCTACACTAGTGGCGATTTTGGTCATGTGATGATGGGAAATGATGGTTCATCCAAGATTATTGGTATGGGTTCAGTCACGCTGGAGACTTCCATAGGTTGCAAGTTCGTGTTAAGAGATGTTAGACATGTTTCTAACATCATATTAAATTTGATTTCTACTGGTGTGCTTGATGATGAAGGCTTCACTAGTCAATCTGGTGGTGGAAAATGGAAGCTCATCAAAGGGAGCTTGATTGTGGCCCGAGCTAAAAAGCAGACTTCTTTGTATGTGATGCAAGCTAGAGTGTGCACAGGAGAGGCCAACATAGTTGATGATTTATCCATTAATTTATGGCACCAGAAGCTTGGTCACATGAGTACAAAAGGTATGCAAATACTTACTAAGAAGAACCTCCTCCCCGATGTTACAGCTATGAACATGAAATCATGTGTTGATTGTTTAGCTGGAAAACAACATCGTGTTGCATTTCACACATGTCCATCTTCTAGGAGAAAGAATGTGCTTGATCTTGTTCATATTGATGTTTGTTCCATGGATGTTAGATCACACAGTGGTGCACAATATTTTGTGACCTTTATTGATGATTACTCTCGAAAAGTGTGGGTTTTTATGTTGAAAAGTAGAGACCAAGTACTCTAGAAATTTCAGGAATTTCAAGTCAGAGTTGAATGTAAAACTGGCAAGAAGCTCAAGTGTGGGAGATCAAACAATGGTGGTGAGTACAGGGGGCCATTTGAAAATTACTGCAAGGCCCAGGGCATCAAGCTTGAGAAAACAGTCCTAAAAACACTTCAGTTGAATGGGGTTGCAGAGAGAATGAATAGGACAATAGAAGAAAGAGTCAGATATATGCTCTCTCATGCAAAGCTACCAAGGTCCTTTTGGACAGAGGCAATGTTCACAGCAGTGTACTTGATCAACCTTTCTCCCTCAGTCCCACTTGGTGGTGATGTCCCACAGAGAGTTTGGACTGGGAAAGATGTGTCTTACAAGCACCTGAGGATTTTTGGATGCGGAGCATTTGTTCACATTCCCAGAGATGAGAGGTCCAAGCTTGATAAGAAGACAAAACAGTGTATTTTCTTGGGGTATTCTGAGGATGAATTTGGGCACAAATTGTGGGATCCTATTGACAGGAAGGTGATCAGAAGTAGAGATGTTGTGTTATTGCAAGATCAAACAATTACATACTTTGACAAGTCAGGTCAAATTGAGTCTTTTTCTGTCCCTAGACTGCACCCAATTCTAGTTTTTCCAAATTCACCTCCTCCAGCTCAAGGGGGAGATGTGCAGGGTGTTGATGTCCATCATGATGATACTAATAATGACCATGATGATGATAATGATGATTCTGAAGATGGTGATGGAGATGGTGATGGTGATACAGCACAACAGCATGCTATTCCTACAGAACTACAGTTGAGGAGATCCACTAGATAGAGACAATCTTCCTCGAGATATCCTCCTAATGAGTTTGTGTTATTGACATATGGGGGAGAACCAGACACTTATGAGGAAGCTATATCACATGTTCATAGCAAGGAATGGTACAATGCCGTGTAAGATAAGATGGGATCCTTATATGAGAACCACACCTATGACCTAGTGGAGCTACCTAAAGGCAAGAGAGCACTCAAAAATAAGTGGGTGTTTAGACTGAAATCTGGAGAAGATGGCTCACCACCACGCTACAAGGCAAGATTGGTGGTGAAGGATTTCGGTTAGAAGAAGGGTATTGACTATGATGAGATATTCTCTCCAGTTGTGAAGATGTCTTCAATCAGAGTTACGCTCGGGTTAGCTGCGAGTATGGATTTGGAGATTGAGCAACTTGATGTAACGACGGCATTTCTCCATGGTGACTTAGAGGAGGATATTTACATGGATCAACCAGAAGGCTTACAGATTAAAGGCAAGGAGAAACTTGTGTGCAAGCTGAAAAAGAGCTTTTAAGGTTTGAAACAAGCATCCCATCAGTGGTACAAGAAATTTGAGTCTTTTATGACTGAGCATAAATTCCACAAAACATATGCTGATCTTTGTGTGTTTGTGAAGAACTATCCTGAGGGTGACTTTTTGATTCTCCTTCTATGTATTGATGATAGATTGATTGTTGGTTCTAACACCAAGAGAATTGCTAATCTGAAGAATGCCTTGAGTAAATCCTTTGCTATGAAGGATCTTGACCTTGCAAAATAAATTTTAGGCATGCGCATCTCACGTGACAGAAAGAATAAGAAACTTTGGCTATTACAAGAGAGGTACATTGAGAAGATGCTTCAGAAGTTTAACAAAGACAAGGCTAAACCTGTGAGTTTTCCGCTTGCAGGCCACATGAAATTGAGTTCTAGTCAGTGTCCTACAAGTAAGGAAGATAAAAATGAGATGAAGGTTCCCTATGCTTCAGCCGTAGGAAGTTTGATATATGCCATAGTCTGTACAAGGCCAGACATTACACATGCAGTTGGAGTCGTTAGCAGGTTCATGTCTAACCCTGGTAGGGAGCATTGGGCAGCAGTAAAGTGGATTCTATGGTATCTTAGGGGTACTTCTAGAGTTTGTTTGTGCTTTGGACCTGGACAACTTGTGTTAGATGGGTACACAGATTCAGATATATCAGGTGATGTTGATTCTAGTAAGTCTACCTCTGGTTATTTGATGACTTTTGCAGGGGCTGATGTGTCTTGGTAATCAAGAGTACAAAAGTGCGTTGCATTGTCAACTACTGAGGCTGAGTACATTGCAGCCATTGAAGATGGCAAGGAGTTGTTGTGGATGAAGAATTTCCTCGAAGAGCTTGGTTTGAACCAAGAAAAGTATGCACTTCATTGTGGTAGTCAAAGTGTCATCCACCTTGCCAAGAATGCTGCCTATCATTCCTGAACAAACACATACGAAGAAAGTATCATTGGATTCGAGAAGTGATGGAAGAGAAATTGTTGCAAATGGAGAAGGTGTACACTGATCAAAATGGATCGGATATGTTGACTAAGACTCTACCCAAGAGCAAGATTATTGCTTGTCATTTGAAAGCGGGTTTGATGGAACCCCCCATGTAGGAGTGAGGGAGAGATTTGTTGGGCGTTCCCTCCTACATGGAGGAAGAGGCTCAATAAAATTTTTGGATCTAATGTTTTTGTTCACCCACATTATTATGTGGATGTATGAGTCATTTGTGGGCCCTATTATTTTGTCTAAAAAGGTCCAAATTGTCTCTTATGGTTTAGCTTCTCTTGGAAGCTACAAGAATGAGCATATATAGGTGTTATTTATCTGGCGGCAATAGCAGAAAATTAGGGTAGAATATAGAGAGGCAAAACAGAGGGAGAGAAAGAAATACAGCAGTACAGCAGTTCACGTTTTGGCTCCGATCGATGACCAAACGACCTTCGATCGGTCTCAAATTTTAATATGTTGTTCCTGACACTCTCCTCTTCAAATGCAACGGTGCCATTGTCGTTTTGAGCTCTTGAAGTTGGTAAATTCTGCTCAGAATTCTCAGATACGTTTTATATTATTTACCCTTTTTGATTGATGTTTGTGGAGATTGAGTTGCCAAGGACTTTCCTTGATGATTGTATTGCCTATAGTTTGATCTAGAGATGAACTTTGGCTATACCCACTTAGTTCTTTGTTGATTAGTGGAAGTTTTGGTACCGTTTGTTAACAGTCCCGTGGTTTTTCCCCACATTAGGGTTTTCCCCGTAAATTCTTGGGTCTTTTTATCATTTGTTATTTTTGATTCTTGGCTGGTTCAATACTTTTGGTGTTAGTTGATTGTCATTTTACAACATAAGAGGGGAATTGGTTAATTTGCTTCTACTTGAATTTGGGTTCATCATTGAGTTTCCCCAACATCAAACGAGTGGAACAGATTTATAGGAAATTTCTTTGGGAAGATGGTGAGAAAACGGCTTTTGCTTTGGTAGTTTGGGAGAAGCTCTGTCGCAGCAGAAAAGGAGATAGCCTTAACAAAAAGAACTGCTCACTTTGAAATATGGTTGTCATAGGCAACTTAATTTGGGTTGTATCTTCAAAAACAGACACCTTGTGAGTAAAGTGGGTACATGAAGTTTATTTACGAAACATTTATTTCTAGGATTGTACTCCTTCTGCTGGCTCATATTGGTATTAGAATATATTGCATGAACTCAAAGAGCTATTTAGAGCCGGATATGAGGAAGGGATTTGGACACACACAGCTAATGGTGTTTATAGTATATATCAAGTCTAGTTATGATTGGCTCCAAGGGCAGATGCCTGTCTTCAGGCACTGGAGATTAGCGTGATTCCAAATATCAGTCCCTAAGCACAATTACATCTTTTGGCTCTTACTTCAGGACAGACTCTTAACAAGAGCTAGGCTTGGGGAACTAGGTACCCTAGTGTTGGGAAAAGGCAGGTTACTATAATGTCAAAGTTAACTCTTTTCCCTCTTTATGCAATTGAGATAGGCAATTCAAAAATAAATAAATATTTTAGATGGAGACACATGAATTTTTGTGTGAAAAACTCTCCAAATCGAAGGTAAAACTATGGGACTATCAGTCCAAAAATACTTCCACTATTTTATAGTAGGATTACAAATGCAACTCCTCCAGACAATTTAAAAGGTATATTTTCAAAGTCTAACCCACTTCAATGATATATAAAAAGATAATTTTCACATAATTTTGGTGGAACACCCTCACCAATTCTCGATTGCCTTTATTTATAGGATTTTAGAGAAATGTTTACCATGGAAAAATTTGTTTCTAAGGAAATGTATCACGCTGCTTAATTTCAGAAAATAGGTTTTGAATGTTTCCTCTGTTTCTTTTTTCATGTCTTTATTTCTCTATCTTTCTCTTTCTTTCTCTCTCTCTACCCACCTCTCTCCTTTTTATTGTTTTTAGTTCTAAAAACACCTACCAAGTCAGGAACGAATCCAACAAATCTCCCCCTTCCTGACTTAATTGAGGGACATTACACCGTCACTTTTGCAATAGTTTCCAGATTTCTTGGTCGAGTGTACCTTGGTCGTCATGTCTGACTAATTTTCATCAGTGTGGATTTTTCAAGTTGTAGGAGCTTATTTTCTAACATTTCCTAAATCCAATGATAGCGAACATCAGTATATCTCGAACGGCAGTGGAAAGTAGAGTTCTTAGCTGAATGTATAATACTTTGGTTATTACATCGCAATGCATATTTATCTTGGTCGTAACCTAATTCGAGTAGGAAATTTCTCATCCATATAGTCTCCTTACATGCTTCAGTAGCTGCAACATATTCAGACTCGGTGGTTGACTGGGTAATGTATTTTTGGACTTTAGATTGCCAAGACAATGCTCCCTTGGCAAAAGTAGTCAAATACCCAAAAGTTAATTTCGGAGAATGGATATCACCAGCTAGGTCAGCATCTGTGTAGCCCATTAACACGGGGTTTTCTTGACCAAAGTATAAATATTTCTTGGTTGTGCCCCTGAGATATCTCAATATCCATTTTACTGTTGTCCAATGTTCTTTTCCTAGATTAGTTAAGAAACTACTTACGACACCCACGGCATAAGCAAATAGGTGCAGTACATATCATAGCATACATTAGGATGCCAACAACAAATGAATAAGGAACATTCTTCATTTCTACTTCATCTTTCTCACCTGTTGGACTTTGCTTCGTACTTAGCTAGAAATGTCCAGTAAGTGGTGTGTTAACAGGTTTGGCTTTATGTCTGTTAAATTTTTCTAACAATTTTTCAACATAATTCTCTTGGGATAACCATAATATCTTCTTTCATCTATCTCGAGTTATTCTCGTCCAAAAAGATCTTCTTTGCTGATCGCAAATTCGTCATTGCAAATGATTTACTGAATGCCTTCTTTAAAGCAGAAATTTTCTTTGGATCATGGCCAACTATTAACATATCATCAATATAAAGCAACAATATGACGAAATCACTACCAGCGTATTTCTTTATGAAGACACAATGATAAGCGAGTGTCTTCTTGAAATTATGCTTAGCCATGGAAGAATCAAATTTCTTATACAATTGCCTAGGAGCTTGTTTAAGACCATAGAGGCTCTTCTGAACTTGGCACACCAAATTTTCTTTGCCTACAACTTCAAACCCTTCAGGTTGCTCCATATATATTTCCTCCTCTAGTTTAAGACATTTTCACAGTAGGAGAGAATATCTCTTCAAAATCTATCCCTTTCTTCTGATTGAAACTTTCACTACGAGACGAGTTTTATACCTCGGTCTTGGATTATTTTTCTTATTCTTGAATCTGTACACCCATTTGTTTCTCAAGACCTTTCTTCCCTTGGGCAATTCCTTTAGATTATATGTATGATTCTCATGCAAGGATTTCATTTCTTCTTGCATGGGTTTCACCCATTCTGCCTGATGGCTATCAACTATTGCTTCTTCGTAACTCTGAGGCTCTCCCTCATCTATGAGAGTTACATATTCTTCTGGGTTATATCTGATGCATGGTCTTCTTTCTTTACTAGATTGCCTCAACTGAGGCTCTTCTTGAGATCTTTCATCGTTGGAGGAAGAGGCGGGATCGTCATTTGTACTAGTCTCATTATTGTTTTCAGTTGTGTGCTCTCTTGCATTATCACAAACCATGGGGGATGAACCAGTATCAGAATCTCCAACAACTTTGTGTCTAGGCTTTTTTTAAAAAAATCTTCCATGGTTCAGCCCTTAAAGAATACGACATCTTAACTTCTTGTGATTCTTCTATTTACAGAATCCCAAAGTCGGTAGCCAAACTCATCTCTCATTGATACGAGATAAATACACTCTTTTGTATTCGAATCAAGTTTGGCTCACTCGTCTTTAGAAATATGGACAAATGCTCGGCAGCTAAACACTTTCAGGTAGCTGTATGACACCTTTTTTGATCAAATTTCCTATGGGATAGAACCATCCAAAGCAACTAATGGTGAAAAGTCAATGATGTCAACGACAGTCTTCACAACCTCCACCCAAAAGGATTTAGGGAGTTTAGCATGAGAAAGCATGCAACGGACTCTTTCTTTAATAGTCCGATTCATTCTCTAAACTAAGCCATTTAGCTGAGGCATCTTTGATGACTTTTCTCCAACTTGATCCCATGTACCTTCTAATATGATTTAAAGGGACCATGGTATTTTCCACCATTATCTACTCGAATGCTTTTTAATTTTTTTCCAGTTTCACGCCACCTTAGCGTGAAACTCCTTGAATGCTTCAAGTACCTGGTCTTTTGTTTTCAACAAAGAGACCCAAACCTTTCTTGAGTGGTCATTAATAAAAGTAACAAAGTATAATGCTCCGCCAAGTGACTTTCCAGTCATAGAGCATACGTCACTATGAACCAAATCAAGCATGCGTTATTCTTCTGGTTGGTCTGGCATTTTTATGAAATGCCACCCTATGTTATTTGCCAGCCAAACAATCTATACAAGGCTCAAGTGATTTGCATTTTATGTTGGGAAGGAGGTATGTTCTAGTAAGGATTTGCAACCCTTTTTCACTCATGTGTCCGAGTCTTTTGTACCATAACTCCAAATTTGAGTTGTCATAGGCAACATTAACCTCCCCTTACACAATTTTCCTTGCATAAAGCAAAAGGAACCTTCTTTCTTTCCTCTGGCAATGATTAGACTTCCTTTGGTGAGCTTTCACATTCCACCACCAAAGTGATTAACTAAACTAGCGTCATCAAGTTTTCCTACCGATATAAGATTGAGGCATATGTATGAAACATGCCTCACATCTTTTAATATAAGCTTGCATCCTGTGTTGGATACTTGGATATAATGTCACCAATACCAATGATTTTGCTCGAAACTTGATCTTCCATCTTTACCTTGCCAAAATCACCGCTTTAGTAAGATGAGAAAAAAAAGTTCATGTGGAGTGACATAGAAAGCAGTACCTGAGTCAACAATCTATGAATAATCATCATATGCTAGATTAAGATAATTTTCTTCTCCAATAAGGAACATATCATTGTCATCTTTTGCTGTTACAGCAGTAACACTTTATCTATTTTCTACTGCTCAATTTGATATGGCTAAACTTTTTCAGTCCTCTGATCTCTATTGTAATATCGACAATCAGATTTCTTGTGACCTGACTTGCCATAATAATAACAAACTAGTTTAGGGCAAGATTTAGATCTCCCCTAGACTTATCACGTTCTTTATTTCTCCCATGGTTCTCATTTCTACCACAGTTGTCAACAACATTGGTTTCATATTGTATTGAAATGCTTCTTTCTTTTTGCCTTGCTTCTTCATTTAAGAGACTGTCTGTCAGAGCATCTATAGTGAGTTTTTCCGCTAGGGCAAAGTTACTCAATGTAACTATCAATGTGTCCCAACTCGCGGGTCATGAACTGAGAAGAAGTGATGCGTGCAACCGTCATCAAGTTTCATCTCGATCTTGGCTGTTGATTTATAACCCCCTTGAAATTTTCCAAATGCTCAATCATAATTTGTTTGTCACTATACTAGAACTTCATCAATCATCTTACGAGCAGCGCTTTGTTGCGCAGCATTTTCTTTTGGATTAAGGACTGAAATTTTGTCCAAAGTTCGTACGCATCGTCAAAATTGGACACATGCTCAAACAAACTTCTACCTATGTATTTTCAAATTATTGCAACTGCTTGTAATTTAACAACTTTCATTCGTTTTCATTTTTACCTTTTGGAATATTTTTATTCAAATAGGCTAGCAAAGTCTTTGCAAATTAGATGGTCCTCTATCATGACCTCCAAATAGGAGTAATTATCTGCAGTAAGTTTAATCATGTTACCATCGTAAGTGATAACACTCCCTATCTTGATTACACAAAAATACGGTTGCTCAACTTAGCTCTGACACCACTATTGAAAAAAAGGCGGATTACTAATGCGAAAGCTAACCTTTTTCCTTCTTTGTGCAATTAAGATACGCAATTTAAAAATAAATAAATGTCATAGAAGGAAACACACGAATTTTTAAGTGGAAAATTTCCAAAAACGAAGGCAAAAATCACGGGACCATCATTCCAAAAATACTTCCACTATTTTATAGTAGGATTACAAATGTAACTCATCTAGACAATTTAGAGGATATACCCTCAATGCTTCACCACTTAGATAGTATACAAAAGATAACTCTCATCTAATTTTGGTTGAACACCCTCTCCAATTCACGGTGGCTTCCTCTCAAATGTTTCTCACTTGGTTGTATTGTTGTTTTGTTTTTTGTTCTTGTTACTTGTAAAGGCAAGTGTTGCCTCTATTTATAGGATTTCAGAGAAATGTCTACCATGGAAAAATTTATTTCTAAGGAAAGACATCACACTGCTTAATTTCAGAAAATAAGTTTTGAATGTTTCCTCCGTTTCATTTTTCACGTCTTTATTTCTCTCTCTCCCCCCCCCCTCCTCTCTCCTTTTTATTGTTTTTAGTTCTAAGAATTCCTACCAATCAAGGAAGGAATCCAACACCTTGTACCTATTCTTTCAATGTTTCTTCGGTCAGCAAGTCCTCAATCGATGTGTCAATGAATAGGGTTGTCAACTCCTGGGGATTACGGATTGATACACTACTTAGACTCAGGGGATCAAAGATTAAAACATAGGTGGTTTGTGCAATCTTTGCAGGTGTCATCTGCCATATTTAAAGGGAGCGATGTAACATAGTTTTGGGAGCAGAGTTCAGCATGTGTCTGTGATTAGCCATAAAGCTAAGTTTGAGCTAACAACTATAATCAAAATGCTTACTAGAAAGCCGATTTCGATTGCTAATGGGGAATGGATAGGACATATAGTCTGTTAGGCAAAAGTCGGGTGCATGTCCTTTGCAGCCCTTCCTAGAAGGTGGGTCAAGGTTTGTGGCTGCATTTTTTGGTGATGTAACTATTGCACTTGCACAGTTATGTGCCCTTACACTTTAATAAAGTTCTCATTTTTTTCATTAAGAAAAACATTGATGATTTTTTGAAAAAATCAACTTTTCAATACTATGGAACTAAAGAAAAACAATGTTTTTGATAATGAATATGAAACAGACGAAGTAATTAAGAAAATGGACAAACTATAGGTTAAGCTTGCAAATATAGGAAACAACAGAAAATACGGTGATGCAAAGCAAATCCTACACCAATCACCATCAAAAGAAACTTTGCAACAGTGCTAATAAACAATAGCCTATCAGTTAAGTGCCCTAAGAATCTAATACAGTTTGATGTGTTAGATATGTTTACCGAAGAGGAGACTGACCCTTTCTCCATCATTCCTGTTTGATGCTTTTTGGTACGCGGAAATGGTCAAGGACATCATATGTACAACTAACAACTTTCCTTACTAAGAAGGCAACAGCAGAGTACGAGGGAAAGAGTAAAGGAAGCAATTAAGTTGATAAGGCTGGGAAAAGACAGCAGAAAGACAGGAGACTAAAGCAGTTCCAGAAGATTGCGTCATCAACAACTCCACTTCTATGAGGAATGGAAAACGCCAAATTATATAGTTTGCGTTCTTTTTTCCAACTGATTTCTAGTTTTTGAATTAAAGCAAAATTTATCAGCTAATTATTATTTACTCCCACTGTCTTGAAGTAAATTGACAACATGCACTTTATATGTATATAACGTGAACAAAATATACGGTCCTTTATACGGATACTTGTATTGGATCCATGCCTGATTCCCATGAAACAAGTGGAGTAAGCGAAAATGAGTAATTACACCACCAGTACTGTATATTATATACTTAGGAATGTGTGCTCCTACTTGCTAAGTATATGTATTTTTTCAGTGTGTATTTATCATATAGACAATTTTTAATATGTGGTGTTGACGTGACTTGTGGGAGTATATATTCTTAGGAGTATGATATATGCTTTGTTACACGCCCCACATCGAATATCTTATAACCATTTGAGTTGTTTTTGCTGTACATTCCTTCCACATCTTGCAATGAAACCTGAAATGCATGTTCATATAGAGGTTGGTCTTTTCCACTCAAAACTAATTGCACCAGAAAATAAGCAAAACTAGTAACACCACACTTGTAATTTCAACAACATCAACATAGCTGAGTGTTTAAAGGTCAAAAAAAGAAAGGTGAAGGTCTGGGTGTCTAAACTCCCTATAGCCCCTTAACCTAGCTAGACCTCTATCTTAGGTCATGTCCTCTATATATCACGAATGTGACATATCTTGTTTAATCATCTCATTGGAGCTCTTGTATAATTTTCGTGTACCTCTCCCCTAGCTATACTCTGATCCACAGGGTCCATTCTCTTACACCTCCATAGAGTTCCATCTATGCTTCTTCTCCCGATATATATCCACAACATCTCAATCTTTTAACCCCTATTGTTGTCACTCCTATAATTCCTTTAATCATTTTATTCTTGATGCTATCTGATCTACTAAGGAACACAAATCTACCAAATCGTCATCTCTGCAACAGCTAGCCTTTGAATTTGAGTCTTCTTGATTGCCAAATGATTCAAGTCATACAATAAGGTTATTTTAACTATCATATGGTGAACTCTACCCTTCAACCGTATCGGATCTTCTTATCAAACAACATAGCAATGCATTTCTCCATGTTTCCCATCCCACCCTTATACAAAGAGTAATATCCTCATCAATAACCTCTTTGCCTTAGATAATTGAGCTCATGTAATTAAACTTCTCAGCTTTTAGTATTGTAATATTGCGACTTCTTATGCAGTTCCTTCTCTTCTCCCCAACTTACATTTTAAAGTACACAACCTTCCACCTCCTCCCTTCTCCACCTCTCCAACATGTGTTAACTACTTCATCTTATCATATCGCCGCATATAATGATGCATTATTATCATTACATTCATCGTCTTTACTTGATCATAGTTTTGATTCTTCAATTTAAGTCATGCCTCATCAAAGGATTTGCATATTTTTTTGGTTGCTTATTAGATTTTGAGGTGAGCTGTATGATTTGAAATCTTGTTTATGATAATTTCCATAGTATCGTTTCAGTGTCAAGGCCTTTTATATTTTGGGTCGTTCATGCATAATTATGTACGTCATTTGGTTCATAGACATTTTAGGGGTTCATTAGGAGATTTCATGTCGATGTGGGTTACCTTGAAAGCTTAACATCTTTGGCATTTGTGTCTTTTAAAATTGATGGATATGCAAGACCACCATTATGAGGTCATTTTCAAAGGGGATATTCTAAAGTGCCTAAGCAATGCGAAGTGTAGTATTTGTTTGTTCAGAAATTATCATGGTTATTAGACCAATATTGTTGTATAGTTATAAGTATTGGCTAGTAAATAGGACCTTGGTCCAGAAGTTGTTCGTAGCAGAGAATAGGATAATTCGGTGGAGATATTCTAAAATGCCTAAGCAACACAAAGTGTAGTACTCATGGTAGTTAGACCAGCATTATTGTATGGCTCTAAGTGCTAGACAGTGAAAAGGACCTCTATCCAGAAGTTGTTGGCAGCAGAGAATAGGATAATTCAGTGGATGTGAAGCTATACAAAATTGGATAGAATTAGAACGGGGATTAGAAACAAAGTTAAAGTGACCTTCATAAATAATAAGATAAGAGAGATGATTTGGTCAACTACTGAAGAGAAGTATGGATCCAGTTGTAAGAAGATATAAGAGGATTAACCTTCCGAAATGTAGGAGAGACATAGATCGGCCTAAGAAAAGTTAAAACGAGATGATAAAGCATAATTTGAAATATTTACGACTAATGTCAGACATGGCTCAGGATAAGAGTCCATGAAGATCTAGGATTAAGGTTGCAGGCCATAGGTAGCTAACTTATGGCATTCCTTTGGTTGCTGAATTGTAGAAAAATATTATGTGTGGTAATGGCTTTTTCCCATCTTGCATTTGCCGTATTTTTGAATGCGAGGAGTATACACCTCTCAACAAAGTTATTAGCATCCCAACGTTGCCTGTCTAAGGTATATTACCTTTCGCCTATCCAATTTAAAGAAAAATTGTAAATTTATGTGGATCTCTTAAAATTAATCTCTATATCAGCCGAAATGTCTGCAGAAATCTCTCAAGATCTCACTAAAACGAGATCTATATTAAAAGTTGTTATTGTTGTGTGTGAGCCACAAGAATAAAACAAAAATAAAGCCTACCATATGAATGTCTGCGAGAAAAGGATTGGGAATTTAACCGTTTATGCCATGACCATCACAATTCTTTATCAATTGTCCCTCTGATGAACTATAGTCTATATCATATTTTTCGATGTGTTTTCATCTCTAAATTGTTCATATGCATAAAAAATTACACACAAATGACTCCGTTATTGTGTCATGAACAATATATGAACGGGGGTACATATTGTAAACGATGGAAGAGTATGGGGAATCTCTCACTAATTAGATTAGAATGCTATGAGCCAAGTAGAGAGGAGATAAAGTGATTAGAAAGCGATCAGATCAAGAGAGAAGGCATTTGGTTACTTTAATTAATTAGATTAGAATGCAACTAAGACACTTCCCTAGAAATAAAATAGATCGTCTCATAATATCCCAAAACTAAAGTCCAAATACATCACGAGCACACCCTGTAGGGTAAAATATAATGATCGGATCTAGATCATGTCCATGACTTTTATTTAGATTACTCCTTTTCCTCTCTACACTTAGCTTCCTAAGGTACCTTAACAACCATAGGAACTAAAGGCCTCATCTTTACCGACCACCACCCTCTGATAAACCTAGGGTAATCCCAAATGCATCTTGTCCTCCTACGTGATCCCATTATGCGCTCAAATTTCATTCAATCCTATGCGCTCAACTTCATTGTGTAGCTGTCAAATGAGGCAACACTATACACTTTCAACCTACAAGAGACGATGCTAAAGGCACAACCCCCCCCCCCCCTCCCCAAAGGAAAAAACAATCACCAAGATACTAAATACAAACTAACAACCCCTCATATACGAGAGTACAGCTAAATGGGCAAACGTTTCACATCTAGAGCAAGGAAATGTTATATGTAGATCCTTCTGAACATTTATAAGATCGCATTTCCATATTGTTTGAAGTTGAGTAGCATCCGAATGAGGAGATATGAGTCTTAGGATTTTGTGAAGAGGGGATTTTCCTAAATTATGGCTTAAAATTGATTATCTTTAAGTTTATAATGCAACTTAGCAATATGTTCCTATATATCCAAAGATGCACTAGGATTTATCTTGTTTCTTCGCATATGAAACCTTGTACAAAGAAAGCTAAACATTATGCTTGGACTATCCAACACCACAATCCAATATATTATGTGATCAAGGATGAATCTAATAGGACAAATTAAGGATACCCTTTAATTTAATTTGTCTGAATAATTTCAAAGACATGAATCACTTTAATTTAATTTGTAAAGGCATTTTAGTAGAAACTCAAGTTAAAATTGCAGTCCCCCCCCCCCAAAAAAAAAAAAAAAAAAACCCTCAAGTTTTCAAAGCCATAAAACAATGAAGTCTTACCTCAAGGCAGTACCCTTTGATCAGATGGATAAGACATGGCAGCAAGAAATTGCACCAAAGATAAACACAAAAATTGTACGTATTGACTAAAGGATAAATGAAGACTATAATCAAACGGTTAAAAACATGATCCTCATTACTTTTAGAGGTTTATTAGACTAAACTTACAGAGTTGTTCAAAACATATAGGTCCAAGGTTGTTCTTAATATAGATCTGTGGACCTTAATCTCAATTATCAAAAACAATTTAAAGAAATCTTCAAATTAACCTTATTTTTAGTGCAGGTGGAAAGAGAAAGAGAGTATAGTACTAGTACTAGAAATTAAAGTAGATAGAACTAGTAATTAACATATGACTTGGATCAAGATATATGCATGAAATTATGACTTGTAGGGATGGACATTTCATAAATTAATTAATGAACAAAAATATATATTGACTTTTTTCCTTTTAAAAAAATAGATAGAAATTATGATTTATTCCCAAATAACTAGGGAAAATCATAAATTCGGAAATTTCCCCCATTCTTACACATAAATGGGGGTTCTTCTCCTTGAAAAAGAACAAAACAATTTTGATTTCGGCAGTGATAAAGTTTAATTAACTCAATAAATCATAAAATCGTGCATCAATGACACAAAAAAAAAGGGAAACGTTTCTCCCCAGAGTTTAAGCCCAGATCTCCTGAATCAATAACATCACAAAACGAGATCAAGTGAGAGGACTCAAAAAAAAAAAAAAGAAAACTCATAGAGCAAGAAAAGAGTTTTAAGATGATCTGAGCTGATTTTTTTTTTGGGCGGGGGGGGGAATAAGGTGATCTGATTTTTGACCCATATATTAATCAATCCACAACATGAAAAGGAAACTACCAAAAAAACCAAAAAAAAAACCCAGATGAGTATAAATAATAGGTCACAGAAATTCTTAAAAATTAATCATGCCCAAGTGAATATTAATTTTTCACTCATAAATTCAACATGTAAAAAAAAAAAAAAAAAAAAAAGGTAGCAATATTTATATACCTGGAGGTACTGCAGAACTCATAGAGCTTGCCACGGTTGGAGAAGATGATGAGAGCAACTTCAGCATCACAAAGCACAGAAAGCTCATAAGCCTTCTTAAGAAGACCATTTCTTCTCTTTGCGAAGGTCACCTGCCTGTTTATCTTGTTCTCAATTCTCTTCAGCTCTACTCTCCCTCTTCCCATAATTAATTTCTCTTTTTTTTAATTTCTTGCCTTTAATTTGTATATGACAAAAAAAAAAAACAAACCAAACCAAACCAAACCAAAATAGAGAGAGGCCCTAATAAATTTATTATTATGAGATCTATACTAAATATGGAACTGGGTTTCCATTGTGGTTTTGCTCTTCTTCTCTGAGTACTTACCAGGCTAGAGAGAGAATGAGAGAGGGTGAAAGAGTAAGGAAAAATGGAAACCCTTGGAAGTACTGTTTTCTTGTATCTCTCTATCTATAGTACTGGGGAAGGAGAGAGGCCTTCAGCTCACCACTTCAAAAACAAAAAAGAAAAAAAAAAAAAAGGGAAGATTGGGTGGAATTATATTCTATTTTTGTTTTTTCCTTTTAATAAGCAAAGGATTAAAAAGTTGGTTATATAACTTATATTTTCTTCATCGGATCTACTTAATTAAGTCTTCTCCAAAAGATATGAAGGGCTTTTTTTAATCTATAAATTACGTAGAGTTGTAATTAAATCATCAACATTAACGAGTTTTGAAGTTGTACAAGTGATCGAGCTCTGAAATTTTGGATTTGTTATTTTTTTGTAGGAAATTGGTATAAATTATATGGTAATCGTAGATTTATAGATTCGGATTATCATATATACCAATCTTAATTATCCTAAAATCTATCCTCCATTTTTATGGTCTCCTTTTTACAAAGAATAAAATTTTCGTGGTTCGAATTGCACCACATTATTAGGGTTGTAGACCCGCCTTAGTGATGTTAGCATTGGAAGATTGGAATGGGAAATAGGAATGTGGTGTGAACTCTGAAAAAGTGGGATATAATAGAAAGGAGAGGGATGGAGTAGCATTTTTAAAAAAGAGTGAAAAAATTAAGATGAAGTGAGAAATGATAGGAAAATAAGAATTTACGAATAAAAAGATGGACTCTTTGGCCCTATTCTTTTGATTGTAAATCAAAATTTACCAACATTAACCAACTTCAGCCCATATCAATCCACATTAACCCATAACAGCCCACTTTACGAACTTCAATTAAAAAAATATATCAATTTCAACCTACTTCAACCCACTTTAATAAAAACATACTCACTTCAATCTATTTTAACCCACTCTACCAATCTCAATTAATTTCACCCATTTACCTATCCATATTTCTCAACGAAAAGAACAAGTTTTTCATACTTGTAAATCAGCGTTAAAAATTGAGGATATGAGCTTTAAGACTTTTAGTAAAACTCTAAAAGAATTTGATTGGAGCTTTCAAAAATTGGCCGAAAAAATCTGTTGGAAAATTATAAGATGAAATTGAACAAAGCCATCAAAGTCTTAATTGCAGGGACATCTTGGTCAATGAGTGAAAGCTACAATGACTTTTGGCCGAATAAGTGAAATGTACCAAATTAAGATCAACATGGAGTGGTTTTCTAATTCTAATTCATGATGTTTTGCATTTTGTTCCACTTATGAAAGATCAGAACTAAAATTAAGGAGTGGATTAATTCTCTTACGAGAGGCTTAGGTAGATGTTTTTTGAAACCTATGAAAATTTATTTATTTATTTTTTGATAAGCAATTAACGTGCAGTTAAAAACGAAGGAAATCATAACCAAAATGTTTAGTATCCGAATAATTGATATAATTTCTATACATGGAGAAAACAAAATTGTTAAAATAAATTTATCGACCCAATAGTACATGCCTTTATTCTTTGTTACATTCTGTCACAGAATAACACAAAAACTAAGGACATACTCAATCCTGTAAATAATTTTGCTACTTTCACTTTTGTAATTTAATCCACATGTGGCTTGTCAAAAATGTTTGTGGCTTGTCAAAAAAAGATTTAGTCCTTTTGTTTGATGAAAGTTATCCCAAAATACGCGTTCAACTTAGATTAACACACAATAACATACTCTTTTTTTCAATTAAATGATGGATAAAACTCAGTATCATTGCCATAAGACATAAGTAAGATGACAGTCACTAATATAATTATAGCTAAAACAATCTAAGAAACTGCTAGTTTACAACAAGATAATTAAAAAAATCCAAAGATTTTTGCCACTTTAAGCACAATCAAAACTACCACTAGAAACTTAAAAGAACTAATTCTGAATCAATGCATCTATATTGCTTGATTTTTCATCAAACACCTCTCAAATTAATTAAAGACCCTCTAATAAATCCATAACAACACCTAACAAGTCAATTTGATTGCCAATAAAAAAAAAAGAAAAAACGAACCCACAATGAATGAAAAATAAACGACCGAACCCCACCTCCCACAAAAAAACAAAAAAAGAAAAAAAGAACAGCAAACGCGACAAATGAAGAGTACTCTCGATCAGTTTTTATGTCCCGGTGTCAGAGCCAATTCACAATACCCAATGGGCACCTTCTCCCAGCCAAATGCCCTAACTAAGATAGTTGTACTTATTTGTTTGGACAAATCATCTTCCAACTTACCAAAGTTAATTTTAATTAGTATGGAATGTTTTCGGCATCAATCTATACAACAACAACAACAGGTCATTCTAATTTTATTTGGACAGGTTTGAATGAAGTTATTTTTAGCCTGAATAGTCATGTATTACTTAATTACCTTACTTGTAATATCTTTTTTCCCCTTAATTTAAAAAGTAGTAATAACAAGAAGTTTAAGTAGTTCCTACAACAGCTTAATCAGTTAAGAAGTAAAACTAAAACTTGGATCATGAAACCATTGAAGAGAATGTGCAAAAAGCTTGTCCATCAAGTGTGATAACCAATTGAAGTGCTTATGGGAGATTACACGAGCTTATGCCATCCTTGTATCACTTTTTAGGTGTTTATAGAAGTTTATGTTACTTTGTGAAATGTTTTAGTATTGAAGTATTATCCGATATCAAGTCTCGTTTTTACACTTCCTTCTAAGGTAAATCAATAATGGGGGGGGGGAGGGGGAACAATGCAACAACCACTTCCACTTGTCTGCTTTAATTTGTCTGTCTACCAATTGTTTTTTGGGGAAAATACATGAACAATTTTGACTTGTTGACTTATTTGACAAATTTCCTTGAATCTTCAACGAAACTGTCCATTCATATAAGGGTATATTATATTTTTTTTAATTGACAAAAACAAAAACCCCTCTAATTTTAATTTTAGGCATTTCAAAAAAAGCAACCTTATTGTCTTCTATTTTTAGGTACCAAATTTATCCTCTATTTTTTAAAGAATTGTGCCTCTAGTTAATTTGAAGTTCATCATAATGAAATTAGAAAAAGAAAAGCCTTTTTTCTTTTGGGGAATCACATTTAAGATCTCTTCCTAGTTTTTTTATGCCATGTTTAACACGATCCAACTGGCCATGCATGGTCTCTCATACAAGTCTCTTATCAGTTAATAGTCTTTTGGAAGACAAAAGTCCTAATTGTGTGGGTTTAGCTGGAAACTTTCATGTTTCAATAATGAGATACTTTATCTCGAGTAGTCTAGGTCAAGTGCACATCAATCTATCAATATCATGCAGAGGTTTAGTAGGATTTTGGTTCTTTCTTAGCTTTATGTATTTGAAGATTGACAAGAGTATTGAAAATAAAATTAAGGGTGGCACCTACGCACTCATCTTCTCTGACACTCTTACATTGCTCAAGAATCATTAGTAAAAATGGATTAATGTTTTATATAAAAATCTTTAATATTGCTAAATAGAGCACCCATAATACAATTTATGTTGTACTTGTTGAATTACTTTGCTAAACTTAATTTTAAATTTATTTGCTATACTTATTCATAACTTATCTTATTCTAAACTTGTTATAAATTTATTTCTGCTTCATTAAGCTTATTTTTTGAATTAATTTTTAACTAAACTTTTTTTCCTAATATTCTAAACTTATTTGCTCAACTTATTTAGAAGGAGCGAAGATTGTTTAATATCCAAGGTTCTATACTTAGGCCCTGTTTTTTTTGTTGGTAAGTCCAAACTTGCTAACCTCAATCAAATTCAACCTACATCAATCTATTTCAATTCACTTTACGAATTTCAATAGAATAATGTCAACTCACACTCACTTCAACCATCTTCAGCCCACTTCAACCAACTTCAACCTACTTTCCATTATTTTAACTAACTTCTACCCATCATACAAAAATAATTCAACCAACTTCAACAAATATCAACGCACTTCAACTCACTTCAACAAAACCCATTTCAGCCTATCTCTACCCATGTCAATCTACTTCACTCATTTACCAACTCGCATATTCCAACAAAAAATACAGGCCCTTAATTGTAAATTTTTTTAGTTAGAAGTCTAAATGAGTTGATCTCTAAACGCTTGACTGCTATATTAACAGCGTTCAATAGCCTGTCATGTCCCCTCTTTATATAAATTCTTTTTTTTCTTTTTCATTTTTTTTAAAAAAGAAAGAACAATAAAGTAGTAAAACAGAACACAAGCTATGCAAAGTGAAACCCGAAAGGGCCGAAACTATGGGCTTGTCTCTATCATCCAGAATCATCCTCCAATCTCTCTGTTTCTCTATCAAACCAAATGCCACGATAAAATTGGAGCATTCATTTCAGTCATAAGAATCACGATCAGCATATTCATTGAGGGCCATGAAAATTACTTGCAAGTTGTATTATACTGCGGGGGTTTATATATGTGCCCCTCCTCAACAAATTAAAGAAAAGTCATACTTCTATGATGCAGCTTTATTTCTGACAGGAGTTCTTTAGAGCATTCTCAGTGGAAGATCTGAATTTGGAACTTTGGCCTACCACGTCAGTAAAAGTTTCACAATTTTAAAACTTACACTCCATCACTTCTCCAACCTATGGAACTCAATTTTAATCATCCAATAAAAATATTTATCATGGACCCACCTTATAACACACAACCTATTTTTTAAATCATTTAAAAATTATATACTTACTTCAAAAAAAAGAAAAAAGCAAAAAAAAATTTTGAAAAGCTAAATAGTGACCCGCGGGGAGACACTCACAGGCGTGCTCTCCCGCGTGTCACATGCATTTCAAGGCGGCTGGGGAGGCAAAATTGGCACGCAGCAGACAAGTCTTAGATGGAGGATGAAGGAAAATGATTTGTTTGGGGAGTGCTGGTGAGTAAGGAAATATCACTTTATCTTCAACAATAATATTAACTATTCTCAATGTGGATCTCATTTTTATGTGATCCGAGAAAAATTATATATCGGTAATTTCATCTCTACAGAAATCTCTACTCATATAAAGACCGATTTCAAAAAACGCAATATCATGTTATATTAGTTTTACAAAATTATATATAAAATTAAGCATAACAACTATGGAAAAAAAAACTAATAGAATTAAAAAACGAGCATTATGTTATATTTTCAAGATGTCAGGTTAATCCACTTAATATAAACGGAAGAGAACGTGGTCTTAGTTTGCTGGATTTCATTGAAAATAAATTCAAATCAACAAAAAACAGTTTAATTTTGTTCAAAAAAAAAGTTCACTTCATATGAAGTCAACAAATATAAACTTACAAAAATCTAAATCCTAAAAAATTAAAAGTGAAAATGGAATATTCTTACACAGAATTCCTCAGCTTTTGTCATGAAATCTATATTCCTATACCATTTTTTTAAGAAAAATATGAAAGTGAAAGAAAATGACATGAAAAGAAAGAGAGAGAGAGGGAAAAATGGTGCATGGATAACCCACCCACCCGCCAAAGTTGTAGGAGTAGGGCAGGTGACGACTCACGAGGGACCATTGGCTGCAGTAAAACTTAAAGACTGATTGACTGACCTTGACCTCCTTCCTTGTCAGCCAAAGCATTTCAGTCCCTATCAACTCACTTTTTAACTTCACTTCCCCCTATACGTGTCGACGTCTCATTTGGTCTACATTCTTCGTTGATTTTTTTTTTTTTAAAAAACGAATACATTGTGAATATTTCTTTAATTTTGCTGATTTTTATTCATGCAACATGATTATATTTGGTTTCTGCCGTAATTTTGATCCCCCGTACAATGCACCCTTTTATCCTCTGTGTCACTTGTCTGTCATCAATGTTGACTAGACACGTTTCAAGCATTCAGGCTTCTCCTCTGTCCTCGCGCTCCCCACCCCCTTCTTTTTCTTGTTTGATCTTTCCCATGTTTTTAGTTACGTTTCATTTGGCGTGTATCGTACATAAATGAAATTATCCCAAATAAATACAAAATTTAATTTGATTTGGATCAAGTGAAGTTTTAATGGAGTTAAGGTTTAGATGGGGTCACACTTATGTTAATAAGATTCGATTCGCCTTTGGCCTCATACCAATTTATTTTTTGTGTGGACTAGTTGTTAATATTCAGTACTAATTATCCATGTTTATTACTCACAATTTTAGCTTTTATCAATACTTATTAGCACCAAGTAGTTCTCATAAGCATCTATCAGCACTCATCAGCATTGGTAAAAAATAAGTTAATCATGATAAGTTGAAAAGAACATACTCTATGTTTTGGTCCACTTCAGTTGATTTGAATATAGATTTGAGTCATTCATTTTAAGTGTTTCAGTCCGAATCTCTCTTGCCTAGTTCATTTGAAAATCAAATATTTTTCATGCGACTTCTCAAGGACTTGTTAATCACGGAATAGGTTTCACTGATTTCAGTCCGAATTTCAATATTTGTATGTTCACAGAGTATTTTGAGGAGCTCAACATAAAGGGATTATTTCAAGTTCCATAAAACTCAACCTCAATTCGATATTGACTCATTTTTAGTATTTGACATTCTCATATAAGGATGACTACATGTTCACCAATGACAACTGATTTTTCTCAAGACTGTTGAATTTTTCAAAAATTATTTCAACTATATTTTAAATTCAAGGAATAGTAATAGTGTACTAAACTCACCGTAAAACAGTAGCACAATGCAAGTTAACTGTGATGTCAGGATGGATATCTACATTGGTTTTCGAGAGGGTGGTTCCAAAGGAAATTAGTAAGCTTCTCTAAATTCTAATGGTACCCCTTTATCTCTTCTACTCTATTAGATGGGGGCATCTTAGATGTGTTTAAGTGATGAAGCAAATATAAATTTTGGCATGTGTGGCTGTTAGTTGTCTATTCAATTGATGGTTTGGGAGGGTTGGTTTAGTAATTTAAAAAATTAGATATAAATTTTGCTAATTAATTATGTTAACATTTGTATTTTGGTACTCCACTATATGTATGTAATTCGGTACATTTTTATCGCGGGTATAATTATGTGCATTTTATTTGTATACTTTGTGGCGAAATACCAAATAAAAGTTATAAAGGTACAGATTTTAAATGGAAAAAATGCGGGAGCTGTACTATTCGAAAATCTTAATGAAAAATACTATTAAACATTCATTTAAGAAAACGTTGAATATTATAAAACGCAAAATTATATGCATGTGTTTTATATGGTTGCTTTTTGCAAAAATTCGGGCTAAAGATACGAGCCTTATTTTTGGACTTTTTCTTATTTTTACACATAGACTATGGTTAGACAATTAGATATATGATTTTTACTATACAAATGTAATTGTTCCCGATCATTTGATATTCAAATCAAACGCAGGCATCCATTGAAAATAGCAAAATGTTACAATACTATGAAATTAACATGACGAACCAAACCAGAAACTAAATTTATTTTCTAACATCTATGTAGTCTAATATAATAAGCAATACAACATCATGTAAAAATCTAAATGCCAAACAAAAGTTTTCAATACAATGAGAACCATAATCTTAATCTTTGTCATTTGGTACGGGTTGTCTGAAATCTAAATGTCAAACAAGAGGTGTTGAATATAATCCTAAATTTTTTCACTAAGAGTTTGCATTTTCACCTTTTAATATATTTGTTCGCATATATCACGTTTAATACAGTCATACCAATAATTTGCACATTTTAAATGTCTGCTACATTTTAAAACATATTTACCATTTTAAAATACCCAACATGTTAATGTGTGTTTAAAATGCGTACTAAATGACGAATCACTAACAGAGAATTAACAAATAAAAGAGATATCGTATGATAATCATACCCTTTTTTCCGCAAAACAATAATATAGTAGAATTTGGTCAGGGGGGGAAAATGACTACTCAAATGCCCAAGGCCAAGGGCAGTGCTAGCGGGATTGACACATTCGGAACGGGACTGACAACCTTTTACCGTACGAAAGTTATGCCGTTGCTATCACGTGAAAAAGTACATGGTTTAAGTAATGCAAAAGCAAAGAAACTAGGTTAAGATTCATGTATCTAACTAATTACTTGCAACTAGGGGTGGTTAATGGGTTGGATATTTATTGAGTCAAGCGGATCGACCCGTTTAAAATAAGGTCAATAAAGGTTCGGGCCAATAATGGACCGGATTAATAGTGGGTCGGCCCACTAAGACATATTAACGGGGCAGACTGGGTCGACCGTTAATGGCCCGTTTAGTTACTCATTATTTTTTCCAATCTACTTGACACACTGATTTACATATTACAATTAGTCAATCTTATTACCAACGCTTTATATATAATAACAATTATCATACACATTTTTTTTGTGCAAGTTTGTTCAATTTTAAAACAGGTCAAAAGCGGGTCGCCTATGGGCCGACCAACCTGACCAGTTTATTTACATAAAAGGTCCGCCCCGACCCACATGATTAATGGGTCGACCGTGACTCGACCCGGTCCATTTCGTAAACAAGCCAATCCTAACCCGATCCGACCCGGTCCATAGCCCACCCCTACTTGCAACTAAAAATTCTCAGCAAATCTTAATCTATAGCTACTATTGGCAATGTTTGAATGCTCATATGTCTCACACAAGTACAATGTACTACACTTATACTCATCTTTTCATTCTCCCCTAAATTTAAAACTCGTTTTATCGATCTTTGAGTTTACTTGTTCTCTAATTTCATACTTTCAAATCTAGAGTGTATTTTCCTTAAACTATATAGACAAGTTAGATACTAATTGGAGAAAATTAACAAAGTCAACTTACTGCAAGAAATACAATGCATTGTAGCCCTATGAGTACAATTTGACAAGTAATCACATCACCCTTCTTCGAATAATGTTACAAAAGTAAACATTGTTGTTGTTATTATGCTCAACTCGTACATACCAACTGCATCACCTAACACGAGTTTATAGTCCAAACTAGTATCTAATTATTTCGTCCCATAAAAGTTGTCAAAAAACTTGCCTACAAGAGCATATTTTGAACACCTTTTTTCTCCTATAAATTTAATCAAAGTCCAAATGTTATACAAACATATATATATATGTACACACACACATATATATGTATGTACGTGTGTGTGTGTGTGTATGTATATATATATATATATATATATATTATATATATATATATATATATATATATATATAGACACACAGAATTAGAAAATATTTAGAATATGATATTTAGATTTTTTGGATTCATTACTTTTTTCTATGAATTGAATATCAATATATATTATATATATATATATATATATATATATATATATATATATATTATCTTTGATCAATTTTGACAGCTTCAATGGAACAAAGGGATTTTTTTTAAAAAAATAATACCAATCTTGGGAGTTCACCATGAAACTTTATTTAGTTTTTAATTCAAACTAATACTATTTGCCTAATTAATGATGCTATTTTATTCAGCTAAAATCGCAAGTGTACAGTATAGCTATAACTGGCAACCGACAATTATGGATCAAACACAAGGAACTTGCTTTCAATTACAAGACTCAATTAAACTACTCAATCTAGGCAAATCGAATTTGGATATTCAATTATCAACAAAGAAAATGATAACAACTAAAAACCCGAATCAGGAATCATAAAATTAAAAGCTTAGGTGGAAATTAACATCATATTTATGCTAGTAAACCAATTCCTAACCCATCAAACTCGCCCAAGCATGCATATTTCATATTTTAATGATTGAATCCTAAAACTGTAATCGTATATTTTCATGAGACTAATAGTCGAACGACTACAAGATTCTCAATCTTAAATTCTAATTAGAACTTCAATTATTTTTGTATCAAAATTCTAATTGTCAACTAAGTCACGCTAGATAAAGTTTTTATTTTTCAACGGTCACCCAAACATGAATAGAAATTGATGAATTCTCTTTCAAGCAATTCATCAAGCATGTGATGAGCAAAGTAGAATCTAATAACACAATATGGAAAAAGTAAGATTTGGGGCTAATTCATGATCAACTGAGCATATTGGCATTAATCCCAAACTATGTTTGGAGATTTAGCTGCAAAACATGGTGAAAATTACAACATACTAATCATAAAACATTACATTAACAACTAAAAAAAGAAGTAAAAAAATAAACGATAGAGAAAGAGATTGAAGGAACAAACTTAGACTCTGAAGAATTGAAAAAGGAACAAACTAGACTCCGAAGAATTGAAAGAATCTAAATCTTCAAATCCACAATAACAGTCTTCCAAACCCTCAAAGTATTAGTGTGTTAGAATATACTAAAAACCCTTATTAAAAGCCTAAGGAAAGATGCTTTACAAATTAAAAACACTAGGCATTATTTAAAACCAGAACAACAGCTGACTTAATTAAGGAGTCGCACGATCGTACCAAACAACATGGCCAATTGTGTCAGGAAACGTGCAGGTATTGTGGAGACACGATCTGTGCTCCTGGGCACTGCAACGGCGTGACCATGCTGTTCGACGCGATATGTCGCGTAACTCACCAAAAAAGGAAATCTGGGCAAGGAACGCGACCTAATCTTTAGCATGGGTACCAATGTTGTAATGCCCTCAAAATGCTAATCACATGATTTACGAAAATCTGTAGCGAAAGACTTAATAAGAGAAGACGCTATCATCGTTCTGATAAGGACAAGGCTCATTGAAACCATTTAATCTTGCAACTCATGTTCACAATCACAAATCTATTAACTGAAATACTTCAAGGCCAAAGTCAATAATAATTCAACTTTAATACTATCGACTTAATCATACCATGTGCTAACTTGCACTCCACACTATACAAGTATATTGAATACAGACCCAACTTGACCCTGAGATTGATTTCAACATTCATGCTATGCTGAAACCACTTTGAGCATCTGATGACTTTCAAAAGGGCTTGTTAAATGGATAAACATGTGATACTTCATCACCTAAAATGAAAAATATGAAAACAATTCAAAATGTGAGTAAAAACTCAGTACATGCATTCCTGTATTGTAAAATGAGTATAGAAACACTGTTGATGGGTACCCGCGCTTGCAATTCATTAAGTTCGTATTAACAATGAAAATGAGAGAGTAATATGAAACTGAATTGTTCATTATTAGCTGGATGTGAACCCCTTGTAATGATATGATCTATATATAGGTGTACCCTACCAATCTGATCAAGATTTGGCCTGAAGCCGCACGGATAAATGATGGGCTGATACCCTATAGATGATAACTGACGGGGTCACAATTTAAATGGCAAATTACCGTATAAACTGATTCATTGATAAACTTATTAAGAGTTGTAACTTGATAAACATATTCTACTTTTTGAAGATACAAACAACGGATGTACCTCGAGTCTTTAAAAATGTCATCTGACTTGACAAAAGTCAATTATTTCATAAATGTCATCTGACTTGATAAATATGTTATGACTTGATAACACTTATGTATAACGGGAAACGATGACTAGGCCTCACCTCTGTTTCATAAATGACATTGTAAGTATGTATAGTCAGTAAATAATCTTTACTCATACAATTGTGTAAGTAAAAGTATGTATAGCAGAAATTGAGTAATTATATGGTATACATAACTTGGGTATTTCAATATAATTTCAAAACTGAATTGATGAAAGTAATTAAATTTGATATAAAGTAATTAAATTTGATATAAAATAAATGAAAGTAAAATAGTCCACAATGAGATAAATGAAATTACAAAGGAAAAGATCTTAATAGTGATAATTGAGAGAGTAGTTGTGGTATTTTCTGAAATAGGTTATTGATATGGGTTTAAGGCTTGCTGATGTATAACTTGGTTCAAGATAACAGCGAGTATACTAGATTGGCTTGATAAATATATTTGATATATTCTGAAGTGAGAAAGTAACAAAGGTTTGAGGCTAACAGAGATATATCTTGGTTCAAAATAGCATAAACTGCAATAATTTGGTCTGAGAAATATAATTTATGAGTCACAACTCTCCCCACTTCTCATATTTCATTCATAAATTCATTAGATATAGAATTTCATCCCAAATGAGTCATTGAACTCAATAGAAGCTATTAAACTCACTAAACTTGGTATTTTCTTTGTAAAATCTATAATTAATTCAAAACTCATAAATAAGCTCCTAAATTGTATATTTGTCTTCTTCTTTCTCATTAATCAAGCTAAAAGCTCCATGAAGGTCCATGAATATTCATTTTTTTCCCTTAAATGACCTTGCTTTGCTTGGCCCAAAATACACAAAATGAGTGCATGATCAATCTCACTTAATCTTTATTATTGCTCTTTATACAATTACTTAAAATGCTTCTAAAAATCACCAAACTCAAAATACTCAACCAAAATTCATGAAATCTTATAGGAAATTCGAAAATAACATGGACAATCTATAATAAAATTTTCAGAATTTTTCTCCAAGTATACACTGTACAAAAATTGTAATAACAGCCCAATTTATACCAAAGCAGGTCAGTTCACTTCAAAAATTCATAACTTTCACTCTAGACCTCAAATGGAGACCTAAAACCCCAATAGGAAAGCTTAAGAAGTCCCGAAAAACTTTTATTTATAATACAAAGCATGATTCTCATAATAGGGTTCCCAAAATGGGGTTAAAATACAAATTTGTCAGTTTTGGTCCCATTCTATGTAGTTTTCGTGGAACGACCATAACTTTTTTCACAAACCTCGGATTAAGGAGATTCAAAATCCATTTGAAAGCTAACACACTGAGCTCTCTACTCATCAAAAATTATAATTTTCTCATTTTTTGATCATTATCAGTTTAATTTCAAAATTTGTCCTGTTTTTCTAAAATTTTCAACCCTCACTATTTTAGCTTTTTCTTATCTTTTTACACAAATCCTCACTTGCAATCATTCTAAATCACTAAAAATAAAGATTACACAATCAAATACAAATCAATCCATCAACATGGTTTTAACTTAAGCTTGCATGAACATAATCACCCTTAAACCCTAGCATGCTTCAAGTTTGTTTCAATCAATAAAACCATCAAAATAACCCTTGATTCTATCAATCCAATATAATCAACAACCATAAATAGCAAAATTAGAATCAAAACCAAACAATCCAAATAAATAAGTTTAGGATAACTCACTTTGATCTTGGAAAAAGTAGAGATGGTGGTGATGCTTGGTTTTTTGGAGGAGTGGGGATGGTGGCTAAGAGTACTAGGGTGTCGGGGGGTGGTCGGAGGCAGCCCACCTGACCGGAAAACACCAAGGACAGCAGCAACAACCATGGGGTAACGGCCGATCTGCTGGAGAGAGAGAGGAGAGAGAAAGGTGTTTGAGTTTTGAGTTGTGATTTCTTGACTTATCTCACTTGGCTGAAATTTTATCCTCAACAAAGCTTTTTGTTAACTATGGTTAGCTTTAAATCATGATAATTAGTTAGGTTAAAGAATGCAGCTTGTTGGGCTTCAAGTAGAGTCGAAATAAGTTGGGTTCGGGAATAAAACGCTTCGTAACGATAATGTTTTTGCGTAACTCAAAATTAAATTTTTGTAATGTTATGAAAATAATAATAACAACAATAATAATAGCAATAATAATAATAATAATGATAATAATAATAATAATTTGTTAAACCATAATTATAGAGGCCTACTATCTATTCACCCGATATTTAATTAATAATCAATGAAACTTGAATTAACAATCTATGAAACTTGAATTACAAAATGGGACCCAAATAAAATATCCCCCAACCGGGATGATTAAATACGATAAATGAATGCGAAAAATTTAAACGACATAAGGTAATTCGGTGAATATATAAATTGAGTATAATTGAATTAATAAACATGATTTGGTTAAACGAATAACCATAAGTGATTAAATCCATAAACATGATAAATTAAATAAATAAACATGATTAATTAAATAAATAAATATGATTTAAATAAATAAATATGGGTTAGGGTCGGGTTATTACAAATGTTGTCGTCTTCAATTGAATCTTGTTGGCATGACCATGCCATTTAACACAGTTCGCTGTGCTCATCTTTGGTTTCTGCCTATCATATTTAGCTCCCATTCTCATACGTACGTCTTGCCCTCTTAGGTCATGTATCTACTTACTATCACCCAAGTTTTCCGAATCCAAGGTATAAAAGTACATAAGAATAACAAAGTTATCGAAATGAGACGAATATGATTACAAAGAGTTAAAAAAAACAATGACTAAAATCCTCACTGAAATGAGTAATAAAGATGGTGGCAAGGTGAGGAAAAACATGCAAGATCGAGGTTGAACATCTTTGACAAGAAAATTGATAATTTGTTGCTAATTTATATTAAAAAATAATGCTATTGTTCAAAGAAAAAAAAATAGTAATTGCATGCTAGTTTGACTCTGAACTATTAAACACTAACACACTCCAAATCTACAATTATAGGAAAGAGATAAGCACAACACGCTCGCCATAGTAGCCCTAGCTAAACAAACCCTAGTAGCTAACAAACCCTAGTAAACAGTTGAAATTAGCCTATGATCGATTAATCAATTTATGGTGGAATTCGGAAAAAGAATTTTACAACGACAGCAAGATTGACGTGTTGCCCACTTTCACTGTAGCCATCCATCAATATTAGGGCACACTTTGAATTTAATATTGGGAGTGGGTCCTCTAATCGTGTCTTTCCCCCATGAGACAAGAGCCCCCCACCTTCACCAATCAAGCCCTTGGTCTTATTTGCTAGTGAGCACATACATGGCCTTTGATAGGACATTTAATTGATTGTCACCGTATGCGATATGCTGTTTCGTTCGTCACCATTATTTTATTTTTATTTTTTTTTTTAAGGAGTGGGTAAATATAAGGTAATTTAGGTATCCTTCACACAAGCTTTCTACTTAAAGTTATGTTTGGTAACAGCATTTTAACTAGTATTTAGCATTTTAAATATGTTGCTTTTTCAAATTTTCAGTATTCGGCAAAGTAGCATATCAAATTAGCTTTTAGCAGTTGAGGGAGCGTTTTAGAAACATTAGGAGTCTTAACGTTTTGCAAAACGCTACAGCATTTTATTTTTTCTTCCAATTATGCCCCTGATGTTTTCGTAGATTTTCAGCCCTTGCCCCTAATATAAAAGCCCTACCTTCTTCCCAAAACCGTCACTGTTAGTGCCTTCTCTATTTGAAATCACTACAGAACACCACAAATCATAGAAGATTGCAGCAGCAATTCGGGAGTTGGACTGTAATTGTAAAGTGAGTATATTGATTTTTTTAATCTATTTGATGTTAAATCTAATGGCTTTTTTCTGGAATTGGGAGGCAATTTTTTGCGATGGTGGTGGGGCCATTGGGGTGGTGCGATTCGAGGACATATTGGCAGCAGAGAGAGAAGTTGCGGAGGCAGAGGTGGGACTCAGCGAGTTGGAGAAGTTGGGCAGTGGTTAGTGTTGCTTCTTCTTCTCTCTATTCTCTTGTGGTGGTGGTGGTGGTGGTGGGATTGTGAGATGTGTGGTTCAGATAGGCTATCATCTCCACTCTCTATTCTCTCTTCTAATCATGCCTATCATGATCCTTGGTCAATTCTACTGGGCAAAGGTTTCTCAAAAAGGTTTCTCACCAAGCCAAATTTGAGAGCTGCTCTAGCTAATTCACGATTTAGGTGGGAGTTGCTCTGGCTAATTATTGTTGCAAGTTTTGTACCATCAAATTGTAGTAGTAGTTGTAGGTATTATTGTTGTAGTTGCTATTGTTGTAGTTGCAATGATAGTAGTAGTAATAGTAGTAGCAGCAATAATAATAATGAAACAACAAAAATATTAGTAATGTCCTTCTTCGTCATTTTGTGTTAATCAACTAATTCAACAATTAATTTTACCGAGCATATTCTTTTTAATCAACTAGTTAAACAGCTATCCGCTATCCGCTAAAACTCAACAACTATCCGCTACTCAAACAGTTATCTGTTACTTAAACAGTTATCCGCTACTCAAATAGTCAATTTTGCCGAACAGGGCCTAAGTTATCATCCAATAGGATGGAAGAGAGCAACACAAAAATACTTGAATTCCAAACAACAGGGTGAGAAAGAGAATGGCCCATTCAGGCCATCCAATCCCCTGCTTTGTTTGCCTCACAGTAGATGTGCTGTAAAAAAGATTTTGAAGTTAGATCTTTGAGCTTTCCGATATCACAGACTAGGTAGTCAATTTGTCATGGAGGTTGGGCGTGTCTTTGAACGGCATCAATAACAATTTTGTTATCTCCTTCGATTTCTAGAGAGTAAAGTCTACTTTAATTGCTTCTTGGAGTCCCCATCTTAACGTCATTGCTTCTGCTATTAGGACAGAGGTTGTCCCAAAATTGGTTGCCCCTGCTTGGATAAGCCCACCTTTCCAATTACATAGGACATAGCGGCCTACAACACTTCGATTGATAAGAGAGCCATGAAAGTTAAGTTTGACAAACCCCCCTTGTGGCTTGTTCCATTTAACTAGGTGTGGAACATGATGAGAATGACTTGGTTGAGAGAACTCGTGATCTGTAGATGAAAAAAGAGTTCTTGATCTCCATTTTGCACTTGCACTTTCTGCTCTGATGATAACTTGAATTGGAGTAAAAATCTTCCGCTTGAAAGTAAAGGTGTTGCGTTCTTTCCAAATGCGCCAAAGGAGGTAGATGGGTTTGTGGATCAGTATCTTGCTGAGTGAGGAGTGGAGCAGACGAAGGAGATTCCTCCCATCAGATTCATTGGGTCACAAGAGTCTACGTAGCCTATGATTAGAAAATGCAAGACCCCCCCCCCCTTTTTGCATAGGAGCATTGTACAAAGAGGTGTTCAAAAGTCTCAATGTCCTCATGGCATAGTGAGCACATGGCAGCTATTTTCATTCCCCTTTTGAGGAGAGTACCCCTAATAGGTAATCCATTGTGGAATGTTTGCCATAGAAAGATTTTCAACTTTGGAGGAATATCGGTTTTCCATATCCAATTGCCTTCCCAGGTTGGAGAACTATCAAGATCATGGCACATCCACGTGGCCGATTTCATAAAAAAAGTGATCATTCCTGGTAAGACCCTAAAACCACTCGTCTGGTAATGGATGAATGGGTATAGGTATACTGGTAATCAGAGAGACAATATGAGGGGGCACTTGCTGATTTAGTCTAGTCACATCCCAACTTCTACCAGTGATAATAAACTCATTCACACACGTTTCTATGTTGACAATGTTTGGGTCAATATTTAACACATGAATGAGACTTTTCTCAAGGCAGCAATTGTCAGTCTAGAATTTAATTTTGAAATCGTCTCGTATTTTCCATCTCACTCCTTTACGGAACATAGGAAAATTCTTTGTGAGGTTTCTCCAAACCCATGAGTTAGAACTCTTATTGGTTCTATGGAATAGACCATTGTGATGGTCATATTTTTGCTTGATTAGCTGAACCCAAAGATTTTCAAGTTCATTAAAAATCTTCCAGATAAGTTTGCATTGAAAAGCTATATTGACAGCTATTACATGTCGCAATCCAAGACCCCCTTGTGATTTTGGTTTATAAACTTTATTCCAGGCTGTCAGGGGCATTCCTTTGGAGGATGAATTTGTCTTCCAAAAGAAATCCCTATTTATATTATCAAGCTTACTACACGTTTGCTTTAGCATTTGGAAACATTACATAGTATGTACATGGAGCGATTCTAAATTGGATTGAATCAAGACCATTCTTCCTGCTTTGGACATAGTACTGGCTGTCCAATTACTAAGTTTATGGGATGCCTTTCCAATAATTGGCATGAAAGAAGGTAGCTTTTGACCCGTTATTATAGGGCATCCCAGATACTTTCCAAGTGAGTCTTTAACTAGGATATCAAAGACTCCTTTAGCTATGTTAACATTTTTTCTAAATGCATTGGGGGAGAAAACCAGTGATGATTTTTGAAAATTAATAGATTGACCTGACATTGCACAAAATTCATCAAGATTTTTTTTTTCACCTTGAGAAATGCATGATGAAGCTTTCCTCTACATAATTGGAGGTTGTCACTTCTGCTGACTGAGGATAATCACGAGGCTTTGGCTCCAGATTATGGTTACCATGTGTTAAACGATCAGCCATTGTGTTTCTTTCGCCACCATAGTCTCTGCTGTTGTTTGCAATTTATATTACCACAACTGTTTTTGATAAGAAAAAGGAATAACTCATTAATAAAAGGTCATATAATATTTATGGCAAATATTTTCTGATAAAGATAAATTAGAAACATTAAAATAAATCATTCTCTTTAGAAAGCTATTGATGGGTATACTGTCAATTACTTCTAAACTTGTAACCATATTCTTCCCACCAATAACATTCTTTAACGTCAATACATCTTCCCGAATGTTGATCAGATACAATATAACTTCATGCAATTGTCCAAATAGTGCATCTAATACCATAATAACCACGTATGTACTATGCAAGAAATCACTCTCTAAATTTCCAAATCTATGATAAATCACACAAATATGATGACTCAAACTCACACGAGAGGTGAGAATAACTTAACTTACACTAGAGGTAAGAACAATCCAACTCACAATAATATATGTTGCAAAAAATAACAACCTCACTCTTACGAAACAAAGAGAAAATTCATTAAAAATACACAAAAATGCTAGCAAATATCTTATAACTAAATAAAATTTTGGGAAGAATGAAAATTGGGATTGCCACCAGCAATTATGACTGATGATCGCTCCCTATTGAAGTGGGTGGCTGTTGGGTTTTTCGTGAGGAGGCTAAGGTTTTCCATCATTACCACAATTTGTTAGCATAAAGCACAACATATTTGCGCATTTGTGTGATATCATAATGTACCTCTAAAATTTAATTATTTCTTTTATGTGTATTTAGATGAGTGCTTGCAAGGATAAGCTATTTATACCTAGATCTCATCAAATCACATGCTTGGGGGACTTATAGTAGTCGTTGTTGTTGATGATATAATGTTCTATAAACAAGACAGTTAATTGATAATTTGACCTTAGGAAATAGACCTAATGTTTCAAACTTTAAGGTATTTACTTTTAGTAGTACATGAGCCATTTTAGATTATATCTTTCAAGCAACTTGAACATCACAATGAATGTAGGCAATTTAAATTTCGCAAATTTGTATTGTTTTAGAGAACATATTATTTGAAGTTTCTAGAAAATATAATCTAAAATAACCGTATAATGTTGAAAATAAATATTTTTAAAGTTTAGAGTATTGAAACTTATTTCTTAATGTTAGATTATTGATTTCTACCACCTTCAAAGTTTGAATTATTATATCCCAAAATCCCAATGTGATTGTCACAAATGTGGTTATGGACATTCTATAAACTCTACAAGTGATATAACCTTCCACTATTAATGATGGAATTTTTTTCAATTTAGCAAATATAATTTTTAAATTAAGATGACACACTTCAAAAAGTAGGTGGGTAAACTTCTACTAAACCACCCTAGTGGTTAGGTAATACTATTGGATATTTACTATTCCATTATATAAAAGATAACATAGGCACATGGGGAAAAAAGGCAAAGAAGAAAGTAGGGAGGACATTTTGGTAGTATAATGTCACTACATTACTATTGATGGAATAATCATCCTTTTCAGGACAACTATGACTTCTCCAGGTACTTTTAATGTAAAACTTCGAAAAAGAAAATGAATAATCATGGAAGAACACTCGTGATCTTAAAGAGAAGGAACAGTATCTTTCTCTAGAACTTTTATTGTGATTGAACCATAGTGCAAGCAACTACATCTCTCTAGTTAATTAAATACATTCTATACGAAAAGAAAAAAAAATCGAACCTTTTAAGTATATTCGAGTTATCAAATACATGAGAGGGTGAAGATAATGGTGAAAATGTTAGGAGAAGATGGAGAGTACTTTCATATTGACATTGAGTTGCATCAAGAGTCAGCTTTAAGCATTTTTTTTTTTTCATGATTATTAAGGATGATCTCATGAAAAATACACTTAGAAGGAGATGATGTGGTGTATGCTATTTCCTAACAATATTTTCTGAATGGATAAGACTAAAAATGGGTTACAATAAGTTTAAAAAGTGGATCGAGTACTTTAAATTCAAAGAACTTAGAATAAGTAGGTTAAAGAATGAGAATTTTGCACGAAAATCTGGGGAATGGGAAGATAAGACAATAGAGAGACAGTTACCATTTACCAACACTAGAAGTTGAAAAGTTTAGATACTTGGTTTCGGTTACACAAGGCAATGGAGAAATTGATGATGACATTGGTCACTGCATGGTGTTAGATGACAACCTAGAGTGTTGCGCGATAAGAAGATCTTAGTAACGCTAAACAGGAAAGTACATCGTATGATGTTTAATTAGATTGGCACTATTGTACGGCTCGGAGTGTTGGCAGACCAAGAAAACTCACGTTCAAAGATTGGTGGAAGCGAATATGAGGATAATCATGTCAATATATGGTCGTGCAAGACTAGATAGAATTATGAATTAGGTTATCAGAGAGAAAATAGGGATAAAACCAATACAGAATGAGACGAGGAAAGGAAGACTCAAATGATTTGGTCATATCAAGCGAAAAAAGATATGAAAGCTGATGTGGAGAGGTGTGAAATCATTGATCTTCCGAAATGTGAGAGGGGGAGCGGAAAGCCAAATTAAAAGAGTTCGAATTCGGTGGTTAAATAGGATATGAGACTCTTCAGAGTTACACAGGACACAGACCACGATTGGAGTCTTTGGAGGTCTAAAAATTAAAGTAGTGGATTTAAGTAGTTAGTTGTTTACACTTTAACTCTAAGGTACTCATTAAACGTAGATGTTGGAGTATTGTATATTGGATAATAATGTGGTTTTACTAACTTTCTAAAAAATTTGGTATTATTATGTCCTATTTAGTTTTCAATATTGTTTATGTATGTCTTCCATATCTAATGTGCTTGTATTTTTGAATGCGTTTCAAATTGATTTCATCTCAACAAAATGTTTACTAAATTTGTTTTACATGAGTCCATTGTAATCAATTTCCCTACTCACATGAGTATTTAGAAGGCAACATTGCCTACACTTGGATCGCCCTAAATCTCATAAAAATAGGACTCCTACTAGGAGTTGCTGCTGTTGTTATTATTTTCAGAAAAGGAATCACCCGTTCTCATCATCAATGTTTGACTCATAATTTTTTGTTCACTTTGGAATCACATTTTTAAGAAATCAATTAAATATTTTGTGTTGATTTGAGTCTGTAAGCTATATAAATACATATATTGGGAATCAAATTTTCAGATTAATGAATTCAACCAATGAAGTTATACTTATATTAGGAATCAAACACCATTTCTATACCTTTTCATTTTATTTTCAATTTTGTTCCATTCTACCTTTTTGACCAAACATCCCCTTACTAAATTTCCGAGAATAAATTATGAGTTCTCTTACTCTGCTGTTGTGACTTGTGATTCGCATTGAATCAAATCCTGAAGGAAAGAATGAAAGGGCTTTAAAAATGAAAATGGATCCCCATCGGGTTGGCCACGGTTATATAGGTCCATTTGATTAACGTTTACAAAATCCAATCAGTTACTAAACATGAAGGCCTATTAGCTCAGTTGGTTAGAGCGTCGTGCTAATAACGCGAAGGTCGCAGGTTCGAGACCTGCATGGGCCAACAATTTTTCTACATTTTTTCTTTTACATTTTGTAAAGCTCACTGTTTACACTGCTCATATTCTGTAGCTTTTTTTTTTTTTTTTGGGATTGTATCCTATAGCTATTTATGTCCCAATATATTTAGTATTTAATATTCTACAATAATGACGTACCCCTCATTTACTCAAGAAAAAGGTATATTTAATTTTTTCCAACAAAATGATTTACTTGAAACCTCATATGATTTATTTTTGTTTCACGGTGAGATTTTTGCCTTGGATACCAACGTTGAGATTTTTGTATTCTATAATTCCAAAATTACAACTGTAAGAGCATCAATTGAATACTCCTTGAATAGTTGAATTGCACTTCTAGAGAAGGCCGTCACAAGGTGTGTTCCTGTTTGGTAGACACACATATATTCCCAAGGGGCACTATGTGTGCTCTAAGTATAGCCACGTACTTGATAAATTAACCTAGCCAAAATTTTCCACATTCAGAATCAAAGGATAATATATATATTTGACATATCATAATCACATCCATAACTTTTAATCTTGTCTACAATAATTCTTTCATGCGTTTCTTCCAATATTATAATTACAAGTATCATGTTTCACTTACTTATTTATGAAGACAACTAATGTATCGTCTTCTTAAAAGGATGTTGAAATAGGATATCAATTTATATCGGTTAATTTTAGTTAATTCACATTAACTGATATTAATTATGTGATGTATTTGACCAAAAAAAGTAGTCTCTGTTAAAATTTACAATAATATGACAACACACAAATTCGATATATCACGTTTCAGTAGAAAATAAAGTAATCAACGTGCTGACTCATATAATATTAATTGATAATATTAATTCTGCCCCTTTATATAGTTTAGGTCAGATCAAAACCTTATCTTGTATGATGATCTTATCTCCGATTGGAATCAAGGAACTTTGATTTAACACTAAAAACAAATTAATTGTTGGCCCCTCTGAGTGCATGCAACATGCCAACAAGCTTTACGTTCAACAAATTAGGGAACAAAGTTGAACATCGTCTATGGCATCAGAAAGATATGGCGTGGCCGATGAGTCGAGTATTTATTAGGTCAAGCAGGTCGATCCATTTAAAATAGAGTCAATAAAGGGTTAGGTCAATAATGAATCAGATCAATAGTGCGTTGCCCATGAGTGACCCGTTTAATAACCCGTTATTTTTTCAATCTACTTGTCACACTAATTTACATGCAATAATTAGTTAAGTTTATTACCAATGCTTAATACATACAATAATTATTATATATAATTTTTTTGTGAAAATTGTTTCATTTTAAAACGAGCAAAAGTGAGCCGCCCATTGGTCGACCGGACCATACTGACCCGTTTATTCACATAAAAGGCCCAACCCGACCCTAATTATTAACGGATCGACCATGACCCGACTTGACCCACTTTATAAATTAGTCAAACTTAACTCGACCCGATCCAGACTATTGCCCACCCCTAACGACGCATAATTGGACAGTTGGATTTCGACTCGACCACCCCCCTTCTGCCGCTCTCTCACACACACAAAGATTCTTCCCAATGGCATTCAATATTTGAGCCCTAAAGCATGTATTGAGTTGTCAAATATTCTATTCATCAGTTTCACAAGGGAAAAAAAGCATAGATTATGCAAAAATCTGAGATGTTTGTAATTAATATTAAACTTTTAGAAGGCCAACTCAAATTTGATTGGAAAGACTTCAACTTTATATATATGTAAGTAAGATTTTAGTTTTAAAATTAACTTATAATAGACTAAATTTTCTTTGTCCTGGAAATAATACTATGTATGTCTCTTTTTCCCTCTTCCTACTATGTGGAGCAATTTGTAATTTATGTAATTCTAATTTGCATCGCTATATGAGTGACTTAAGTTTTTGTTTTCATGTACGTAATTCATGTCTAGGTCATGCGTCAAGTTTAATTTCCAAATAGTCTATAGCTTGTCATGACTCATGACCGAGGTGTTAATAAAAATTAGAATAACAAATAAACCCTACATACGTACGTTACAAGAAGAGATAACAACAACAACACCACCTCCCAGTGTGGGTTCCGCTTTCGCGGGGTCTGGAGATGTTACAAGAAAAGACAAAACCTTAAATATCATACTAAGTTACGCATTATTTCTCATAGGTATGACAAATAAATGGTCGAGATTGGGTTTGATTAAATTTGAGTTAAGTTTATATTTGTTCGAGTCTAATAATTTGGATGATTTATGGTTCATGATCCTATCAATGGGGCTTGGAATAGGTTAAGTTTTACATAGGTCAATATAGTAACCTAGGAGTGTATTTGCTAAGGATTAAAATCTCCTTTGATACCTAATTAAAGTCATCATATATCGGACTCGATCAAGCAAGTTTAATTTGAGCTGGATAATTCCTAGTGCCCGTTATAACGGGTCTAATATAAGGGTCAAGTCCAATCAGTTTCCTGTATAGTTATTCTTGAATTTGATTCAAAATCAAGCTAACTTGTTTCACGTAAATTGAGCAGAATCTGACTTATTGTTTCTGCTGTTGCATTTAAGAGATGACGAACTTCATGATCATGCACTAAATAAAAAAATAATCTCTACTATACTAAGGGGCTGCTCTTTTCGTTTGAAAATAGGAGCTGGGAAATGGATGAAATTGGTTGAAATAGGTTTTTTTTTTTTGTTGGATTGAAGTTGGTATATTTTCTATATGATGGGTAGAAGTTGGTTGAAATATTTGGTTGAAGTTGATTGAAGTGGATTGAAGTTGGTTGAAGTTGCTATTTTTTTTTTAATTGAAGTTCATTAAGTCAGTTGAAGTTGGTTAAAGTTGGTAAATTGGATTTACCAACGAAAAAAACAGGGTCTAACATCCTTAATTAAAAAGCATAAATATCTGATTTGCAATATTCCATAGAAACAATTTCTTAAGGTAATGTTTTGTCGAATGTAGGTCACCGTGTGATCCCTTTTTTGAAACAAGCCACATTGATTATTGACGCATCCGTCGAAAAAAGCTGGGTTTGGACTGGCATGGGCATGGCATCGATCCGAAACACAAAAACATTATAAATAGGACACAGAAAAGAAGTAATTACCCATGGCCGCAATCTGATATCCAATTAAAGTTATTAATAAATACATAGGCTTCTTTTTATTATTCGGCCCGTAGGGTCTCTTTCCAATTAGTTCAGCCCAACAAGCTCCAGCCAAGTTGAACTACATATTATATTATATGTTTGAGTTTAAGAAGCCCGGGGGGAGGCTTTTGCAGGTTGCCAAATGTAAGATTGTCTCACAATAACTTATCATAACATAAATTGCATATTCATCAATCGTCATCTCAAATTGAAAAGGAAATTTTTTTTGTCACATTAGGGATCTGATGATATTATGAGATTGCCCAGTACAAGAATTTGTGTAGGTAGATATGGAAAACCTATTGGTTGAATTCGGAAGTCTCACTCAAGTATACTATTGAACTAGGTACCACCAGCCAATGGACGTCAGATTTATGTGATAAAGGGATATTTAGTTGTTATATAATCAGCATCGCTACATTGCATTAACAAAAGAAAAAGTTTCGCTAGAATATGCACAAGATGTATGTCTATGTTGTTTTAAGGTTTACCTAGATGTGTTCTTTTGTTACACTAGCTAAGCATATCATTATGTAGATTAGCATCTAAAAACGGTATGTACATTTTAATTGGTTTGAGAGGAATCTTATATGACACTCCTAAAAATTACCTTAGCTGATTAGTATTATCATCTATTTTAATTACCAACCCTCCAATTTAAGTAGTTCTACATATCTATTTTAATTAATATATGATTATGTATAAATATTTTAATAGTAGGCAACTCGACTTTCTATTTAAGAAATATCAGTTTGGAGCTCATTGAAGCACACAAGAGAGAATTTCTTTTTTCCTATTTCTCATCCTTTTATTTATTTTTTTGAATGGACTTTTTGTCCATAAAAACTAAAAATGAATTCAAGAAGGGGCCCTTTTGTCCCTTGATTACCACCATCCCAGTCTCTTTCATTGCTCCAATCCACAAAATTATATATGTTAAGTCCACACCCAGCCCAAATGGACAGAAATATCCAGAGAGAATAACTTGGGGATTCATGAAATAACCACAGCCATAAAACCAGACTTTATGGAGCATGGTCTATCCTAAAGAAAGCAATATAACGTGGGACAAAACCCCAAAAAATTAATCAGTTGGCTACTAGCTAGAGATGAAGACATCTACCACACGGTACATCGACAAGTGTCCTGTGCTCATTGGCCCGGACGCCTTGACCCTAAATTAGAAGAAGCCTATAGCTAGCCAGGTAACTCAATCTACTCATGTGGCTAGCCTATCCATGTCTCTATGTGTTTTTCTTGTTGTGAGCCCTTCATGGACCTAAGATATTGGACACCATGTATAAGTCTATTATAACACCAATTGTTCTGTTAGTTTCCTACATAGATTGTGACAAACCACCTCCTATTCCAGCAATGCTGTATCATTTGGAAAATACTAACATTAAGAGACTAATTTGAGTTTTCAAAGATGTTAATTGGAAGAGGGATTTGTGTTGATACAGTGCCAGTTTTGAAACAAGAATAAATAACAAAGGTTTTGTACTAATTTGATGTTCAGTCCTGCACAACTTTCACATATGTAGCTTGAAGAGTCGGTCTCATGGTAGCATGAAATTCTTGTAAGTCTTGTGTGATGCTATCTCACAATGACTTATTGAAAGGCAAATTACGCGTTTGTTAATTATCGGCTTTTTCAAAGAGTTTTTTGAAAAATTACCTTTTTGTCTCACAATTTTGTCAGAAATAACTAATTTACCAAACAGTTTTTCTATAAACAGCTAATTCAAACAGCTAATTCAAATAGTTAACTCCAAACAGCTAATACAAACAAGTAACAACTATTTACCAAACAAGACCATAATCAACCATTCACATGGGATATAATTAATCAATGTTTAGTTTAGTGGAATAGTAAAAAGAAGACAAAAGCATGTTATTCCATTGACTTTATGTTTCTATTTAGTTCTCTTTTCCTCATCAAAATTTAATATTCCGAGATTAGGGTATGTATGGATTTAGGACCATTCTATTGCCTTTCACATGTAGTTTAGTACCCTTTCCCTGACATATGATTACAAAGGCTCTTTAATTACCTATCAACTATTTCTATTTATTTTTTCTTTGAATGACTTAAGCACAAGTTGCGCTCTCCCATTGTGGGCAAATTATTATGTATATCTGGGAGCACATGCTCCCGAATCTAATTTACATATTTCTTTTGGGATGTATTTGTCATATTTTCTATTTTTCATATTTAATTATTTATGTGTTACATGAGAGTGCGTACTCTCAAGTACACAATATAAGTTTTGCCCATTGTGACCATAGGAGAGTGCAAGAATATTTATCTTGTGTTCGCATTCATATAATTAGCAATTATCGTGAATTTACTTGCAAATTTTATTATCTATTTTTTTTTATGTTAGCAAATTTTATTATCCATGAAACAATGCATATCATCAAGATGCACGTTCTTTTAATTTAAACCTATAATTTAAAACTAACACATGTTGGTTCAAAACGTTTAACATTCGTTCTACTTAAGCAAATTCTTGAATTCAAATCTTGTGAATGGAGAAAGTTTATGATATGAGCGCTCTACCTTTATATGAGCTAATAGTAGCTCGATTCTGATAACCAAAGGTGTAGAGACCCCCAAAAAAAATCCCTATTTTTTTTTTTAAAAAAAGAAGTGCAATTAGCTAGATACGTGCATGGTACTTGATTTAGATTACTATTGAAACATGGTTTCTTTAAAGTGAATATAAAGAAAAATTAGGTTCAATACAATATACATCTTTGGAAGAACAAGTCTATATATGAAGAAGCTGAATTAAAATATCCATATATATCCAAATAAAGAAATTGATACAGACACTTCACACAACTTTGAATAAAAACCGTAAAATTTGTTGTTGCTCTTTATCTATGTCGCTTTCTCCCTCGCCTGTATAGATCCACCAAACTACGTACAATCAGCATTATTCAAAATTCAACTAATTTGTTTAAACAATCAAGCCTATTTAGGGCTTGATTGTACTGCATCTTGCATGCCCATCTCACAAACAGAAACATACGACTTTACATAGTTCGATTTTTTTTTTTTTTTTTGTGTATGAATTAATTTATACCTGATTTAAAAGTTCGTCAGGTCAAATATGAAAGACCTAACATAAAATAGCTCAATCTTAACTGATTCAAACTATTTGCATTATTCCAACAGAAAGTAACTATGATGGTTATATGTAAGTCCATCCTTGCCAATCATCTAATCTACAAAATAAACAAAACCACATTTAATCAGCAATTCAAAATAAGCTCGTGCCTATTGAATTACATTCCTGAGGGTCTTTGGCTTTGTAGCCGAACTCAAAAGACATTTGTCTGAGGGGTAGGTTAAACCTTTAATTAATTCAGAATTTATTATTTTTCGAGGCAACTAACAACCAATTTGCCTAACACGTCATGTTATAAGAGCAAACAGACATTAAACGACTATACTAGGTTAATAAGCTGTAAATCCATCTCTAATTAAACCCTCATCCCCCCCCCCCCCCCCCCAAAAAAAGGAAGCTACACTAGCCAACAATTTATGAATGGATTATTCACATAAAAAATTATAATTGAATAATTCTCTTTGAATTTCCTTTTTTTCTTCTTTAAAGTGGGACTCTTTGGGAAAATTACAAAGACGCTTTTCGGCCGGTACAGTAAAAAAAGGCAGGGGATAATTATCATGGTCACTTAATAACCAACTTTATTTTTATAGTTAGTGTTACTGATTGTGATTTTGACTAAGCACCAGCAAAAGCAGTCACAACAGCAATGTTAATGCCACTTTGCTGTACGGTTGATTTCTTATTACTGGAGGGAATTTACAGATGCCTTGCTTGTTCATATATGAGATATATGGGACTTTCTAATTTACATCTTGTTTGATTGTAAATGCTGATGGAAAAGGACATGAAGATAAAGGATTGACAGAACCATATGCATAGAAAGTATCACCTTTGAGAGAAGGGCTGCTTAATGTTTCGATTCTGCACTTACCCAATGCGTGAAAAATATCACATTTTTCTTTGTTTGAATAACAAATACGACAGAGACGGGCAACTTAAACTTGGATAGTTGTCCTACTTCACTAAGATAGTGTACTCTACATATTTCCACTCTTCAGCCTTATGTATCATCATGCAGGTTACTCTGCTTTAACAACCTAAACAAGCTAGAAAGAATCCAAAGTGACAGAACATTATGCTCCACACACCCCCCAACATAACTCTTGTTATCTTTCACTGAGCCAACAAAAAAGGATTGATAGAAAGAAGTGCATGACCGCCCACTACCTCATCCATCCCTTGCTTGTTCTATCTTCCCATTAATCAATAAAGGCAAAAATTTCACATATTATGTGGGACTCCCTCACCGATGGCCCTCATAATATAAGTCTCCTCCCCTTTCATCATTTTTCCCAAGAGTCTCTCCCCCACCCTTTGATTATTAATTACTGTATGCCAAATCCCAATTATTTCAGAAGCCATCTCCCTCCCTTCACCTTTCCCATACATTTTCCTCATCTGCGAGAGAGAAAATAAGAGAGAGATCATGCCCATAACAGGCCTAGTAGATTACAAGAAGCCCCTCCACCGGCGGAACGACTCCGGCGAGCTCGACGTGTTCGAGGCGGCTGGGTACTACAATGACAACTTTGCCCTTAACCAAAAGGTGGTTAAAGAGGAGAGACAAGGGTATTTGAGAGGAGGCAGAGTTAGCCTTGACATGCCCACCTTAAGACACCACCAGCAGCTTTTCCACCAATTCAACCACCCAATTCCTCCGCAAAAACAACTTGAAAAACATCACCAACAAATCAAAGACAAGAAACACAAGCAACCCAGTTCCCCTGGAGGGAAACTTGCTCATTTCTTGAACTCCCTTTTTAGCCAAACATCCTCTAAGAAGAAGAAATCTTTATCAAAATCCTCCACACAATCAATGAAGGATGAAGATGATAGCCCAAATGGGAGGAGAAAGAGGAGGAGCAGCATTAGCCATTTTAATTTTAGGTCCACAAGTAGTGCTACTGATGCAACATCAATCTACTCCTCTTCGAGTTCCGGCTTTCGAACCCCACCACCATGTAACCTCAACAGCAGACCCTCCAAGTGTTGCAAGGATGTCAATGATCACAAACAAGCTTTGCCTACTTTCTCCAAGTATAATGGAAATGGGGGTTCTTCAAAACCGAGGATCATCAACAGGGTAAACCATGATGAGATATCACAAAAAGGGTCAAATTTGGATTGGTTTGATGAGAAATTCAAGTTCACAAATGGGTTGGGGAAGAAAGCAAAGGATTTCAACCAAGCCCACCAAGAGAAAAAGAGAGAAATCTGTAAGAATTTCAGGGAAGAATTGGATGATGGAGCAGATAGTGATTCAAGCTCTGATCTTTTTGAGTTGCAAATTGATTATGGATTTGGGTTTTGCTCAAGTGGGTTGCCGGTTTATGAAACTACCCATATGGACACCATCAAGAGATCTTCAACCACACCCATCACCAATGGCCCCATCAAAACCTGATCTTCATTAGCCATCTTATTTATTACTTATTTAAAATTTTGTTCTATCTTATTTTATTTTTTGCAATTTTATGGTATCCAACGATGGAGGATGCCTCTAGCATGAACCATTATCAATATCAGATTAGATCAATGGTGGACTATTGCTAGTGGCTGTACATGTTGAAGAGATGAGATTTGAAGATGCGATGAATTGTCTTTTGCTGGTGTGTGGTGTACTTTGAAAGTTGTGTCAAAAATCTTTTTCTTGTAAGAATGTATAGTTTGGAATGTTTATTTCTCTTCCCATGTCCTCTGTTTTTTCCCCCTCCCCCCCTCATTCATCGGAGCAAACAAATCAAACAGAAAAAGATCGAAGAGGGGCATGCTCATGCATCCAGAATCGCACGAGTAAGATTGTCTGTATGATAGTGTTGATTGATACTATGGACCCTCTTGTTGAATAATCTTTCCTTCATCTTTAGAAAAAACAGAGCATCTGGAAAATATGGATGTGGACATCTTCGTTGGATTTGAATGAATGTATGAAAAGTGTCTGCACGCTCAATTTGTCCTTTTTATTATGATTAAGGGTTTTGTATTTGCGTTGAATCTGGGCTTCCTAAAGCTGAAACATGACATGGGTTTATTATTCATGCTTTTTCTTTTTCTTTTTGTTGTTGTGCAAGTTTATTGTCATTCTTCAATTTAGAAAATTGAAAACCATGAGTTTTGGTCTGGGTTAATTGTAACCACAGCTGAAGCTACCTTAATCCACGTTAAGTATAGCATTTGATTAGTGAATTTTTTGGGAAATTCATATCAACTATTAAAATTTGATTATCGAATTTTTCGAGAAATTGATATCAACAAATAAAATAAAATTTGTTTTTTGAAAGATTTTAGCTGTGTGCCTTTATGTAATAAATACATGATTAGACACTATAATGCGATGTGGCGCTATAAAATGGACATTTTTCCCATAAAAATAAGGGAGTTTTGAGGATAAAAGTTAAACAAATTTATCAAAATTAGTGAATTTATAATTTCGGTGTAGCTTTTATTGGTACAGAATAGGTATATTGTAATGTAGTTATTCATTATTTATGCTTGACAATTTAAGCTGAAAAACTAACATACATTAGCTTGACTAACAAAGAATAATTCATTATAATTTGATAAAGTAGTCGAGCAAGTTGATGATTACCTCCCAAAAAAAAAAAAGGAGGAGAGACAGAGAGTGTAGTTGAGGTCGTTCAATTATATTTTGGAAATTGAGGGGAGACTTGTGCTCTCTAATCAACTATTCCAAATAGTAAAAGGTTGAAGTTCTTTTTCTTTCTTTGTTTCGGGGGGGAGGTTGGGTGCGATAAAGATGTTATTATTATAGCAATTCTGTTAAAATGCAATTGAAATAATTACATGAAAGTCATTTTCATTGTGTTGGACTTACTTTTTAATGATGAAATAACGATCTTTAGATTGAAAATTGCTCAATGCACATGAAAATGATCCACAAGTAATAAGTAACAAAATGCAAGATTCATACAATAGCTAGTGGGGCAAAGAAGATAATCCCAAATGATTTTTCATCATTTACCTCTTTTAATTAATTTTCCTTTTTTTAAAAAAAATTTCAGCTAATAGTTATTGAAACATTCATTGCAGTTTCATTCAAAATAATTATAAAATTTAACCCAAAAAAAAAAAAAACGCTTCAATTACATAAGCTGATATAATCTAACCAAGGAAAATGGGGGAAAAAAACGAACTCATGAGAAGGACTCATTAGACTATATATTCATTTGAAAGATTAACTTTTTTATTTTTTTCCTCTATTTTTTTTGGGTTCTTTTGTTTGTGACACTCACATTGCACGGATGAAAAAGTAGATATAAAGTTTGGAGGGCTAGCATGAAAATTGAGGACCACAAAAAAGGCTAGCTAGGGCCTGGGGCAAAAGATGAAAGTGGCTGTACGGACATGATTAAGTATGCTAAACTCAAATGAGCTTAAACTAAGAGAACTAAAGGTTAATCATAGATTAGTGCTAGATTGCCTCTTAATAGATGCTATGATTAGGCATGCTAATAAAGCCAAAAGTCCAATCAGCTTGCACCATCTAATAAATCAGGCAAAACACCTCGTATTAACGTCTTCTAGCTCTAGATGCCGTACTAATTATAGCTAATTAGATGCTATGATTAGGCAAAACTACTATTAGGTTCGTTTTTTGGGGTGGAGAGATAAAACCTTCAGCAACTCTACAAGTTGGTTGTTGGCGGTTGGCACCCATAATTAGTGCCGGACCTTGTGCACACCGCCCCTCACACAGCCACACCATGAGAACTGGCCATACCCGAAGTCGTTACCTTAAACGGGAGGAGGGGATGCTAAGAGCATTCCCAATCAGAGTTACAGTCTGTGAAACTCTGACATACCATGTTAGCAAAAGTTTCACAATTCTGAAACTTGCATTCCTTCATTTTCTCAGCCAGTGGAACTCATTCCGGGACAAATGATTTAATATTTGTTAATGGAGTCCACCACTAAACATATTTTATTTGTTTTATGTTGTCAAATCTGTTTTTGCATATTTGGTTTTGTATGAGTTAAAAATAATTTTTATTTCTCGAATGAAAGAATATGTAATTTATGTTTCCGGAAAATGTATTAATTTATTTTAAAGTCTCTAAAAATTGATGAGTTAAAGTCTCTAAAAATGTATTAATTTATTTTAAAGTCTCTAAATTGTATTGGTCGAATCATTGAAAGCATATGGAATATAATGTAGAATTCAATTGATACAAATACAAATATGAAGGATTGACATTGAAGAAAATTACAACCCAACTGTTCAATATTTAAAACACTAATATTAGATGACGAAGGTTGAACATTTTTAAAAAAGTACAATACAAGTGAATGACGAATAACCCTTGATACCTATGGTTGTGAGCTTTGTCGCGCCCTATGTCGATTCTATATTTCTTCGACAAGGTCTGATTAGAGACGTCATGTAGCGCTGGGTCATGAATTTCTGCTACTCTATGGAGGTAGGAAACACAGCACAGATGATGGTCCTGTTGGATATTTGATTGCGGGGTGTTATCCTCCACATCATCGTAGTCGAAAGCAAGGTCAAATGAATCTCGTTCGTTCTCGACGATCATGTTATGGAGTATAACACATGCCTTCATTATCATATCCAACTCAGCTTTGTCCATGTTTTGAGCAGGGCCACGAATGATGGCGAAGCGGGCTTGTAAAACCCTAAATGCTCTTTCGGCGAACAATTAGATCCTTGGGAAAGAGGGATAGTCTTCAAGAATGTTGCCCATTTTGGATAAATACCGTCGAACAAAAATATCCAATGTTGTACTTGCGACCGTTCATGACGTACTCACATTTTGGAGCCCGACCCTTATACACCTCTTGGAAAACATCGGATCGGTGAAGAACGTTTAAGTCGTTAAGGCTACCCGGGCACCCAAAAAAGGCGTGTCATATCCAAAGGTCATATGAAGCAAAGGCTTCAAGAATCAAGGTGGGGACTTTGTAAATCCCTTTTGCGAGCATTCCTTTCCAAGCCGATGGACAGTTCTTCCATTCCCAATGCATACAATCTATACTTCCTAACATGCCTGGGAAATCACGAGCCTCAGCAACTTGCAATAGTCGATCAACATCAGCTTGTGTCGGTTTTCTCAAATACTCGTCCCCAAACACTTGAATGACACTGGTAGCAAAGTTTTCATGCACTCCATAGCCGTGCTTTCTCCAATCTTCAAGTATTCATCGACACAATCTGCCGATATCCCATAGGTGAGCATACGCATTACTGCGGTGCACTTGGTGAGCGGCGACAACTCACGCCTACCAATACCATCGTACGTCAACTGGAAGTACTCAAACTGACTACTTGAGGGCGTCAATTTTGCAGAGGAACAAGTATTTCCGCATCTGAAATCTACATCGAAAGTGGATTTCATTGTAGATGGAGTTATCTGCAAAGTAGTCTCTGTGGAGGCGATCGTGTGCGTCTTCTCGATCCCTCCGAATGAATCTTTTCTTCTTTCTTGGTCGTTGGGATGATGAAACTCTGCCCTTTTGTCTAAGTTGTCTAAGTTTCAGAGTTAACTCTAATGACTTCACGTGAGGTTGAATGTTGAGTATGGTTTCAAGTATCGATGAATCATCACTAGAAGATGATGACTCTAGTATGAAGCTGAAACCATCTGTTGATTCTGTGGAAGATGAAGAAGATGGGTGACTCATTTTATAGTACCTATGACAGAAGCTTACAAATGCTAGGGAAATTTACAAATTAATAAAGCAAATTAAGAGAGCATCCTAGTTAAAATTGAACATATTAAATTGAACTCATTAAAATGGAATTAAACATCGTAGCTAAAATCCAACATATTAAATCCAACATTATGATGTGAAATTAAAATTGAACTCATAAAAATAAAATTAAACATTTCATTCCACAACAGAAGGCGTTTCAATTACAACAAACACTTTGGGAAAGAAAGAACAACAAAAGCACAAGGTAAACAACATATTATTCCTAAGACATGGGTGTCAATCTAAAGGAGGGCTAGCATTAGACGAGGACGATATTTGGCAATATCGACTCCTAATTTCTTCTTGAAGTGGAATATATCGTGCTTGATCCCCAAGGCACATGTTAGCAATGTTCATTCTCAATATCTTGTTCTCATACTTCATCAGTTGCAGGTGCTGATAAGAGTCTCTTAGTTCAACAGCTTTCTTAGCTGCATCTACCATCATCTTAGTGGCCTCCGCCTTCTTCTCTTGTGCGAGGACATATCCTTCCCACATGGTGCTCCTCTTCACATTTGTTGTCCCCAATGTTGATAGCTCCTTCGTCACAACATCAAGCACCAAGTCATGCGCTTTCTCCTTCGCCTTTCTTTTGGCGGCTTTTCTTCATATGGGCCGGATCAGCCCACCAACTTCCTCCGTTGGTGTATTTTCATTAGCAGGAGTTGTTGGTGTGCCAGGCGTGCTGGGTGTGCCGGATGTCTCACTTTCAGTGTACCCGCCCACTTCATTGATCCTCAAACGTTTAGAAGCAACATCTGTAGATTGATCGCAGTTGACCTCCCATTTCGATTGGTCCTTCAGTAGCACCCACCAATGCATCAGGTCGAACGGTTTGCCCACCATATCAACGTATAGATATTGGGCTTTCTGCATAATATCATCCTCGTTCGCCCCACTTAGGTTCGCCCGGTAAGCCTGGCCCACACAAACAGTCCACTTGGACACAAGTGGAGCTGCTCGGTTCCAGCGGGCGTTGCAAACTTTCTCCGTTCTCTTCGCAGCTCCATTGGGAGCGTGCTGGTTGTAGGCGCTTACGGCCTTTGTCCAGAACCCTATTTTCTTTTGGTCAACCCCAATAAAGGGGTTGATACTGACATTGATCCATGATGTGACCAAGCGGTGATCTTCTTCCAATGTCCACTTGGAAGCCACACCGCCTCTCATTATGGGTGGGGTTGGGTGGAGGACGGGGTGTTGATGAGGTTGTATTATTAGGTGGGAGTATCTAATAAGGAGGGAGCATTGAACCGTAGTTGAAATTTGGAATTGGGGAGACATTATACCCTTGAAGAGGAATATTTGGTGGTGGTTGAGGATATTGCGGATGTGGGTATTGTTGAGGGTATTGTGGATGCTATTGTCAATTTGGAGGGTTTGGGATAATGTTCATGTTGTTCGTGGGATCCCATTGTGAATTATCCTCGACAAATAAGTTCATGAAAAATTGTGGGTGATCAAGATCCATTTTTGTGTGAACACCTACAAGTTAATCAAGAATGTTTGGATATAAATTTTCAACTATATCATACATGTTTACACATACTAACTAAATATTTAATTTCACATATCCAATTTACTCACCAAATGAATTAATTCTTCACACAAATTCTTAATTTCTAAAACATGAAAGTGCACATATCCTAAGACTAAGGAAGTTCGAGAAATACATTATTATGTTAATGAATATTTAAACTCTAATTCACATTTAAAATTTAATTTCTATACATCTTCTTGTACTTTCTATAACATTAAACTTCCATAAAAATTTAAATTCTAGAACACATCTTCTTCTAATTTCTAAAACATACAAAAAATATTTAATTTCAACTAAATGTTAAATTGCACATATTCTACCTAAGGAAGTTGTCAAATTTAATTTGTAACGCACATTTGTAATCTCTAATTTACATTTAAATTTTAATTCTAAACATCTTCCTCTAATTTCTAAAACATTAAACTTCCATACATATCTAATTTTACTTTTGTGAAACAAATGAAAACTTTAAATTACACACTTAATTTCAAAAAAAAAAATCACACACTTTATTACTAACATATTTTAAAATTACACCCTTTTCCTTATTTTTGTAATAGATAAAAACTTAAACCCTTACATTACCCTACCAATTTTTAAAAGAAAAGATTGTATTTTATAAACATGCTCACTTTTACACATTTTTAATCCTAACAATTTTTTTTAAAAAAAAAAATGTGGACATACTTCATATTCTAACATATTTCACAATTACATCAATCTCAACAATTATAAATTAATAAAAACAATTATTCTTACATTTTTCTTATCGTACCAATTTCAAAAAAAGATATCACACACTTTATTTCTATTCAACTACTACTCACATTTCACATTTCCAATTAAATTAACAAATTTATATTATAACAATATCATATTCTAACATGTTCACTTGTTACAACAACTACTCACTTTTCACATTACTAAATTTAGATTTACAAATGCTAATTTTTCCTTCCAACATAATAGCATTTAAACTTATTCACATTTCAAACGTTAAATTTGTAAACACAAAAATTGTATGTTCATTTTATTCCCGCATGTACACAACATTCTAACTAATAAACATTTTAAATTATAAATTACATTTCTAAACATTTTTTACTTTAACCATGTCAATGTCAAATTTCATAATGTCAAATTCCAAAATTTTACAATTCAAACATATAAATGAACTCAAAATATTAACTTCAACCCATCTAGCAAAATTTTCCATTTCACGAATTAACTTAAACATTTAAATTTTACCATTTAAATTTCTCAAATTAACTTAAACATTTAACATTGTCTAAATAAACCCAAAGATTTCTCAAATTACCTTAAACATGCTCACATATACACATTTCACATTCTACCCATCCAACAAAATTTTCCCACAATTTCATTTAAAAAATAAACAAAAAGTTAGAATTTCTTACAATTTTCTTCACTTCACTTTAATCTTGATCTTCAACTTCAATACCTCCAAACAATGTCTACAAAAACCACAAAACAAAATTTATTAGTTCAATATTAACTTCATTAAAAACAAAAAAAGCTACACAATAAATATTTTACTTGTCCAATTTTTTCCTCTTCAACCTTCAATTTCTTTCAAAACTCACAAAAAACAAAATCACAACAGCAATGAGGAATTTTTTTGTGGGGGTGAGGGAAAATTTCAGATAAAATCCACTCCTACCACCATATATTTATAAACAAATTATTCCACAAAAAAAAAAAAATTAAAAACAGGCCAAAGAGCCGTTGGGGCTTGGTCAAAGTGTCCAACGGCTACTTCCCTGGCCCATCTTCCCAGAATTCCAGCCCGGTCCAACAGCTACATTGCCTTTTTTTTTGGGCCTCCACCAAAACGCAGCGCCTTACGTTGGGGAGGCCACCAAAACTCGTTGTTTTACTCTAGAAACCGACAAAAAAAAGTATTGTGGGGTAGAACGTTTGTGCGTTCTGCCACACCTGTAAGCCTCTCGTTTCTTCCGCTGGCAGAGGCTCCCCGACACCCGTGTCATACGCGGCCCCCCTCCCCCACGCTTTCCTCATGCTGGTAGTGCTCTAAAGGCAGGGCGAGCGATGGAAGTGAAGTCATAACAAGGTAGTCATATTGGAAGGTGTTAATGGATCACTACAATATGCCCAAAAAAAAGGCTTATGTGATTGTTCTCACCATTCCCAACTTGTACACATAGAATAGATGCATCCCATTTAAGAGGTTTCATTGTTGAATAGATGCATCCCATTTAGGAGCTTTATTACTTTGTTTAGCTTAGAATCTTATACAATTTTAAACCATGAATAGGTGCATTTACTATACCAGAATACTCAGGTACCAAAAGTAGTGTCGCAATTTTACATTCCCGATCCTTAATGATTACGTAAATGATCTAATTTTAATTCACCGTGGATCGCAAGACGGTTAGAGAAAATTTCTGCAAAATTAATAGTAAAACTGCTGAAACTTATCCGCCAACATTTATACAATAAAGCAGAAATCATTAAAGAGACATATTCCACACGTCTATGTGCTAAGTTCAGAAAAGAACTTTACATGTCCATACAAATATATATACATGTAATGGACAAGAATTTATCCAGCAAAAGTTCTCCCTGATACTTTGGCAAACTGCATCGCATTCAATTTTCTCTCCTTTCATAGATCAAATTACCCGGGGCTTCTCTGTATTAATTTTGAAGGTGCAAGTTTCGCTGCTTCTTTTGGCTTCGACAAGTTCAACCATATCTGCAACAAGTAGAATTCCATATCCCAGTATGGCAATAAAATGGAAGTAAAAGCATCATGTTGGTGCTTTGATGATGTTCAGGACCCGCAATTTCAAGGCGTACACAAAATTTGAGGTATTTGTAGCACATATATGAATCTCGAATGATGTAGCAATAGCCTGTAAAAGACCTCAAGGGTGCACATAAACAAACAGCTCAGCATCTTGAGCTATGGCTACAGCAGAGGACGTTGAGTCATCAGCAACAATGTGAGAGACACCACCGCCTGCTGCACAGGGACAGAATAAACAGGTAAATCATATTGGAAAGCACTGAACGAAAAAACGGAAAGGTGGAATAATATATTCACAAGTAGTTGTATGTCTAAGTTGAGGAATATATTCGTCAATGTATGGAACATTACTATCATGAATATGCCACTGTAAACCTAAATGATGCCTCACTTGATTCCTTTTTATAAAAAACGCAGTGTAATAGATATTTTGCCGTTGGACTCCCCACTATTCATGTTCACTCATACTCAACATTGTGCCATTGTACTCCTGATTATATCTAGCCTATCGAACCATTTAATAACATTGTTGTCATTAAACGAGAGTGGTTGTTATCAGTCACAAAATGGCATTTCCTTTTCTCCATCATGCACCCCCTCCCTTCAGTCACTCCTTTCCTGCTCCTCTGTCTATCCTCAGCAAGATAATGCATTCAACTGTTACTTTATTCCATCCAACCAAACCTACTTTTGAGCTGCAAGCAGAGGAAAGAGATAAGACCAGGGAGTCGATGCACCCCTATAATACCCTATCACAACCCATGTTTGGTTTCTGCAACCCCTAGATCTGCTGGGGTGTTCTCTCTGCCTTGTCTGGCAGTGTGCAGGTATTAATTTATCCTCCTCACGTGACACAATAAAGCCCATCCTCTTCTTAGTGTACTGACACCAGTGAAATGGATAAAATCCAAATCCAAACACTGATCTATAACCCCAGCACAGCCTGGGCAAGGGGTGAGACGGTCATTCGTAGCAACTCCACCCGACTTGCAAAGAGACTGGTTCTGGTGGACCCTAGATTCAGAACAATTGACTAGCTATTATATACATATAAAATAAAATAACAGATGACAGTTTAAATAGGCATTTTCCTTGAATCTAGTATAATTCAAGCTGAAAAAATTGCCAAAAGGTGACTTTCTCAGCTGTCCAGAAAGAGGACATGAGCAGTGGAAATGGACAAGACATAAATAAAAGGGAATGATGCCAGATCTGTCTCTGACATTGGCTGACAGAACAAAGTTCATAACAGATTGATATTTGAAATTTTGAACTTGGCCTACAAGTGTACAGATAAAAGCACATAGAGACTCCTGTTCACCACATTCGTTGAAAATCGTTTGAGAACCGCACCAAGTACAAGCCTACCTGCAAAGTCATGCAAAGTTCTGAGTTTACTCGCGGTAGCCAAATCCCAAGTGTACACATGTCCTCTGTCAGTACCGATGATCCCATGGCCAGCAGCCGTACCAATTGCAGTAGTGCTGTAAACAGAACAGAGAATTTATAGTTTGAAATGGGAATGTAAAACTGTTGCAGCAAGCCAGCAACTGAAATGGAGTTCAATTAAGAATATACAAAAGTAAAACAGAAAATACTACGTAAAGCATGAAGCCATTAATATTAAAAACATGAAAGCACCTGGGAGGAACACCAGTTCCCAAGATCATTCTATTTTTAATTAGCAGACCAAGCTTCCAACATCTATCGAGATCCTGATAGAAACTCCTAGAGCAAGACTGAACACGAGAATCTGAAGAACTAGAGATAAAAAGCCACACAGCAAGATCCTTCCCTTCCATTTGGCATAATATATTTTCTTCATTATGGCCTGAGAACCATAACATAGTTGCTTCCATAAGTTTCCTCACAAATTCCTCCATGACAGGTTTGTCATTGGACTGCAGGCTTTTCTTTTTCCAAATGAACACACTTACAGGGACAAATTGAAGAACTGAATTCACAGGAGCAGAAAACCGTGATACAATGGTGCGTTTGATAATATCCCTTGCAAAGTTTAGAAACAGATTGATGAGTTTAGGAGAACAAACTTCTTATATTGTTTTTAAAGCTTGCATAAAACTAAAAAAGAAAAAGAAAAAGAAAAAGAAAATGCATGAAGATGACATGTGATAACGTTCATCACAGGATAAAAAAGAATACATACCAGAGACTAAATTCACCATAACCATTATGCCCAACCACCATAGAAGCTGATCTAGGTATTTTCTTCAACTCTACAATGCGAGAAGGGAGGAATTCATAGCTTGGTATAACATATTCCTCCAATTGTACCCTGTAAGTGATTTAAAAGTTATTTGTTCATTACTTCACAATAGGACAGGCCATATAATTTTGAAAAAAAGAAAAATAGAAAATGCCTTTGAGCCATTTATGACAGGTTTTTGGATCTCATGAAAGATGTTGAAACATTGAACTACATTGTGTTCTTTGCATAATATATATATTCAAAAGTCATCAAAACAAAAGGAAATAGATCTCTTCTTTTCTGTTTCCTCACTACTCAGGATAAACAGGGAAATAATGCCATTCTGCTGAGCACAGTTGATAATTCAAATACAAATCTTCTTACAGTAATTGGTTTACATGAAGATTGATTCATGAAGTTGCCATGAAGGTTGTTTGGCAGATGGCAAATGAGTAGACTATTCACGAAGGCTTTGTTTCTATATAGTTAGAAGGAACGCATGCAGTGGCATCAGCTAAAATTGAAGGCATGAGCACTATCTAAAGCCTCAACGGTGCAGTAACCAAGTGGTTTGAGTTTAAGCCTAATAATACATCGCCCTTTAACAAAACAACCAAACTCAACAATTAAAAAGAACTACCGATTTGTCCTAAGTTAAACCGTACTTTCCATGAGGCTCAAGCAAATTCGATTACTAAAGGATCCTTGCTATTGCCTGCTTAAAATCTTTGGGATTTCGATGTTCTCGAGTCTCTACGTAATTGGCCGTTTAAGACCAGTGGCTAGGAAGCCCCAAAAGGAACTAGAAAGGTGAGGACAGAGGATAAGTAGAAGACTTAACCTCAAACTAGCACCTAACACTGTCAGACTGCAAAAAATAAATCAACTAAGTGAGCATGAAGTGGGCTGAGGTTGAATAAATAGCCTAAAATTTAAGATCTGCAGGAACCATGTCTGACTAACCATGAAAGTATGCAACATGTTGAGCTTGGGAAATGTTGCAGTCATCAGCGTCCATTCCTAACGTTCAATCATTCAACTCTGTCATTATACTGCCCTCCCTCTTAAAAGATCCCCCCCCCCCAAAAAAAAACAAATTTCTTTAAAAAAAAAAAGAAAGAAGCACCACGGGAAGGAGGGGGGGGGGACGCTGCACAATGTAGAAGCGTGATAACCATTCTGAGATGTTGCAACAGACCCACTACGAATGTTATTTTCCACTGAAGAAGCTATACCTTTCAACTGAGGTTTATTTAAGCCTGTCACATCCATATATTCTCTCATTTGGCTAATCTGTACCATAACCACTACATCTAGTACGTTTTGTAGCCGAGACAGTTGGCCATGAAATCCATCTTATAGAAGACAAATCAGCAAACCCTTTGGTAGACCACAGGCATCTTAGCGTCAAGTATCTGACAATTTACCATGTAATTTTACAACTGACATCCAGAAAATTAAGTAGGACCCTTTTTGGGGAAGGGGAAGGGGGTTCTCTAGCGTTAGAAAACACATAAAACAATAATTCATCAGAAAAGGACAAGAACAGGAGTTCACCTCCAGGTTGGATTCATAACCCAAATGTAGATTATTCCACTCTCATCTAAAGCAATCATGTGTTCAGGTTCACCAACTAAAATGCAGTGAAGAGGGTGAATAGTTTTTAGTTTCAATACGACTGAAACATAGCCAAGCTTCATTTGTACAATCTTTATAGCATTCTCCTCAAAGCAGCAAGATTCACACTGTGGGCACAAACAATGTATATCCTTCTCCCTGGCAAAATTGGCTTGAGAAATTAATTTGGTAATCAATTCATGATTCCTTGAAAGGAAGTAAAGGGAGAAAATAACCTGACAACAGATTTCTACCTGCAATAAGGTGTCCTGATGGAATCTGCAATAACAAGGCCTGTGGCATCTGGAGTAAACTGCAATCCAGTTTTGTCGACTGCAACCTAATGATGAAGACCAAAAGTACAGAAAAACAGCTTGCTTACTCACAGAAAAAGCAGAAAGAAATTGATTGCTCATACATGTTTGAATACCTACCTCTCTACCAAATTCATCTTTCAAGATAGGCAAGTACATCGATGTATGAGCAACCAGGTAAGGGCTCCCTGGACTAGGTTTTTTAGCATCTATCTTGTACAGGAACAAATCCCTTTTTCTTTCTTCCGGAAGACCACATGAAACACATACATAGATGTCATGGGCATTTCTGGTTAGAATTACAGATGAAATTTGCACTGGGTGAGAATAATAACCAATAAGCTTCCAAGCTCTATCTATCTTATCATTGTGGTCTTGTTCCTGCACAGCATTTTTGCGAATATCATCTTGACATTCGCTGACATGGGACACACAATTTGCAGATGAACCCCCCGCGTGATCTATAGAATGATCCACAGACCCACAATGTTGCTTTCCGGTTGTGCCTGGGTCAACAAAGACTTCTGAGTTTCTCACATCTAAGTTGCCACCAATAAATTCTGTAGCATTTGTGTCAAAGGTACTACTCAATGGCTGATCATTTAACACATGGCAACCACTATCTGGAGCCAGAGCCTCGTGATTATCCTCAGTCAGCAGAAGAGGCATTTGTCCTCCAAGCCTGCCTTCAACACCAAATGAAGTTTCACCCCTATCACCATCATCCATTGAGGTAAATTGGATAGAATCAGGTGCAACCATATTTCCAACTGCATGAAATGTTTCAGAGAGACCAGTGTCCCCAGCATTCCTGCAAATGATGCTCTCTAAGAGTGGGCCACTATGTTTTCCCATCCCAGGCGCTACTAAGCTTGGATCTTGGGGTGCATTGTAGGGTATAGAATGTCGCTTTACAGATAAAGGAATGCATCTAGGGCCTGTAAAATCATCAATCAAATCACTTACTGTCAAAACAAATAGAAACCACTTAAAATTCACAGATCTTTGAAATTTCATATCAACCAATAGTAGAGTACACCATCTCACTTGTCTTTCCTCAATATGAATTCCTATAGAAAGGAATCAAAATTTTGAAACTTGAACTGACAAAGGGGGGGGGGGACATTGTGCTGTAACTTTAAACAGCTACAAAAATTTTCAATAGGGATGGGGGGCGCGGGGGGATAATTACCTTCGCAAGTGGGTGCATCCTCAAGTTGCGTCCTCTCAGAGCAAATGCCAAGGGGTTTAAAACCATCATCTGCAGCGAAGCATTCGTCTTTTGAAGGGGTAACAAGGTTTACCGTGATGGAAGAAGCACAACTTATGGAAGGATGAAGTGCTTCTGGTTCTTCACAAAAGATCTCTTTGACCTCATTGGTCTGATTACAACAGAATTTCTCATTCGCATTTAATGCAAAAGATGATACTTCTCTACCAGGTTCATGCTTCCCTTTTTGAGAATCGCTTGTAACTGCTTCAGCATTGTCAGTAGAAGATAGTACTTGGTTGGCTACATGATCTTCAAGTTGGTCATCCAGACTGTCTGGGACAACATATCTGATGTTTCCCAGCAATGGAACAGCTGCGTCAATACAAACACCAGAAACGTGAGGATTGGCCGGCCTTTCGTAGCCAGAGTCAGCAAGTGCTTCAACTGCAACATTAACAAAGATATCATGACTTAACCAGAAAAAGAAATATACTAATTACATGCCCGATGAGGTAAAAGTATTTCTAATGCCTGATACCAGAAGTGGGACATTAATCAGACTGTCAAACAAGCTTAAATGGTACAGTACCAGGAGGTATCACATCAACAGAAGGAACAGTTCCTTTTAATTCATTTCCCTGTTTCTTTCCGCAGGGAGAGCCTTTTGAGGGCTTGGTTCTTCTCCGTTTCTTCCGTGATGAATATATAAGAAGAGGAACTGCTTGTGGAAGCAGCACTGTCATCATTGACTTAGTTATATCTTCTCCAACTGAATCGAAATCGCTTCTTTCAGAATTGCCATTTAAATAAGAGTTTCCTTCTTCTGAAGCTGATGCAGTAATTGGCTCCTCAGACATGATCACAGCAGCAGCTGCTGCTGGCTCATTTCCTTCTGTGGAATTTTCTTGCTTGTAATTGCCTGGATCTGAACAAGAAGAAATTTCTGCGTAGAAGACAACTGTGTTACCAAGAGATTGAGTAAAGTAACATTTACTAACAAGCTTGTCTGTGCAGCTTTTCCTAGAGTCGTCATTTAAACTTGAGGACAGATTGCATTAGGTAGCCAGAAAATGCTTAATCTACTAAAGCATATATCCTATTTTGATGGTGGATAATTAACATAACCAATCCCACTTATTAAGACTTGATTTGAGCCTCAGGTTTTGGTATCCGAGGTAACTAGTTGCTCAGCATACAAGTCTAACATAATATCTGTACCTTGCTGAGTATCCATGGTATCAGGAGCACAAAGATCTCCACAATGAGCCTGGGAATCATTCAGAACTGGAGTCTTTGGATCTAGAGAGCCCATTAAAATTTGAGCCTTTTCATCTTTGTCCTCAGTTGTTGCTGGACAACGATGTCCTTGAACTTCTATGCATTGCCTATCAAGCTGTGAAACATTAAGTGTCTTATGCTTATCTCAAAAACAGCACAAGTAGCAGGACCGGCCTCTTTAGATGGACAAGCAATAGACAACATAATCAGCAGGATCTTGACCTCTTTAAGCAATTGTGAACTTCCATAACAGTAAATGAGTTTGAACATATTGTGCTTACAGGTTTTTCTTCTTGAGGAATGTTCAAATTGACTAAAGAAGCTGATGTACATGTCCCTGCAAAAGGAAGTTTCCTCTGCAGTTCTGCCGAACAAGGTTCTGCTTTGGAAACATTTTTCACACATTCCATCTCCAGTGATACTGGCAAAGCTCCACTGGCATGACTAATGTCCTTTTCTCCAGAAGCACAGGAAGCCATGAGTTCATCATTAATCTTGCATGATGTGGAGCAAAGAACCTTCCCAGCATTGTCTTTTTGTTGAGCTAGGTATTTCCCTATGCTGTCTTTACAAGCTGACCTCATTTCTATGCCTCTGCAAGGTCTGCTTCTTTTACCAGTGACTCTGTTTTCATCAAGATATCGCATCAAATCAGGACATTTATCTGTCATGGTGTACACTGTATCAGGATCGTTTGCTGAAGCTTCATTGAAGTCATTACATAATGAACTCTGCTCAGAGGCGCCATTTACAGTGGCCACCAGTTCCCGCAGTAACCTTTGAACCAATGCATTTTTTAATCCGAAAAACTGCAATTCACCAGTCAATGATCATTTGGCTTGTTTAGAAACATAGAATCATTGAGAGGAACACGATAACACATGACTGTGTACACCTGTGTCTTTAACAGTCATGCTTAACAAGCTCTGAGAATGCGTAAGGTATAATCTGAATCTGTCAACATCAAAACAAAGAATGTCTTGACTTGAAAACATTCTTCACTTTTGGCAAGCTCAACATTAATTTTTAGTTAGCTAACATTCATGGAACATATCAGATAAGGATGTTCAGTGCAGTAGAAAAATATCTTTCCAAATCCGTACCTTCAGTCCAGTCTAGCAAGGTTTTTTCCTTTTTGGTTTTTGGGGGAGGGGAGTACTTTCTTAGTAAGCCTTAGCTCTGGTCATAGGAAGGCTGTATTTTATGGAATCTAAACTAAAAGCCTTTTGATTCTTTGCTGCTCCACAGAAAAAGGAAGAAGAGAACTGTTTTTCTGAGGTATGTGCTGTACATTATAGTCTAAACTGGAAAAATGATCAGAAAGTAACTTTTTCAGCCGTCAAAAGAGTGGATATAAGAAAATACATCTTTCCAAACTACTGAAAAACCCAAAGCATGGCAATGGGAAGCCTATATCTAAAACTGAACCCCGAGGTCAATGAGTTTGCTGTTATCATCTAAGGTGAGTAGAGGAACAGGTCGATAACGCAGGCGATGCTCTTGCCAGCGACACAAAGAGAATGACATGCCAGAGAGTTGTCACAAATCACTACTGCTTCGACAAGGTGGTTAGCTTAGTCGACACTTTCTTGTAGCTCTGCCATTTAAAACAAGCCTAAATGAAAGAAATAGAATGTTCGCTGGATATAATTCATCATGATATTAATCAAATACAAGCATATGGGAATCAGAAAGCACGAAGAAACAGAATGCTATGAATATATGCAGGTCATAGTTGAATTTAGAGTTTAGACATAAATGAGGTCTTGCATCTTTTGGCTGTAAACCTTCTAAATGCAGTGACGTGTGGGAGGATCTGCAGTGGTGCTGAAACAAAGTAGTTGGAAACACAGAAAAATTTTATACATTAAAACGTCCAGCTCCCAGGCCAAGCAGATTAGTGAGAAATTTACACTGAAGACAGATGCAGATATGACCAACTGAGTAAGACAGATGCAGCATGGTCTCGCCGGGGGGGGGGGGGGCGTATCACCACTAATACTATAGTCCACCATGGTTTGTGTAGCTGGCTCCTTCCGTTAGGAGAAGCTCATGAGACATTTAACAGTAAAAGGTTGCAGCAGAGAATGAGATGTCTACCTCCACACCATCAACTTTGCCAGAAAATCTCTTGCCATGCCAAAGCTTAACACGAGAACAATACTTCTTCTGAAAATTTTCCCATGCTCTGTCTGGAGTATCTCCAGAACCGGATTGTTTGTTATTGGAGGTAATCTACAAAAAAGTATGTTATTAGAACTAATCTACGAAAAAGCATATCAAATTCTAAAAAATCCGGCTTTAAACTTGTCAATAAATGAAACAGAGAGAAGCTTGCAGATAAACCTGGAACATTGGCCCTTTTGGGCCTTCATAAATTTCCATTCTGTAGGTGAGTCCCTTGTGTGTTCGAAGAGCTTGATAGCCAACTGGATAAGGATAGCGATCCTTCCCCTGAAAAGCATATAGGGTTGGAGACTTGGAGTGGTACATAATCAATAGTCACCATTATAAGTATTTGACACCAGAACAAGATTAAAATCCATAGACATACTTATTGTTTTCATAATTCTGCCAATCTAGACTCTCCATTTCACAACAAAATACAGCGAAATGAAAATATAGCCAACCTTGAAAACCTCCCCTTGCCCCTCATCGTTGCCGCTTAGAAAATACAGTTTAGAGAGAAGCCATTATAGAAGTGTAAACAGTGTGTGACCAGTGACCCCGTTGTCATCTATGGGAGCTCACCAAGGAAACTTCTCTTTTTGGTGGTTCCATGGGCGTGCCACTTGCTACTACAACCATTATCATGTATACTTAGGCCACCACATCCTAGTGCAGCAAGTACATGAAATCTATTGCCATAAGGTCATTACATTATAATGTCTAGACTTACAAATGATACCATCCATGCAGCCTTCTGCCTATGGTGGTTCCATGGGAAGTCTAGACATTCTTACACTTTCTCGCAGCAGAAATTATGCTGAATCTATTGAGAAGATTAGTGTCCCTAGTCAATGTAATGTAATTAGTTGAAAGGATGAGACAATTTTCACCCGCCAGCTACTCCTTAAGCCAAAGCTGCAGAGCTCCAACACGGAGTGAGTGATCGTTTAGCCATTTTGGAATGACACACTCCTCCTAACGCTACTGTAACTGTGATCCTCGCTATTCTAACAATATACCCAAACAGCCATTTTGAAACTCCATAAAAATGCATCACATGACGACCATCCAATAGCATAGCACGTCTTCGACAATGAAAATGAAATATCCAGAACAACCACAAAAGGTCAAGTTTAAAAGTTAAAAATCAAATCCAGATGAACTACTCGATCCAAGACTTTAAACCTAAATCAGTCAAAAAAATCCAAGTCGTACTAGGAATTTGACAGTCCAAGTGAACAGGCACCAAACCGAATCAATACTAATTCAGTGAACTGATTTCAATTCTAGTCCAGATGTTCTTCCGAGTGCAAAATAGGTCGTGATTGGAACTCGACAGTCAAAACGAAGAAGCACCAAGACAGATCAAATCAATACTAGGAACTCGAAATCGATAGAGCTGTCATTTCGTATGAATTCGGAAAGATTTTACCACTATTCCAGAGAATTGATTTTGAAAATGAAGGAGAAAGAGGAAGAAAAGGAGGACAAACCCTAGATGAGCTCCAGTACTTTTTGTCCCAAGGTCCAGTGTAGAGAGTTCCAACTGAGAGGATCTCCAGACCGTCTGACTTCGATTCTTCATCCGATTTCGCCATTAGAGTTGCATTCACTCTCAACGAGAAACACTTACAGAGAGAAAGAAAGAGAAGACGAGACGAGTCTCCTTCGGGTTTTGAGATGGCGGGAAAAAATATCAGTCTTCCCTCCATCTCCAAGCCACCTTTTTCCTCAATAATTTTCAATTCTATTTTTTTTTTTTTAACCAAAGTGCCCACTAAAATAGAGCTATTTAGGATTATTAATATTATATATATTTTAAAGTTGAGTTTGCCAGCTATTAGGTCTGCTTTGAAGGGGGTTAAGGAAGAACCAATGTTGTAATTATAATTTTTGTTATTGAAATGCTAATAGCAAAAAATACCCTAATAATTAGAAACGAGTCTCTATTTTTTTATCATCTTAATCTCTACATATTCTCATAAGTCATGTTAAGATATCCGGTGGGCTATCATATAAGCTTATGTAATGGTCTTTTATAATGGGCTTGTCCAAATATGAAAGAGGTGGACTTTTGGCACGCCAATTCATCCTCATTTTCTCAAAGTTTTCTTTTCCCTTTTAATTATCTTAATACAAATAACATGACAGTTTCTGTTCTATACATTTAGATACCGTATAAGTAGTGTGTTGTTATTTTGAAAATCCATCTTATATTTTTGAGGTTTTCGATTCGCAAACAACTAGCTTCCCTCTACCAATATGTGTTGCTTCATTGAGTCTACAGATTCAGGTCTATAATATAAGTGTATCAGAGGATCAACAATCGAGCACATAAAGCATAAATGAAGGCCTTTTTTCTATTTCTTTTTCGTGTTAAGCAAATTTTCATAAGGTTGCCTTCATGTTCGCACCTGGGATGTATTTCAATATACTGCCCATTTGATGGTGTTGAAATTTAACGGTGGTGTAGATCACATGCATCCCTTCTTCTTCGTCAATTATTCTCCTTATTGTTTAGTAAAACTTCAAATGATAATCACTAAGAAAACAATTCTTTTGATAAGAGTTGGAATCGTACGTTTAGCTGTATCGTTAACCTTCCCTTTAATTTCACTTTATAACTAACTCTATATCACCGGCATGGATTAGTTCAAATAGTTTAATAACTATTCCTCCTGAGTCTCAATTAAAGTTTCGAGTTTGAGTTTTGTAAATAGAAAATGTTTGTGATGAACAATAACTCAATTGATAAACATACTCAATATCGCTTAACTTAGGTTACATGCATAATGCAAATCATTGCCACCTCCTCTTCCATCCTCCAAGATACTTATATCCCAATATTAGTAATGCTAATTTAAGTTAGTATCTCACAATTATAATTAGTGAGCTTTACAATCCCTTAACTTAATTAAATTTTTTCATATGGAGTATTGATAATTTACTTTATGTATACTTTGAAAAAATAAAAATTATTATCGACAAATAAAAGGCCTAAGGAAAATGATGTACAATATTGGGAATATAGAGGTAACTAGTAGAAGGATGTTCAATCTCTATAATAAAACTAAGATTTTAATTCCTCAAAAACTCTATGTACTCATTTAAAAAAAAAAAAAAAAGTGAAACTGTGATTTGAATCACATCAGAGGGGGATCGAGACAAGAGCTTTCTCACATTCAAACCTTGTATTATACGTACCGTTGAGTCTTCTGTATCAGCTGTATTTTGCTGTGTGTGATTCAGAAAAAAGAGAGAGAGACAGAGAGAGGTCTATTCAAAGCTTCAGAAGAATTCCCAAAAATAGAGGGGAGTTTCAGGTGACAATGCAACTAATGATTAGCCCCAAATCCGTTAATAACCTCATCCCAAGCCCACCTACCTACGTATTTAGGATTTCAAGGAATCAAATTCACGCCCTTCAAATCTATTCAAATAATTTAACTTTAAACTTATTTCTCAACCTTTAATCATCAACTTAAATTTTTGATTAAGATAGTTGTTGAATATAATATCATAGCTTTTATAGGTAAGAGGTCTTGAGTTCAGTCCTCGTATTGATTTATTGCGCAATATAGAGATAGTTTTCACATAGTCACGCTGTAAGCCCAAAGGGCATTCATGTAAGGGGGCGTATTAGAGTATAAATCTATTTTTGAACCTTCAACTTGAGTTTTTGGCTGTATTTGGTAATAGAAGTTGAAGTAGATCTTAGTGGTTTATAGTGGTCAAAATGTTATGAATCACTACTTAAAAGTGTTTGGTAAATAGTGGACGCGGTAGTAGTTAGATGTTTATATAGTGTTTTTCAAAAGTTAATGAAAATAGGTTTTAAGAACCTCCACCTAGTGACTGCATTGTAAATTATAAAATTCTTCTTTTCATCCACTAAAAACCTTTATTTATTGTGCTTTTTTAGTCATTCTACATAAATATGCTATTTTAACAGCTACATTTAACAAACACATTTATTTTAAATCGCTAGTTGAATATTGAACTACTAACCACTAGTATGTCACAGCTAATCGTTAGTAAAACAGTTAACTATTACTAAAGTAGCTAATTTTATCAAACACGCTCCTTAGTTGAAATGTTTACTGAACAAATACTTTAACTTTAAAATACCATGCATAAGTAGTCAATACATATTGGACAATGTGTGAATGCATAATGGTACAAATATAACGGAAACATGGCTTATTTCCCTCCAAAATGAGCATATAAACTATGGTTATAACATAAACAAGGCTTATTCGAGCCAAACTTTAATTAAAGTAAATCTTCACATTGAATCCATAAAATTAAGCTATGAGCAAAGATAGTCCTAGACCCATACTTCTAAAAGTCAAAGTCAAAACACTTAACATAATCATAAATTTGTAAAAGTGAATAAAATTGTAACATGTGTGTATATGTGTACATCTGTGTGTGAATGCATGTTTGCATGTCTACATGTGTGAGTGTGTATTGTAATTTCACTTACTTAATATATAATATTTATTGTTATGCAATTTAATTAAGTGTTTATTCTTTTCAACTTATCATTAGTAACTCGATGATCGATGATGATGAGTATTGATCGATGCTGATTAATGTTGATCACTATGTTGAATTATAGTGACATATATTTATAAAAAGTTGGATCCTGAACTAATTAGTCTCAGGAAAGGGATCTGTATTTTGAGTATAATATGATTATACAATATCAGTAATTCTTTTTTACGAAAGTAGTTGTGAGAAGTTTATGGAGCCAAACAACATGATGCAATGCACGTGATGACTCATGTAATACATTGAAGAAATGTCCTAAGTAGATGACCAAGTTATGAGGTAGTATTTATATTAAAATTTTAATCATTTGATCAAGTAATGAACGACATAATAAAGCAAAATAGAAGGAAAAGAAGGCACCCGTTCGAAGAAATAAATTCAGCTACTGTCTTTAATTGTATAGTTTTAATTCGTGCGTGCAACGGTAAAGGATTTAGTAGACATCGACTGTTGGTCATTTTTGCTTTGCTATGGTTCTCTCTCTCTCTCTTTTTTTTTTTTAATTGTTAGTTGTATCTCTTGAATTTTGGCATTTGACCCAAAATTATTGAAAAAAGGGATTTAATTGGCATCAAGTAAAAGAATATTATAGTTCTTAGACTTACTCTATGCATGTACATATCTTGTTTTACTCTTGTCTTTCTATTTATTCACATAAGCATTTAAAGTTTGTCTATTCACATGCCATAGCCTACGAACACATGCTTTCATTATCTTTGTTGACATATACATCTAGAAGTTTTCGAAATGAGTCTATATTGATGTTTTATTGGTGTTCATTTAACAAAAAATGCTTAGATATTTTTAGTTCACTGACTCAAATCTTTGAAAGGGACATCCAAAATAGAATAATCATTCAATTGATTTTCATACAGTAAGTATTGTGTAAGAGCATATCATGATCACTTAAACAGTGAGATATCTTATACAATCATTAACTGCCGCATATATAAATTTAAAAAGAAAATACTTTTTCACGTAGGCGGTCTCACAATAAATGTTTATGAGACTCTCTCATACAAGAATTTGTGATTTTCATATCCGGCCACCAGTTTCTTGATAGCAAATTCATCGTTGTCTTGAAAACACTATAATATGTATGATATTCAACTAATAATTTAACTCATAAGCATAACTTTTACCAACTATTATAATCAAATATAATCTTGGGATAAATATTAATATAAATAGGGCCATAGGGGCATTTATTATACGATTTGTCATGGATGAATGAAACTTATACAAGCAAGGAAAGCCAGGAAAATGGAAGTGCAAAAACAGGCCAACGTCCCTGTTTGGCAATCTAGGATTTGAGTCATCTACTCATGGTTTTTTTTTTTTTTTGGTTGGGTTTAAACACATTGTACCACCCACTAAATTCATTGGTTGATGGTGACTTGTGATTTCAGCACTTGTCCAAATCAACCCCTTAAAAAAAAAAAAAAAGGATTTCTCTTTTATAACATGGTACCAAAACACACATATTAAAGATTTTGCTGTCTTTTCATTTGGCTCCAAACACTGCCTTATAAATTGGATCAAAAGCTAAAAAGTGATTCGACTTTCCAACCTAGAGAAATTCGTTTCAGTCGCTTTTCTCCTTTATCTGTTTTGGAAACTTTTAAAGGACTTGCTCTTTGTTAGATTGGATTAGTCTTTGTTTTGATGCACCTTCACGTGTACCATTTTCTCCCCGCCCCCTCTCTCTCTCTCTCATAGAGAACCAATGTGTTCTTGTCGAGATTACTAGTAGTAATTGATTTTTCACTTTACTAAAATTAATTGGTATTTCAATCTTTTTAATTTAGATTGGTTTCATCAGATAATTAAATTGAACTGTTCATAAATCTATAGTTTATCTTAACTTCACCAAAAAAATCAATTAGATCAACCAATATTTCAAAGAATTTCAAGAACTCGATATTATTGTCTTGCCTCTCTTCTAGTTATATTAATTATAGTTTTTTTTAATTATCAGTTTAAATTTTTAATTGAGAAAGAATAAGAAATGAGAAATTCGAGATAATATTTAGCAACATACAGCAAGATATTGGCACAAAAAAAGAGGAGAGGGAGAAAGAACCACAAAAACAAAAGGTGGAATATACAGAAAAATATTTGGTGCGTGCATTGCATTTGCCACCTATTAGTACTCTCCATGCATGCATGGATGATGATCGAGGGACCTGTATCACTGCACGAGTGATGACCATTTTCAATATCTTGCAAACGAACAAGAATTCGACAGCGCCCCATGGATACGATACGGACCCTCCAAAATCCACACTTCGTTATTATATATCATCATACTTGGAATCAGCCTCTCTACGGGTAGAAATGTCGGCAGATGTAAGGTTGCCTACAGTTGGATCTTCCCAGACCCCGCGCAAGTGGAACCTCATACTGGGAGGTGATGGTAGTAGTGTTGTTGTTGTGTTGTTATATATCGTCGTCCCACCATGCATAAGACTAGCCAATATACATAGCAACATTTTATCACACTATTTTTCACTTAGGGTGTATCTAATAGGGGTGAAAATTATTCTTCCAAAAAATAATTTTCTTATTTTACTGTGTTTGGTAAAACAAAGAAGATAAATTTATTTTTAGGGGAAATTATTTTCCCTATAGTGAAGAAAAATATTTTCACTTTGAATGGAGTGTAAGTTGATTTTACGTTCTTTAATTTGGCGCTCACACGATTTTACATTCTTTCTCTCTTTCATGTCTAATTTTATCGACATATGTTTCGGAGATCAAGGCAGTGACATATAGTCCGAAGATTAAGGTAACATACTAAAGATTAGCAAAACTATATCATCCCAATGCCAATACCGATACCGATACCGACACCGATGCCGGTGAATCTGAAAACTTTGATTTCACTGAAATTCAAAATGCTCTACAATTATTGTCAGGGTTAAGAAGATAGAGAAACTCACTAGGTCTTTCTTCTTCTTTGTTTGGATTCGTACTTAAAGGTGGGAAATCGATAAAGCATTGCTAGCATCAAATTGTTGGTAGTGGGTAAGATAAAAAAAATGAAAAAATGTCCATATTGCCACAACTTTGATCTGTGTAACACCAAAAGAACAAAATATAAATTCCCCCATTTTTCTAAATATCTTACTTTTTTTTTTTAAACTAATGTACCTCTTTTTAGCTTTTTTGTTCATTTGTTTCTAACAAACTCATTTTTCAGAAATTTCAATTCCTCTTTTACCAAACAAATAAAAATATGAGTTGAAAATTATTTTACATGAAATATCATTTTACATGAAAAATGATTTTCTAGGAAAACGGTTTTTAACCCTACCAAACACACATTTAGAGAATTTTAATCTTAAAAATTATATACTAGAAAGTGACGGATTTAGACTTTTTGCACTAGGCCTCCCATTTTAAAGTATTTTAGAGTTTAATTTTATTAATTGATTTTTCAAGTGTGCAATCATTTTACATAAAATCATGATTAACATGTACATGAAATACTATCACCATCGATTTGTGCCTACACAAACCACCATGGAAGTAGTAGCATTGGGTGAGAGTCATCCTATAGACTATAAACATATATGGTATATGCATGTATAAAATAAAATTATCTTATAACCAGCCAACTTTATTGAATTTTTAATTATGTAAAAGAGTTAGTTCTCTCATTTGAAGGTACATTATTTAACAAATCATGATGATCTCCCCCCTCCCCAAAACGAAAAGAAGGAAAGAGAGAAAAATTTGACATTATAGAATGCGAGATTGGTTTAAGTTCTTCATTTATTTATATAACTTGTAGTGCACTAGTAAATACGAGATATGCTCTAATCAAATTAAATGTCTGTCATTATATACTAAGTGTAGTTTTAAGTGAGAAGTTTATTCAATTCATTCAGTTAACCAGACATAATTTATTAGAGATTTTATAAATTAAATTAGTTGATATCGGTATGTTATATCAGTTTATCATATAAATGATACAATAATGCCATAATATCGAACAACAAAGTTAAAACAAAAGGAAGGATGAGTGGATGAACGTGCAAGGTAATGAGTGGCAAAATCAGGAGGGGGAAAAGACACCAATTTGGAGACCCCCCTTATTTTATCGTCTCTCGTGATCTTGTCTTTCTCTACACCAAAAAAAAAAAAAAAAGAAAAAACCCTTAAACCCTGAAGTATTGCTCTCTTCTCATTTTCTCTCTCCTCCAGCTAGCTCTATAACTTAACACCACCCCCCCCGGGGGCCCAATTCACAGCTACCTCAAGAACACACATGCACTTAACCCTAGCTTAGCTTCATCTAGCTAGCTCCTTGTGTCTCTCTTTTGGTCTTCTCTCTCTAGCTAGATCGATTTTGAATGAACAACAACATGGAAGAGAAAGCAATGAGCATGGACTCGGCTCCACAGCCTGAGCATCTTTGCTACGTTCGGTGCAACTTTTGCAACACTGTTCTCGCGGTAAATTCAAACAAACCCTTAATTCATATTGCTAGCTAGCTAGCTTTTATGATAAAATACCCCAGATGCTTCTTATATATATGTATTGCTTACTTGTAAATATGCTAGTGTGTGTATATGTATGTGCTTTCATTTTCCCAACCCTAAGAAATTGAAGTCGAGCAAAGCAAAGCAAAGAAATTCAACTTTTTTTTTTTAAATTGCAAATAGAGATCGATTATAGAGAAGGGTGAACCCCCTTCCCAGTCCCCCCCCCCCAATCCCCAACAAAAGGAAGAAATTTGTAACTAGGTATACTTTTAGAAACAATTTCTTTGACAAGGGTACGGGTTAATAAGAAATATCACATCTTTTCATACATATGCATTTGCATATGTACATATATGACTTTGGAGATGTAGATGCAGATCGAGTTGTTTATGACCTAAAAATCACTTGAAATACAGTTTATGGACATACATATGTAGTTTTAGTAATTAAAACAATTATAATTTTACATTTTATTAGTTATATCTCATGCCATCTTAAAAGGTAATCAAAATCATATGAATCTATTTGTCCTCTCATATATGTTTCAATGTTATTTACAACCAATAATAGGCCGAACACCTCGAGTTCATAGACAATCAGGCTGTATCTCACGGTAAAAACAAAGGTCTAATGCTTTTAAAAATATTAATGTTTGATGATTTTTTTTTTTAAAAAAAAATAAATGGATGTAGGTAGTGATACCATGCAGAAGGCTAATGGAGACAGTAACAGTGAAATGTGGGCACTGCGGGAACGTGTCTTTTCTTAGCTCCAGGCCTCCTCTCCAAGTCGAAGGTCAATGCCTCGACCCCCAGCTCTCCCTCCAGGCAATATTCTCTCTCTCTCTATTTAATATTTAATTATGTTATAGTTGACGATAAATTTGGATTATTTTTTAACAACATGCTTCCATATATATGTATGTATAGAGCTTCAACGTCATGGATAAGGCTGCTACTAGTAGTGGAGGAGGCCTAGGGTTATACGACGGTGCTGTTGCTGATCAACATAAGACACCAGGCCAGCCTTGTTCTTCATCCTACTCGACTGAGCCGGTTTCTCCTCCTCCTTTTGTTGTTAAACGTATGTATCACATTTGTCAATACTATTTCAGAACGACAGTATTGGTGCCGACTAATTCACTTGATCAAAATTTTCCTATGAATCAAAATCAGGTTGTTGGTAAATATTCGAATATAATCCTGCCTATATTATTTTCATTGCACATTAATTGAGCATATATTTTTTCAATGCAGCTCCTGAGAAAAAGCATAGGCTTCCATCAGCTTATAATAGGTTCATGAAGTAAGTATGCATATTACATTGTTATTTTGTTTTAATTCTCTTTTTCTTATTTAGAGCTTATTTTGTATGAGACTGTCTCACCTTAAAAATAAACAAAATATATATAATAAAAAGTGGTTGGATTATATATAACAAAAAGTCCAAAAAAGGAAGAGTAATTTGAAAAAAATTAAAAATTTATGAGACTTATCTCATGTGTACAAAATCAGACCATATTATATTATGTTAAGCAAACTTCACTGAAAATTTATCTTGACTTTGAAGGGAGGAGATACAGCGCATCAAAGCAGCTAATCCTGAGATACCCCATAGGGAAGCTTTTAGCACTGCTGCCAAGAATGTAAGTATTTCTCACTGGAGAGAGAGAGCGCGAATAATTTCATAATTTTTTGATTTCATATCATGAGCAATAATTTGGTGCTAATTAATCATCCTAACTAAATAATTAAGCATATGTTTGTCATTATCAGTGGGCTAGGTTCCTTCCAGAGTCATCAGCAGGATCGGCTGCACCTGATCAGAGCCGCAACAATAACTAGTTACACATTGTAAGAGTGATTTATCTCTCAGCTTGCTCAGTTAATTAGTATAAATCCCCCCTTTTTTTTAGAAGTTAAGATATAGCATTTTCATCATATTACCTATTTTGATTTTATCAAAGCAAATATCATACACCCGAGAATATATACTCCTAGAAGTCACGTCAGCAAAATATATATTAATAACCGTCTATATAACAAATACACATTGAAAAAACTGTATATATGTAGCAACATGAGTACATGCTCCCAAGAACATGCAACAATTGATTTTTTTTAGTCATATTTTATAGACTTTGAATATACCACTCGGCCCACAATTATGTTAGCTTAGGACTGGTTTTTTAAAGAAAAACAAAATTAAAGTTTCTTAAAATATCCGATTTTTAATATAAAGAAGTATAGCAAGGTTAATTAATTTATGTCACATACTTGAAATTCAAAAAAATTTTGTGTAACATACTTATAACTATACTATATTACTGTTTGCACTGAATGTCATTCTTAACTCATTGGTTTGATCTAACCATGCATCAAGGTGGCGATAACGTAGGGAAAGGAGTTGATTGATGACCGTGGGATTCTTCGAATCATGATGTTTGATATCGTCTATGGTTGATGTACGCAAAAATGGAACTAGATCAGGAGTTATTTTCTCTATGTATTAGTCTAGCTAAGCTCTCACATGCATAATGTATGGAATTTAATTTCCAGACTCTTATGTAATTTGAACCCTTTATGTTTAATTTGATTAGGAATATGAGGCAATGTAACTGTTTACGTTGTTGTAATTCAAAGTTTATGGATTTTAGAGTCGGAGTTTGCTTTTGATCCTACTACTCATGGAAAATATACACGACATTGGTAGAAAAATATAAAGTTCGATTCAATTTGGGCTAATTTAATTAATTAGGTCGGAGTCATTTTATCGATTTTCGATTGGAAATGACTCCAAGTCATTTAAGGTCGACCACTTAGGGTTGCCTTGACTTTACCATGTCCAATTGAATTGGTCTTCATGCCATGGGTGTCAACCATTTAAGGTAACTAATTTAGGTCGAAAATATTCTATTAGTGTTATTTTTTGTTCAAATATAAGCATAAAGTAGTATGATAGAGGGGTGACTGTTGAGGACAAAATTAAACTTAAAATATAATATGTTTGAGGTTTCAATTTTAACCGTAAGGTAGCTTCGAAAATGGACAATTGTGAAGATTGGTTGAAAGATTGCCCTCCTTGAATCCATGACAGAAATACTCAGGTCAAGACCTGGCCAGGAGGGGAAAAATTTTAAATTTCTTTTCTAACTAATGACAGAAATACTCAATGAACAGAAATTGTCCGACATGATCAAGGTCAAAAGCGACCCCCCCCCCCCCCCAAAAAAAAACCTAAGGCAGGAATGAGAGATACAAGAAGTACTGTCTAACTGTCTTGCTCACCTTAGGCCCTGTTCTTTTCGTAGGTCATTTTAAATTTACCAATCTCAACCCACTTCAATCTACTTCAACCTACCTAAAAAAAAAACCAACCTCAACCCACTTCAACCAACTTCAATCCACCCCTTCATAAATTTAATAATTTATAACCCAAATTGTTAAAAATAATTGACAAGTTGTGCTGGCCTCTAACTTCCAGAAAAATAGTTACAAAATTATGAGATTACCATTCAGTGAAAAAATACACTAAAAATTACAATAACTTAATAAATTATCACACATTCGCATTATTTTAACCCAATTCAACCTACCACAAAAAAAATATATCAACTTCAACCCACTTCAACCCACCTCAAAAAAAAAAAAAAAAAACCAACTTCAACCCACCTCAACTGATTTCAACCTTTTACCCACCCTCATTTACTCACGAAAAGAACAGGCCCTTAGTATCAAGAGTAATGGTGCATCATATTCCAGACAAATATAGGACATGATCTTTTCAGTTTAGACTAAGAAACTTGTTGCTAATTAGTACTAATTAGCAATCATGAGTGTTAATCAATGCTGATTAATGCCAAAATTATAATTTAAAAATATAACTAAATACTAATTAGTATTGAATGCCCATGATAAATGCTTTTTGATAAAGTTGGAAAGTGCATGCCCATAACATAATTTCTTTCAATCGTGAACATGGACACTCACATGCATCCTTATGTGCGGATTGTGCTTGTTTTTCATTCCGTAGAGTTCACCTCAGCAACACTGAAGCTAATTAAGCTCAAATTTTCAAAAGCTAATTACGGAACACAGTATATTATATTAGAGCCACACTGTCAATTTAAAATAAGATCAGCAGCAAATACTACAACATGTAACAAAAAAAAAGGGGAAAAAGTTTCATTCATTTAACGTGTAAAAAAAAAAAAGAAAAAGAAAAAGAAAAAAGGGAAAAGATCCGTGCTCTGTCAAGAATCAAGATGGCGAAGTCCATGCATTTGCTTTCATGCAGTTAGGTTAAGATGGCCGGGATGAGAAATCACAGGGGCAGCTCAGCTGCAATTGAGATGTTGGGTTAATTGTGTACCAAATTCCACGTGATGCTTTGGTTGCTCTCTGTTGTTTTTGAAGATGGTGGGCTTCTATTTTATTAAGCTTCATGCGGTTGATCTATGACGACTGTTGATGTTCATTTCTCTGATTGGAGAGTTACCAATCGAGCATCCTATTTATTGGGCATCTCTTGTCGGCACTTGTGTACCATTTGTGACATTTTGCGGGCATGTGCTAGCATTTGCATGACTTGTGTAGAGTTCGGGAGTGCTTCTCCACACTATCCTTTGTGGTCATTTGTGAGCTCTTTTGGAGCCAGTCTTTGCCTCTTCCAGTATTTTAATATTTTTCAATTTTGAGCAAGTGTTTTGTGAGAGATTGTAATCTTATTTGATCTCGTTCGGCCCACGAGGCCACCACTGTTGAAATCGTTCTTGCACTCTCTACTGCTCTATTGGTGTTTAGGGGTGGGCAACGGACCGGGTACCTATTGGGTTAAGCGGTCGGCCCGTTTCAAATAGGGCTAATAAAGGACCTGGTCAATAATGGACTGGGTCATTAATGGGCAAGCCCATTAAGGCATATTAACGGGTCGGACTGGACAAGCCTATTAACGGCCCGTTTAGTGACCCATTATTTTTTTAACCTAATTGACACACTAGTTTACATGTTCCAATTAGTTAACCTCATTACCAACACTTTGTATATAAAAATAATAATTATACACCGTTGTCTAGCGTAAATTCGTTCCGTTTTTAAACGGGCCAAAAGCGGGCCTCCCATAGGCCGACTTGACCCGACCCGTTTATTAGTTTAATTATGTATTTTCTAACTTTGAATTTGGATTAGTTTAATTTGGTTGAAAAATTAAAAATACATTAATTGAAAAATTAACTAACCGAAAACACTCCTTAGGTGGTAATGGGCGGGTCATGGGCGGACCGGGTTCATTTGGCCCATAGCCCAGCCCAGCCCATTACCAAATATACTGGACCCAGCCCAACCCGTTTAGTTAATGGGTTAGTCCAGTCCGGCCCAACCCAATCCGTTGCTCACCCCTATTGGTGTTCATCTTACTCATTTTCTCGAATATTCACATCCTTATACGCTCCTACATTAAACACAAGATGTCCAAATAAAGGAGCAAGACATATGGTTGAACAAGTGGAAACAGACAGTGATTTACTTCCAGAAGTAGGCCAGAATGCAACCAACCGTTGTAGAGCCAACATATTGAACCCTTCCAATTCTCAAGCGACGCCTAAAGAACATTAGATTTTCAAGATAGTAAGGAGTCCATCCACCATGGAGACTGCAGACTTTGACTTTTTCTCACCCCTTCAGTTTTTTTCAGGGAGTGAGTTTAAAGCAGAACGCAACATTGGGAACCAGTCCCTCTACTTGCACTTGCACAGTTGCACTTGCAAGGATAACACTGTTTATATCTGGATCTCCCTGGATCTCGTAAAAGCATATTCCACGCTGCTAGGTGTCGTCGTTGTTGGGTTTGAAGCAGAACAAGCTTTCTGCTTCCAACAAAACCTAGAGCCTTGTTCTGCCAAAAGGTCATACGGGAATCTCAACTTCAACTAAAATTTACCCTAAGATGGCAGCCTTTGCCTGTAATACTTTGTGCAAGTACGAGGATGATGATGCCCACAGTGACGCAGCTACAATGATACTATAATAATGGGATAATAAAATAGATAACATGTCAGAGGCTGATAGTGTGAAAGGAATCAATATAAACAACCACAATCATAAAGAATAATTAGTAGAATAAAGAACAACCAACTAGTAGAATACAACAATATGACTCTCACGCATAGAGTTTGTTAAGCATAAATCCATTACAAGAAGTTAATACATAGGGCATATTTAAATGATATATCAGCTTCTACTAAGCCACCTAGTCAGACAACCTATCACGAGCAACCTTCAACACTGTAATCAATAAAAGTCTAAGAATCAAATCTGGATAGACAGATGATGGGTTTGTTTTCTGTGCTCTCACTTGGGCACTTACGGATTTGTTTGATTCAAGGCATGGAAGAATTGACATGCTGAAGATTCTTATGCACACAGTGTGCCTTTACCTGTATCACTAGAACTCACCATTTCACCTCACATTCCTGTGTTCAACAATCTGATGTGGCTGTGGACAGTCGATAGCATTTTGGACCAAAAGCATCCACAATTTTCAAAATGCAATGTGATGACATTGTCGCATTGATATGTTAGCGGTAACTAGTCTCTTTTTGATAGACCGTGTGATGCAATATGTATGTAAACCTCTGTCTTACTGTTGTTTTCAAGAGAGACAGTCTTGCCAAGACAAGTGAAAATGGGCAAGCTGGACACAGACACGTGTTCATATCAGACCTCTGGAACCAAATCTGAGTGGCATGGTTAATGTTATGATGCCTTCTTGGAGATTGAAAAGTTGAAATCAATAAGCTGCTTTTGAATGGTAAACTAGATGGGGCATCCACCAAGCGAGTGACGTGTACATCACTTGGAACATGACATCACTCTAAAACTACATTTACAAACACTGCAAGCACAGAGACTTGCAAAGAGGAAAAAGTAGTGCAGCTATATTAGAAAGTAATGTATTGCCCCGACAAAAAATGAGGGTATTCTAATATGCTGCACCAGCTGTCAGTGGGGAAAAGAAAAACTAAACTAAATTCTTAACAATATATATAGTCTCAAGGATGTACAAATTTTTTATGCAAAACTCGTATTCCTTGAGCTTTGAACATAGTTTTTCTAACAGCAAATTGAGACAGGAAGGTGGGATAAAAGCATGCAGCAACACATATTTTAAGAAGAGGGCCACATGCAATACATACCTGATGCCCTCCAGAACACTGAAAACCGTAAAGAAGTCATTTTCATCCTACTTCACTTTCGGTTGAATGCCTCTGTTGCTCGATTCTCTGAAGATGTGATGACAGTTGGAGCAAATCAAGGATGCCGCCATGCCCTAAAGGTTGGTTATTACTAGCATTCCTTATATTGGATGTGCAGCAAATGTCATCACCTTGGAGTTTAAGATCAACCACACTATCATCGCGTGGATCAATCATGGTGAGCTCCACCTGGGCACCGTCCATTGAGTACATGCCTGACGCATGGAGTCCACTTTCAGAAACTTTTCTGAAAAGGCCTCCTGAATGGCCACCAGCATGTCCTGGACTAGAGTCTGCATGGCTGCCTTTGTGGATTAGGGGGCTAGTGATTGCAGCTCCCAGCGGCATGTTATGTGACGGAGCTGACAGAAGAGAGAGAGCACGACTATTTTGCTGGATGTCAGATAAACTTTGTACACCAAGGTTTCCTATGGCAACAATATCTTCCTTCACACCTGCTGGAAAATTATCCATTCTTTGTCCTGCAACATTTTGGACGAAGAAATTTGGATAGTTGATGTGCAATCATATACATGTGCATAAACAGATATAGGCACACAAACAACTTAACCCATTGCCATTATTTCAACATTTACCTGGGCCAACAATAATGCTAGGCAGTACTTCTTGAAATGAAAAGGATGAGGAAAACCCGGCCATCCCCATACCTGCAAGTTGCACTAACATGTAAGATGGCTGTACTGAATGACTGAAGAACCTTCCACTCATACAACGAACCTCATGGATCAATCAAGTAGAACCATGGAATGTTACTTATTAGTTATCACACAACTTTCACATAACTTAAACTTAGGATTGTGCAGCATTAAAACAAGGATAATGGAGGTAATGCACACTCTGAGTAACCATGAACCCACTACTAGGAAAAACAGGTTTAAAAAACAAGGTCATCTTGAATCTGCCAAAAAACCACACTATCACCACTCCGTACTTTAGTCTCAAACAACAATCGTCAAAATGAGTTCTTTGCTCCCCTCCAACCCCCCCCCCCAAAAAAACCAAAAAAAGGAACAAGAAGCAGAAGAAAGATTGCTAGCCAGCTTGTGCAGTTACAAAGGATCAAATCTTCCACTAGTGTGTTGAGGTAGCATCATGAACCTTTCTTTTTATATACAGCAAGGATATACAAGAAGGACATCCAGTATGAGTCCCACCGCAGCAGCATTAGCAAAGGTCATGACATTTGTGGATTCATCCTGACAAAGTATTTTTTTATTGCTTCAGGAAAATTATGCCTCACGCACATGATATGAAAGTTATTTATGAACATTCCAAAATTGAGTTTGGCAACACGTTGACGCTGTAGATATTTTCACTTTTAGGAACTCATCCTCTAGAAAATAATGTAAAATTTTCAAAGATGAATCCAGTGTAATTTCATAAGCACCTTTGAGGGGAAAACAAGAAGCTTTCTAAAGTAAAGAAACATGTAGCATTGGGTGGTTTCCAGTCCTTTAATTGGATGTAAACTGAGTGGCCCCAACTAATAGTGGGAGAACTTGCACAAATTTTTTAGGTATCATAATATTCTGTCACCAATCAAATGCCATTAATTAGGAGAGCTTATACTAAGGCAGCCCACAACGATGATGCAGGAAAGCGGGTTATCAAAAAACAATGAATAAGAAACACCGGTCATCCATCAGCCCGACGACGTCAATGTATTCGTAGGCTGAAGAATACTCAGTGATGGACAGAGCTGAATACTTCAGAGCCTAAACACATGAGCAACTTCCGAACGCATTAATCTTAAAATTAAAGGATTCTGATAAAACATTCTGGGAGGTTCCTTACAAGCTACTCTAACGAATGTGGATTGACCACGGTTAATGAGATTTTGTGCAGATTAGAGTTCACTAATAGAGTTCATTTGTTCATTGTCGATTTGTCATTTCTCCTCTCATAGGGTTGATCATTGATTCCAGCATATTTAAAATAGCAAACATGAGGTCATAGAGCATTGGAGACAGTGAAATACAGCAAAAACACACTAAGCAAAAGAAACAGAAGAGTGCCAGACTCTCATAGAGAAAGATGTTCTGATGACTTGATTTCTTTTTTTATGGATTATTAAAAATTATATTAGGCCACCAAGGAGACGTCAACTATTTACAATTCTGATTACATGATAGTCCTCTAAGAAACTTTGACTGACCTGGCTGAGAATTCAATTGGGGCTTCCTTCGACGCTTATTATGGGCAGCAAGACGCCTACGACAACTACGCTTACCATCATCAAATTCCGCCAACAGGTGGAACCTGAACAATCAAATGCACCAGTAAGCAAGGAAAATAAAAGCTTCTCATGCTGAAGATCCCTCTCACCCCCACACTCACCCCCCCCCCCCCCCCCCAAAAAAAAAAGAAAGGAAGAATGGGAAAGAGGAGATAAAGGTGTTTAAAGTTGAGAACAAGGGAATGACTACTAAGCTATGAACAATACAAGTCATCCTGAAACCCCACCAAATGAAGTATCACATCTAACACACAATTTAATGGCCCCAATAGTCTTTGCTAAATAGCAAGCTTAAAGGGCTTATCAGCCTTATCTTACCTTCTCAAAACTCATAAATTCACTCACAATATTTTCAGGTAAAAAAATAAACTGTCACATTCCCGAACCAATGTCTTTTCAGTAGTATAAATGGGCAGTATCAAAATTCATCCCTATTGTATAGACAAGGAAAACTCACCATTAGTAATGGCAGACATACGTACTGCAACCTTCAAATTAAAAGTCAGAGCTCCTAGCAGTATGTTATTGTTCCATGACATAGAGAGCTTTCTACTGGATTCGATCAGGTAAGCTTAAATTGCATCAACACTATTTGGTTCTTCAGAAATGGAAAAGAGTAGCTGAAGTCCATTTCATTGTCCTCAAATTAAGTTTCTCCAAGAAGGTACTATTACAAGAGAGCAAAACAGAAAAGAATTGCAAGGGAGACATATTTTCCTACTTTACACATCACCTTGGGCATAAAACTTAAAGATGAACTGCTTCAAGATGGAAATACCAATGAGTAATGTGTAATCGACAATTCTACATCTATCTTGTCTGCCTAAGTCTTCTACTCTATTTACTCGCACTTTTCACTTGAACTAAAGTGCTTATAAATTTCCATCAAGTAATGCATAATCGACAATTATACAAAGATCTTGTCTTCCTAGATCTTCTAATCTATTTACTCATACTTTTCACTAGAACTTAAGTGCTTATAATGGAAGCTTGACACTTCAACTACAGCATGAACTATTGTCACTACATTTTAGACCAAAAGCACGCATATTTCACAGGGGAACAAGGGTCCTAAGAACATGTAACCTCCTTAAACTCTTTTTCCAACTCCCAGTATTATCGCGACTAGAACATAGTAGCATGCTGGCAAAGGGATTCTTTTCACAGGAAACCTTTGATCAACTAAGGAAAGCCTCAGTCCTTAAATCAGCCAAAAATCTATGTCCAACTCGATAATTTACACAGTTGAATGGGTGAGGTTCATCAGCGGACAAGAAATCAAATGCTAAAACACAAGTACTTAATCGTTCTAACATCATTATGATAACAAACTGATTCATGAAGATTTTACAACAAGAAGAAATGAAAGCAAAGATGCACTGAACAAACCTGCTACACTGCTGGCAAAATCTTTGCTCAATCCCGTCAACAATAACTTTGGTGGTCTTCGTATGCACATCACAAACCTTGTGCCGTTTGTAGTACCCTTTGAAAGAGCTAAGATCCTTGTTGCAACCAAACACTTGACAACATGTCGACCGTGGATACAATTTGGTGGATCGAGCTCTCTTTCCCAGAAAAGATGATACAGCAGATGATTCAGGTTCACTAGTTACGGCAACTCCACCATCTGCCAGCCTACCCAACTTCAGATCAATCAGGGAGTAATCCTGGCTGTTTGATTGCATAAAATCAGTTGACAATCTCGAACCCGAATCTTTCTCCTCACAAAGTGGAGATATTACATTTCCATAAGCATCAGTAGCAATCTCACCCCTGAAAACCTCCCCATTTGGTTCCCTTGAAACTGAATATGACTTTCTGATCTCATCAGAGAAATCCAAATCCATAAAATCCAATCTCTCAAGTGCCTGAGTATTTGAGACAAGAGGGCAACCTTCAATATTGGCAAAGGGTTTGATTTCATACCCCATTTCTTGGTTCTTACATCTTCCATGACCATCAGCTGGAATACCTAATTCATCAGATAACCACGCACCCCTTCCATCCGACAAGGGCTTCCAAGAATCCATTCACAAGGAACCTGCACAAATCATATATCATAATAAAACAACCACAAAATTAAACAAACAGGACAAGTCATGAGAATTTGCACCCATTGATAGCCAAAAATTGAGGAGCTCAATTGAGCATCACTGTTCCTTGGGACAAAAGGAATGAAGATAACACGTACCAGAAATTGCAAACAAAAATTGTATTTCAGCAAATTTTTCTTAATTCAAAGACAAATGTCAGATAAATCATCATAGGTTCATATTCAGCTCACACCCACCACATAATATAAACTGAGCAGCCATTATCATTTCATATGCAATTCAACACCGACAATTCTGGCTCCTCAATTGGTAAGAATCAGAAAAAATAGAGGTCAACAAACACACATATCAACTGCCCAAATCATAAAAACAGCTTAACTAAATAAACAAACAAAGCCCTTTTCTGAATTTGGTGAGAGAGCATTAAAAAAAAAGGAAAAAGAAAAGAGGCACCCAAGATAAATAAAGATAAGAGGGAGATGGGCTTTTGCATACCACAGAGAAAGTTCTGCGGAGAAGTTGAGAAAGCAAAGTTAATTGTTTGATGAGGTCGAGGCAGATACAGTAAGGGTCAACATGCATATCTCTCACAATATCTCGATGTCTGAGTGTGTCTGCATTCTTTTTTGTAGCTTTTGATGCCAAATTGCTATCACTCAAACAAACAAGCAAGCTCCTTGCTTTTGCCCTTTTGCTTTCTGGTATCCTGCATCAACATTGAATTTTACACAAAGAAAAAGAACAGCTTCCCCCCCACAGATTTCTTCAATTCAACTGATTATGAGCTGATCTTAAACACTCCAAATTCTTCATTTTTATAAAGGGTTTAACACAAATGAATAGGTAATTTGGTGAAATGTCAATTCTGCTTCATTTGAGGATACCTCAATTATGTTTGAGCTGAGAGTCCTTGTTGGGCCTTCCCTAATTAAAGAGACAGCTGCATATCCAATTGTTCCATCCTTAGGTATGGTCCACCAGTCTCTATGCAATAATTTTCCTTAGCCCATATGTCTTATTCACCCTCCCAAAGTGGAAAAAGGTTCAACTTTGAGATCCACATCTTGCTTCAATCAAAGTATCAAACCATGTCAATTATTCAATGTCAAAAACTTACAGCCACATAGTCGATGGACCCAAAAAATAAGGATATATAAATCTAACTTTGATTTTATTATTATATTGATGAAAGGGATGCCGAAAATGCCCTAGTCTAATAGACAATGACTCTACTTTCCACACTTACCGCTCACGTTTGATCATGGGGGAAACCTACGTTGCCTATTTATGAGGTTTGTGTGTATTGTGTAGATAGTAGGCCTAGGTAATTGGGCTTTGGTAGTTCCCCTTGTCATGTCTATTATGGCCCATGAGTGACTGGGCCCCGAGCATATTTACATGTGTAAAAAAATATTGATAAAAGGGATACAACTCTTTAAATGTCATTATTATTATTATTATTATTATTATTATTATTATTATTATTTTGGTTAGGTTAGGTAAGATAACGAATTAAAGATCCATGTCTCATGGGTCCCACTTAAGCGAGAGTTTCAAGACAATATAGGAGAGGAGGAGCTTGGTAAATAGAAGGAAAAACTCCTCATATCTAGTAAGATTGGGATCATATTTTCGTGTGTGGAAGGAAAATTACCCTTACTTGCTCAACCTCACCCCCTTTGATAGTTGCTCGTAAGTCATTATTGTAAACCCCAATAGGTAGCATATCATCAACTAATTTTCGCACATGGTCCATCCTAGAGGAGGCAAAGTTAAGAAACTAATAGTGTTTTAATAGGTCACGTAAGCAATAGTGAAATGAGAAAAGTTGGATGAATCACTTACAAAGTGGTCCATAACATTTAGTAAACTTTCTTGTTGGGAAATTCAAAATTAAAATTAATTTGCATGTTTAAATGACCCAAATATTTAAGTCAAAAAGTTAAAATTTCCAAAATAATTACCATCAATCTCATGGAATCAATTTGTGAATAATTCAAATTGGATTCATTGGATAGTTCTAAGGAAATTAAGAATTGCAAATATTCTAAACCAAAAGACAAAATTTACGCATTCGCAGTCCATGCTGTTCATACATACAATTGGATCAAACTCTAGTCTAGATTATTCCGCTATTTTGGTTAAATAAAAGTTATTCATAATGCATTAACGTATCAAAGTCATGCCTCATGTCTAAAATTGTTCGCAAGCGATTATCAGTTGAATGAAGTAATCCATCGCTTTCCTTCTCCCCTCCCAAAAAAATCTGTTAAAATAATAAACAAAGAGAAAATTGCACCAAACCAAACTAAACTAGTTTGAATAATGACAAAGTACTGGTCAAAATAAACCAATTCAGTAAGTTAGAGTTAACTAAGATCATGGATTGAGCCTAATAGTAGACCTACTAGCTTGTGAATAAAGGCTAGCTCAACTTGTAAATTTGTGGATAAAGATAAGTTTGTTTCAATTTCACCAAACTTTCCTAGGCCGACCTACCATCTAAAAAAAATTTTAAAAAAAAGAGACAAGAAAAAGAAGAAGAATGGACACCACACTTTAGTCTTGCATCAATCCAAAGGGAAGGGAGGACAAGTGAAACTTTATTGTAAGTTTGCCAACATTTCATTTCAATGCATTCCATCATTACTTCATAGCATGTGGGGGATACATTTTTGTGTCGTTTTGCCATAGCAAAGTACTCCCTATGCAGGATGTTATGCATTCTAGCTAGTATGCTACAATTACCTCAAAGCATGGAGCAATAGTTGATTAGTTGTCATATCTTGACAACAAGCTCCTCAAAATTTTTTGGTCATTCTCAAGTAAAAGTATAGCTCCATTTGGTGGACTTCTCATCTGACCACACTAGCTTATGAGACTTTTCTAGGCTGGCTTAAGATCTTTTAAACCCTTGCTCCCCAATTAGCTAACATCCAATTGAATTAGATCATGCAAAAGCAAATCATGTGTTTTGCTAACTCATGCTTTGGTCAATGCCATCGAGCTGCAAAATATATCCCTAGAAGAATAAAAGTTAAATGAAACTTTTTTTATTGACTCCAGAGACACCAGAAGTATGGTAGAGTTTGATTCGCTACCAAATCCGGTATCATTTTTAAGATAACCAGATATATATCCACATCAAGTGGAAGTAGGATTGCGTCAAACATAACCAATCAGAGTAACTCGCATGTAAAAAATTCAAAGTTAACAACCGACTAAGATGCTTAGGAAATGGTCACAGAAGTGACAAAAAACCTATGAAGGGGCCTGCTCTTTTTGTTGGTCTTTTCAATCTACCAACTTCAACCAACTTTAACACACTTTAATAAAAAAATACCAACTTCAATCCACTTCGCCCAATTTCAACCTACTTCAATCCATCTCCTTCAAAATCTTATTCTCACTATTTTAACCAACTTCAACAAATACACTAACTTCAACCCACTTCAATAAAAAAATATCAATTTTAACCCACTTCAATTTACGTCAATCTACCTTAACCAACTTTATTCTTTTATCAATCCTAATTTACCAATGAAGAGAACATGCCCAAAATGCAAGTTTTTCAATGCCACTGTATGAACACTTCATCATCAAGATGACATTTACCCTACGGAACCTAACCAAGCCCAACCTGTAGTGAAGTAACACGAAACAACTCAAGCTATGCTGGTACTGTTCTCTAGACACGCTTGTTGAGTAAACCAGTGGAAGACCCATACATGACAAAACTCAAAATGATTAAACCAACAATGCATTAATGCCGGCATTCTGTCAATCCATTCTCACCGATTTTGCGACTACTCAAAGCCAAAATATCTTGTTATCGAGTCTACCTCTGTTACGCCACTTAACCGTCCCGAAAAACATTGCGTGATTTTGCCATACACCGTAGTGTTTTGGGATCACAAGATTCAGTGTTGCCCAGATCTAACACAAGTATCCCGTCAACCTGATGTAACCCATCACAAAGTACAACCTTTACTATCCCACTTTCTCTTCTCTGGAACTTTCTCTTACTGGAAGAGTTTCACATGTCCTGTGCCACATACACAAGTTTTTGTTCTCCTCATTCTACTCCTTCGTATTCTTATTTACTCTTATCCTTCTAACCTACTGCCCCCCCCCCCAAATGGATCCTAATGCTTCGCACTATGTTAGCAGTTGAAATGTTAAATTTTCCACTTTACTAAATTACAATGCCTTAATGTCAAATCAATCTAGTTCTTGTCAGGCTAAATCTAGAGCTGAAAAAGTCAGACTCGACACAATAATAGAACTCGAACCCAACCTGAAATTACTGAGAGAAACACGAACAAAACCGATTTCGACTTAAAATCGACACAATTTGAACATCTAGTTTAAAAACATGTTATTTTTCAATTTTGAGTAACTCTAAACTGGTTTTGAGACCGACACAAAAATATACGTCGTAGCACCAACAATAAGTGTTTCATTGACCATTAATAGTTTACTATTTATTTTTTTCCCAAAAAAATGTTAATTTATAATATACAGTTATGATACCCCAAAAAAAAAAACATATTTAATGTTGCATTCATGAAGAGTGCAAATTCCATGCCCTTGACATATGACAGGTTAAGAGCATCTGCAGTGCGAGGCTCGTGAGCCAAAAATTTGGCTCACAGTCCAAAAAACACCATGCATTAGTAATCCGCTTTACTTGCCCCACGATCTAGCTCACGACCGTAATCTGCCCCCTACACATTTTCTCTTTTCTTTTTTTGCCAACTAAGCTCTTAAAAGTCTAAAACTCAATAATATGTTACTGATGGGGTCCATAAAATATTATTTTATTTGGTGATCCAAATTAGTGATCCATAAGATGTAGAGAAGATAGAAAAAGTTGACTTATGAGATGATATAGAGGGTGTTGACCTCCACTTGTGATTTAAAATTATGAATCACTATTGTATATGCTCTGAGTTAATACTATAGTTGATTTAAATGATAAACTTTGATTTAATGTGACTCTCAGTCTCCTTCCTTTGAATTAAATAAATGAAGAAAAAGACTAAATATTGCAAAGATTAATACCTACATATTAATAAAGAAATTGTTTTTCCAAATAAAAGAGAATATTATAACACAAATATTTTACCGTACTTTCACTAAATGCAATTTAATCGTAGGTCACTAGCCCTGCTCTCTCTCTCTCTCTCTCTCTCTCTCTCTCTCTGTTCCATCATACTGCAAGTTAGAACTCAGAACGGTCACTGGCCCTGCTCTACCCCACGTAGCCGTTAGCACTGCTAACAGCTCAGGTCAGCAGCTCGTCGACACCGATTTGCCCATCGTCGTCGACCCCAGATTAAGGCGACTGGGCCGCTAGTAGCTGTTGAGGTAGAACCCAAAGAACTGCGTGTTCAGGCAACTAAAATACAGTTGGTAGCTCGTTGGAGACGCCTTGCTCGGCAACACGTGCCCAGCGCTTCCCCGTGTTCGTCTGCCAGTCTTTCCGACGACGTCGTCTCCTCATCCTTGCCCTCGCAGTTTCGCCAGTGAGTTTTTCCCCCTCCCGTTCGTTGGCTTTGGTACCGGTTGGGTTTTGGGTGGGTACCGCCTGCTGCCGAAATCGGCGTCGGCATCGGTGTCAAGCTAGGCTCGTTCACCGGCAGACCACGGTTAAACTGAAACGCGGTGGAAGCTTGAAAAGTCGGGGCCTCTGTGTTTTTTGGTGCAGAAGCAGAGAGGCATGGTAAGGACTTTAATTATATCATTTGCATTTTTGTCATTTTTTATTTTTGTCCACTATTTCTAATTTTTAGTGTTATTCCTATTTTAGGCTCTGGTCCAAACTCCCACCCCTTTTTGATTTGCATACTTTGGTTATTATCTGTGTTTTGTTAGTATTTCACGTATTTGAATTTACCTTCATTCACTTTGCCCTTTTATATTTAGAGATTTGACTTCTTATTTATCACCACTCTCCTCACTATTATTTTATTGACATCTAGTTTGTTGGCCGGTTGGGCGCACTATAACTTTGGTTCTGTCACCGCCAATAATTATTGGAGCGCATAATATATTTGTCGATTTACATCCTTTAGTTTTGCTAGCTTTTGTATTTGTATATTTTAACTTCTCGTGTGATATTAATTTTGTTTATTGCTTGTATTTTGTTACTTTGGACCATTTTATTACTATTCTTTGTTGTTGTTGTTGTTGTTGTTATTATTATTATTATTTATTATTATTATTTATTATTATTATTTATTTGTTATTATTATTATTTATTTGTTATTATTATTATTTATTTGTTATTAGTTGGTAGACCTCTAGGGTGTTCGCGGGCTTAGTAGGCGTCTACGCCTGTGGCGGGCCATGTAGCTGTTTCAGCCTATCCTCCAGGGAATTTTGGGGTTGGAAGGGAGCTTTGGTATTCGGGGTCAACCAAGGCGAAGAATGGAGTTGGCATCCTGGTTGTGAAGGATTTGGCGGACCAGGTGGTCGAAGTGAGGCGTAAGAGCGATCAGATTATGGCATTAAAGTTTTGGTGGGTTCAGTTTTCGTGAACGTGGTGAGTGTGTATGCGCCCCAAGTAGGCCTGTCGGAGGAAACTAAGAAGCTCTTTTGGGAGGATCTAGATGAGGTCACCCAAGAGGTCCCTCGGAACGAGAAGTTATTCATAGGAGGAGACTTTAACGGCCATATTAGCGCGGAGGCAGCAGGTTATGATGGGGTCCACGGGGGTTTAGGTTTCGGAGAGAGAAACGCGAGAGGAGTCTCTGTGTTAGACTTTGCGGTGGCCTTTGATCTGTTAGTGACCAACTCCTTTTTCAAGAAGAAGGAGGATCACATAATGACCTTCAAGAGTAGCTCCTGCAAGACACAGATTGACTACTTCCTCACGAGGAAGGAAAGTCGGAGATCGTGTAAGGACTGCAAAGTGATTCCTAGCGAGTTTCTGGGAACTCGACATAGGTTGCTAGTTCTAGATGCAGAGTTCAAATATCCTAGGAGGACGAAAAGAAGAGTCGGAGAACCCAGAATTAAGTGGTGGACCCTCACGAAGGAGAAGGTGGGGTTAATAGCAGAAAGAATAGCCGAGGAGGGAGCTTGGAGGAGGGCAGAAGACGCCGATTCGATGTGGAAGGCTGTGGCGGATTGCATCTGAAGGTCGGCTAAGGAAACCCTATGTCTTTCCTGGGGAGGCGGGAACAGGATGGAGGGCGCCTGGTGATGGAACAAAGAGGTGAAGGAGAAAGTAAAGGCCAAAAAAGAGGCTTTTGCGGAGTTTATAAGCAGTAGTTCGGAGGAAGAGAGGGAGCAAAAGAAGATTGGATACAAGGCGGCTAAGAAGGTAGCCAGAAAGGCAGTGGCAATAGCAAAGAGCCAAGCTTTTGATAGACTGTACCATAGATTGGGGACGAAGGAAGGGGAGAAGGAGGTTTTCAAACTGGCTAGGGCGAGGGAAAGGAAGACTAGGGATTTGGGAGTAGTAAGGTGCATCAAGGACGAAGAAGGTAAGGTGCTGACTGAGAATGATGAAATTAGAGAGAGATGGCAAAGGTTCTTTGCTAAACTTCTCAATGGGGAAGGAGAGCGAGACGACTGTAGTAGGGGCGGAAAGTGTAGCGATCAGCGAGCAGGCGACCTTATAGCAAAGGAGGAGATTAGGGAGGTCTTGAAGAAGATGGCGAATGGGAAGGCAGTGGGCCCAGACCAGATTCCAGTGGAAGTTTGGAAGTTTATGGGGGAGGTAGGGCTAGATTGGCTCACGGAGCTGTTTAATGTTATTTACAGGACCGCCAAGATGCCCAGAGAGTGGAGGGCCAGCACAGTCATCCCACTGTACAAAAACAAAAGGGATATTCAAGTTTGTAATAACTTTAGGGGTATTAAACTGCTCAACCACACTATGAAGTTTTGGGAGAGGGTGATTGAGAGAAAATTACGCGAGGTTGTAGAGATTTCAGAGAACTAATTTGGTTTCATGTCAGGCAGATCGACCACTGAGGCAATCCACCTTCTCAGAGGGCTCATGGGCTTGTTCAGGGATAAAAAGGTGGATCTCCATATGGTGTTCATTAACCTAGAGAAAGCGTATGATCGAGTCCTAAGGGAGGTATTGTGAAGGTGTTTGGAAGAGAAAAGGGTGTCACCCGCATACATTCGAGTAATTAAGGATATGTACGAGGGAGGGCGGATGCGTGTTAGGACACCAGGAGGGGTCTCTAAGGACTTCGCTGTTAGTATGGGCCTACATCAGGGCTCCACCCTAAGCCCATTTCTTTTCACTTTAGTTTTGGATGAACTCACTAGAGGAATCCAGGACGAAGTGCCTTGGTGCATGTTATTTGCATATGACATCGTTCCTATCGATGTGACCAGACAGGGGGTGAATGACAGGTTGGAGAGTTAGAGGCATACGCTGGAAGTTAGGGGTTTTCGGTTAAGTAGATCAAAAACGGAATACCTCCATTGCTGTTTCAGTGGTAGGATAGCAGAAGGGGGAGAAATCACACTGGATGGGAGGGTGATACCAAAGGTCGCTAAATTTAAGTATCTGAGCTCGATCATCCAGCAAAATGGGGATATTGACGAAGATATTAGCCAGCGGATAAGAGTGGGTTGGTAAAAGTGGAAGTCAACATCAGGGATACTGTGTGACAAGCGAGTGCCCCTAGGATTGAAAGGCAAAGTCTATCGGATGGTAGTTAGACCGGCTGTTCTCTATGAATCGGAGTGTTGGCCTCTAAAGAAGATGCAGGCCTAAAGGTTGATGGTAGCCGAGATGAGAATGATCGGGTGGATGTGTGGTTTTACGAGATTGGACAGAATTAGGAATGGAGTAATCAGGAGCTTAGCTGAAGTGGCCCCCATAGAGGAGAAGATGAGGGAATCGAAGCTCAGATGGTTTCGCCACGTAAAGAGGAGAAGTTTGGCCGCCCCGGTGCGGAGGTGCGAATTGATCGTCCCCCCCGGTGGAAAGAGAGGGAGGGGTAGACCGAAGAAAAGCCTAGAGGAAGTGGTTAGAGAGGGCTTAAGAGTTACCGGCCTGACGGAGGACATGACTCAGGATAGGAGGTTGTGGCGGGATAGAATTAGGGTCTCTGATTGTAGGGGACCGGACGCGTAGATGGTAGTAGCTCCGGTGGGGTGGGGGCGGGTTTGGTTTTGGTGTGCTTGTCTGCAGGTCGTACTTTTTTGGGATGTAACGGCATCTAGTGACAGCATCTAGCGCCCCTGGTGGGTTGAGGTATGTCTATACTCCTTGGTTATTTCGCTCTCCGGCACATTTTCTCCTCCTTGGTTTTGGTTTGCATTCGTTTTCTCTATAAACTTTTTTCAAAAATTATTTTGTGGGTCTTAAGGAATCGACCTCTCTATGGGTAGAAATACCGGTAGGGGTAAGGTTGCTTACAGCTGGATCTCCCCATACCCCGCGAAAGCGGGACTCACATTGGGAGTTGTTGTTGTTGTTGTCACTAACTGCAATTTAATAAAAGTCTTTACGCAACATGGGATCGATCCGAACCAATTCGTTATCCGGCTCGAGCAAAATCTTATTTCACCCGCCCCCCCCCAACAAAAAAACAAAAAAGGGTTCACACCTAGCGTGAAACATATGTCTCCGCTTATGAGATGGATATATGGATGGGCCTGATTCTTCCCTACCCTAGACAATCTGCTATGCTGACCAAGCCTAGTCCAACTGGAGGCCGGCCTCGCTCTAAAACAAAAACAAAAGCAAAAATTGGAATTTATGTTTTACCCGTTTGTGTCCGTACATTTACATGGAGCATTTAAATAGTAGAAATTTAATATAAATATGTATTAATATTACAAATAAAGTGGATAATGTTGAACAAAAATAAAAATAAGAATAAAAATTTTCTACAAACAATACTCTAAGTACGATATTCGATATATGTAAGAAAACTAAGAATTTGTTGATTGGACAGGAAAATTAAGAAGTTGAATTTATATAACATATAATCTTAGTATAAGCAAGATAAGTTTTTTAATTAATCATCTAATTAAACTTCTCTTTGTAGTATTGACCTCTGTGTTTTTTGGGGGGGTTGGTAAATTTACATAAACATTGAAGAAAAAATTAAATCTTAATTATATAGACGTAAAATATTTATGTACCTTACTATTAAACCATTTCCAAAGGTTGATGCATTTTATTTACATATCGTCCCCTTGATTTGTTAGGCCTTACAAAATAAAAGTCAAGTATTAATTATTATAGTGTCCAAATATATTTAAATTTTCAGTTCAATGTTTGCATCGTAGAAAAATGAACATATACACACACACGCACACACACACACACACACACACACACACACATACATACATACACATACATACATGTATGTTTATTTCACTGTAAAAGTTAGATATCAAATATAATCCATATAGTGGAGATAAACAAAATTAAGTAATAAAACTAAAAATACTATTAGAAAAAAATTATAGCTAATAGACAGAAGACAAATATATACAAAATGTAAATAATTTACTACAATTATATTAATTAAACTAAAGAAGAAAACCATCAACAGTTTAGAGTTGCATGAGATTAAAAGTACCACAAATTATAGGAGGGAAGGATGGACAACTACATATATTATTATTTTTTATAATATGAAGATAAAAATATAAAATTTAGTATAATTAGTTAAATTACCTAATATTTTTCTTCATATTAATGGGTTGTTATTAATTTTTGTTGGGTATAGTTATTAATTAATGCGATGAAAATCTAACAAAAAGAAACTCATAATTGTATCGCATATTAAAAAATAATTCTATTAGAGAGAGAGAGAGCTCAAGAGAGAGAGAGGTGATTATGTGAAAAAAGTAACTCTATTTCTTTAGATAAATAGTTAAAACTAATTAAGTAGTTTCCACATTATGGAGAGAGAAAATAGGAAGACATGGGATTTTTTTTTCCTTCTAAAAAAATTAGTGTATTTTTTGAATGAAAGGTTGAGATTTCATTTTGGAAGAGAACAATGGACCACATACATCAATGCCTCATATTTTAGAATTGAAGGAAGAAAGATTCTTGAGCACATTTTATTTTGCCATGTATAAAATCCGTCCGTTTGCACAGGCATCTAAATAGTAAAAATTTAGTATAAAAATGTATGAATATTATAAACAAAGTGTATAATGTTGATCAAAATTTAAAATAAAAAATAAAATTTTCTACAAACAATACTTTAAGTATGCTATTCTATATTGGAAAGAAAACTAAGATTTTTTTGGATTGGATAGGAAAACTAAGAAGTTGAATTTATATAATATATAATCTTAGTGTAAGCAGGATAAGTTTTTTAATTAATCAATTAATTAAACTTATCAGTTTTGTAGTATTGACTTCTGTAGTTTTTTGGAGAGGAAAGTTGGTAAATTTACGTACATACACGGAAGAAAAATTGAATCTTAATTATGTAGACATAAAATACATATGTACCTCACTGCTAAGCAATTTCCAAAGGCTGATGCGTTTCATTTACATATCATCCCCTTGATTTGTTGAGCCTTACAAAATAAAAGTCAAGCATTAATTATTATAGTGCCCAAATATATTCAAAATTTCTACGATTCAATGTTTGCATCGTAGAGAATTTATACATACATACATACATATATATATATATATATATATATATATATATATATATACATATATATATATATATATATATATATATATATATATATATATATATATATATATATATATATATATATATATATATATATATATATATATATATATATATATATATATATATATATATATATTAAACACTGCAAATGTTAGATATCAGATATAATACATATAGATGGGTATGAACAAAATTAAATAAAAAAATTTAAAATACCATTTGGAAAAAGTTATAGTTAATAGACAGAAGAAAAATATATACAAAATATAAATAGTTATCACAATTGTATTAATTAAACTAGAGAGAAAAGCCATCAACAACCTGAAGTTTAGAGTTGCATGAGATTAAAAGTAACATAGATTAGAGGAGGAAATGATGGACAACCACATGTATTATTATTTTTTATAATATAAAAATAAAGATATAAAGTTTAGAGTAATCAGTTAAATTACCTAATATTTTTCTTCACATTAATGGGTTGTTATTAATTTTCATTAGGTGTAGTCATTAATTAACATGATGAAAATCTAACAAAAAGAATTAGATAATTTTATCAAACATTAAAAAAAAAGCAATTCTATGAGAGAGAGACAGAGAGAAGGAGAGAGAGGGGATTATGTGTACAAAAATAATTTTAGATAAATATTAAAAATTAATTGGATAGTTTTCACATTAAGAAAAAAATAAAATAAGTAATTTTTATATTAAACTCCTTAATTTACTCTCATATAAATATTGAGAGAGGGGAGCATTCTTAAGCTCTTACACATTTTAGCATTCATCTATACTATATATTGGGCTGTTTGGTGAGATAAAATGGAATGGAACTTGAACTCTTAGGTATCAAGTTCCACTCTTTTGTATTTGGTGAGCACTTTGAAGGGATGGAACTTGATATCTAGGGGTATCAAGTTCCCCCCAATCTTAAGGAACTTGAACTCTCCCATTTCCAAGGGGGTTCAAGTCCCCAACCCTCTGGAATCAACAGCATCGTCGTCGTCGTCATTATTATTATTATTATTATTATTATTATTATTATTATTATTATTAACATTAATGATATAATTATTAATAACATTAATAATAAGTGTTATTGTAATTATTATTTATTAATAACAATAATAATTAATTATTATTACTAATATTAATTAATAATTATAATTATAATTGCTAATTATTATTGATAATATTAATCATTACTATTATGATTAATAACAACAACAATTATGATTATAATTATTAATTATTAATACTAATATTAATTAATAATTATAATTATTAATAATAATCATTATTTTTATTATTAATTATTACTACTAATTATTAATTATTACTGCTAATAATTATAATTATGATTAATAATTATTATTTTTATTATCTTTATTATTATTTATAATTAATAATAATTAATAATATCAATTAATAATTATAATTATAATTATTCTTATTAATTATCTTAGTAATAATAATTATTAATATTATTATTAAGTATTATTTTAATTAATTAATATTATTAATAATATTTATAATTAATAATAATTAATAATATTAATGTTAATATCAATATTAATAATTTTTATGATAATATTAATTATTATTAATTATTATTATTAATAATATTTATAATTAATAATAATTAATAATTTGAATATTAATATTAATAATTATTATGATTATTATTATTTGTATTAATAAGAATTATTTTTGTAATTATTATTAATAATTGTTATTAATATTGATAATTATTATAATTAATTATTAATGTTACTTAATAATAATATTAACAATAATTATTTTTAATGTTAATAATAATAATTAATTATTAATATTAATAATATTAATAATAATTATTATTAATAGTAATAATAATGTTTATTATTATCATTATCATTAATATTATTATTATTGTTATTATTAATCATTGTTAATCATTATTATTTTTTAAAATAAAATAGATTTGACTCCATTCTATAATCTATAGCCAAACAATAAGGATTGGAACTTGATTCCATTCCTTTTCTCTCCAAACACATGAGTTTAGGATTCAAGTTCCACCCTTCATTCCTCAGGGATCATAACTTGATTCCATTCCATTTCATTTTTGCTCACCAAACAGGGCCTATAAAAGTACTGAATTTCTGACGTCGCTTTTTCCTGCACTGTTAAAAATTAGAACATCTAGGCCATCGGATTAATCCTCACTTCAATCTCATCCGTCCATATTCAGTAATTAATTCAGAACCAAATAAAACTTAACAAGAAAAATATAATCATTTTCGTTTACTACAGATACATAAAAAGGAAATACGAATAACATTGTTTTATTACATATACATGAAAAGGAAATAAGAATAACATTCACAATCAATCTCGTTCTAGCAGGAATCCATTACCCTGCTACCAAAATTGTTTCACCGTGAAAAAAATTCACAAAATCCTTCTGTTCCGAATCCGATTGTCTACATTACGCCCTTCGATCTGATTTGTAAGGCTTCCAATTCTCCGGTCAGTCTTTTATTTCTTTTTTGTAATTGATTTTTTGGTATTAACGTCCAGAAACATATTAATAGCTAATTTTTCTTGCCTAGAAGGCTTCCAATCCTCACGTTTAATGCCCAGAAATATGTTATTTCTTTTTTGTAATTGATTTTTTGGTATTAATGCCTAGAAACATATTAATAGCTAATTTTTCTTGCCTAGAAGGCTTCCAATCCTCACGTTTAATGCCCATAAACATGTTTGTATGTGTATGTGTTTGTGTGTTAAATTCATGCCCAACATGTTCTCCAAATTCTATCTGTAGTGTCTGAACTCGTGTTTTCCTATAAATTTTTCATGTCCAATACGTTTAATACCCACAGGTTGAACTTTCCTATAAATTTGGTATTACATTACATATAGATGTTGTTAAATTCATGCCCAACATGTTCCCAAATCTAGATTCAAACCAAAATTCCTAACCCCCAACCCTCCTCTGCCCGAATCTCCACGTCGGCTCAGAAAACGGAAACAAAGGAAACTAGGAAACGGAAACAAAGAAAACTAGGGCCATACCCATCAGAAGACACCGGGGAGGGGTGGCGCGTGACCGCCACGCGCCACCGACGAAGGTTGTTTCACGATCTTCTTTATCCCAAAACCCCGCATCATCGCCGATCTACGCAGCCATAAAAAAAAATGCAACAAAATTAAACAAAGGCTACAACAACTAAAAATAAAAATTAGCAATTCCATAAAAATAAAAACAAATCCATTTATTTCATTTAGTAGAATTGAATATCAAAGTAATCAAATTAGCAATGCAACATCGTGTACCCTCCGAAGAAACAAAATGTAGAATATTACTATGAACAATTAGAATTCAAACTAGGATACTAGCAACTACCATGAAAATTATTATTCCAATATAAAAATGTGGCTTTTGTTTAGAATAAAACTAGAAAGATAAAAAATAAAAAAAATATACACACAAACACCAACTATACGGGTCCAGACTAATTTTTGGAATGACATAGTATTTAATCATGATATTAATTCGAGGGATTAACTTACTAAAAATTTAGAGGTTTTGTTATCTCTCTCTCTCTCTCTCTCTCTCTCTATATGTATATATGTATAAAATTCATAATGAACTATTTAAGAAAATATTCAAACAAAAAAAATAAGAATACATTATCAACGTTAATAATAAAATAATATGCAGTTGACAAGGACATGGACTTTCCTAAACCATACGAATTTCTTTGTAATCATGAAGATTAGTGTTTCTTATGCCCCATGTATGGATGGTAGTAAGTGCACAAAACATTATCCAAAGACCTTCTCTAATGAGACCGTTATTGAAGAGAATGGGTTTGTCAAATATAGGCGTAGAGACGATGGCAGAAGTGTAACTATTCGTGGTACGAACATTGATAACAGGTGGGTTGTACCATACAATTGTGACCTTTGTGTCAAATATGACGCGCATATAAATGTTGAGCGCTGCGCTCAGAAGAAGGTTATTAAGTATCTTCACAAGTATATGCATAAGGGACCTGATCGAGCAACTTTTGTTATTCAAGACAATGCTCACAGTACCGATGATGGAGCAGGACCTTCATATAGACGGGTTGATGAAATACAACAGTATTTAGATTGTCGTTATGTCTCACCCATAGATGCAATTTGGAGAATATTTGAGTTTGATATAACACATCGTTACCCATCTGTCGAATTGCTACAATACCACCTACCAGGACAACAATTCATTGTCTTCAACGATCGAAATGACCTTCATGATGTGGTGAATCAAGCAACAAAGAAGGTGACAATGCTCATTGGGTGGTTTCGCACAAATATAACAGATATGAATGCAAGAAGATATACTTATGCAGAATTCCCAACTTACTATGTATGGAATAAGAGCCTTAAGAAATTGACTATAAGACAACAACGGGTTTGCATAGGTCGAATACCATATGCTCACCCTAACATAGGGGAAAGATATTATCTGAGAATGTTGTTGCATATTATTCGGGGTGCAACATGTTATGAAGACTTAAGAACTGTTAATGGGACCCTGCATTCAACCTTTAAAGAAGCTTGCTTAGCACGTGGGTAGTTAGATGACACTAATGAGTGGGATGAAGCATTGACAGAAGCATCAACATGGGCAACTAGGGCTGAACTAAGGAGTATGTTTTGTTCAATGCTTATGTTCTTGGAAGTGGGACAACCTAATCAATTATGGGAGGCACATTGGGAAGATCTCAATGATGACCTTCTCAGAAGGTTACAACGAGAGCACAAAAATCCCCAATTGGAGATAAGCAGTGAACAGAGGAGGAACCTTGGATTGTGTGAGCTTGAGTTAATTTTGAATAAAAATGGAAGGTCATTAAGGGACTATCCTGCTATGCCCTTACCTTCACCTGAGATGTTGCGGCGAACAGGTAATAGACTTATCAGGGAGCAACTTGACTATGATGTATCACTAGAGAAAGACAACCTTGACATGTACCTTTGGATACTAAATCAGGATCAAATACGAGTTTTTCAATCCAGAACTATGTCAAATGAACGTGGAGAGGGAGGCTGCTTTTTTATTTATGGTAGTGGTGGCACAGGTAAGACATATCTTTAGAAAGCTCTTATTGCTTATATCAGGTCCAAGGGCTTAATAGTGCTTTCAGTTGCGTCCTCTGGTATAGCGGCTTTGTTGCTGCCTATGGGAAAAACAGCTCATTCGATGTTCAAGATACCAATTAATGTACATGAGACATCTGTTTGCTCAATTTCAAAACAATCTGAATTAGCAGAACTAATAAGGGAAACATCATTGATAATTTGGGACGAGGCTCCTATGACTCATCGTTACATATTTGAAGCTGTTGAGCGCACCTTCAGGGACGTTTGTTCTATCAATGAACCTTTTGGGGGAAAATTGCTCATTTTTGGAGGTGATTTTAGGCAAGTGCTTCCAGTTGTAACTAAGGGTAATCGGGCAGATGTAGTTGCAGCGTCAATCTCAAAAACAATATTTTGGCCTTATTGTACTATGAGACATCTCAGGCTGAACATGAGGCTAATGAATTCTAACTTAAGTCATGATGTAAAAGCGTGATTGAGCAGTTTTGCTGAATGGACCCTAAATGTTGGAAATGGTTCCATACAAGGGTATCCATTTTCAGCAAGTAGCGAGCCAGATTGGATACATATTCCTGAAGAATTCATCATCAACAATGACAACAACGGTCTCACAAATTTGATAGAGTTTGTCTACCCAAATATACTTCATAGATACCAAGATGAACAATACTTTCAAGATCGTTGTATACTGGCACCATTAAACACAGATGTCGATGATTTGAACTCTCGGATCTCGGCGATACTTCCTGGTAGTAGCCGTACATATCTGAGTTCAGACACATTCCTACCATGTACTACCAATTCTTACATTGATGATATTAATCCACCAGAACTGTTACACGGCATGAACTTTTCGGGTTTCCCAAATCATGAAGTTGACCTGAAAGTTGGTGCTCCAGTTGTTTTTTTAAGAAACCTTGATCCTTCAATTGGATTATGCAATGGCACCCGTTTGACTATTCAAAGACTTGGAAGTAAGGTCATCCAAGCAAAAATCTTGACTGGTCAAAATGTAGGACAAACGGTAACAATCCCACGTATTGATTTAAGTCCTTCGAATAAGGATTCACCATTTGCCTTGAAGAGGAGACAATTCCCTTTGAAATTGGCATTTGCATTGACAATTAACAAAAGTCAAGGTCAAACATTGCAGTATGTAGGTGTATATCTACCAAAACCTGTATTATCGCATGGTCAATTATATGTGGCAATCTCTCGCGTCACTTCACCTTCAGGGTTAAGGTTTCTGATTTGTAATAAAAAGGGTGTGCCTAATAATATGACCAAGAACATCGTCTACCGTGAGGTTTTTAACGATGTTGATGATTCTTGGTTAGTCCCAGTCCATTAATTATGCTGTTCTTAATAGTATTACACATTTGAAGTTAGTGTTTTATGTTTACAACAACCTTAATTTGTTACATGTTGGGCTAATCTTTATGTATTTCATTTCTTTCTTTATGATTATAGACATGACAAGTTTAGTACACAGTTCGATGCCGATATGTGGCATCAATCCTGGCAATAGATCTGTGACAGTAATTGTTCGTCTCATGAGATTCATGAAGGTTCGTACCTACGAACACCGCAAAATTTGGAAAGTTATATTCATGGACTACCAGGTACAGAGCTAATCTAAGTTCTTAAAACGTGACCAACATGTGGATGTATACTGAATATCAAATCACGAAATTGTTTTACAGCACGCTGAGATATTAGGCATCATGGAAGGTGATGATGCAATTAATCGGTGGAACTCTATACTCAAAGCTGGCAATGTTTACCACATCTCCGGGCTCTCAGTTGATGCTGCAACAGATGGAGAAAGGAATGTGGTTACCAATAATTTGAAGTTGGTTTTTACGCCACGAACGAGACTTGAAGGTGTCATTAATGATTGCCCTAACATTCCCTACCATCACTTACCACCCTTTGTATCGTTTATCGATGTGCCGCGATGTCTTAAGTTACATGATAACATAGTAGGTATATATAGTTTGCAGATTATAATTTACATATGGCGATTCTACTTATATGGTTTTGTAGATATTTATAACATTCTTTAATTTTGTTATGGTGCAGACATTATTAGCATGGTAGTTGCTCTATCCCCCTTGGAAAAGACAAGAACTAGAGGCACTACAAAATGAGAACTGCTACTTTCTAATATGCGATTTGTATTTCATCACTAATTGTTTATGCTTTCTTATTAATGTATTTTTATTGCCCAATAATAGCACATATAATCTATAAATATAGCATGCAGACTTTGCGATTAACGTTGTGGGGAGATTTTGCAGAGGTAGAGGGCACCTATCTTCAACAACATTTATATGAAGAAAATATACTCCTTACTTCTAGAGTGCACATTAGAGTTTATGAAGGTACCCTCCAAATCCAATTGCCATATCTTTTGTATGTAAATGTGTTTATTTCTCAACACTACAATGGTATCCTTTTGTAATGTATAATTTTTAAACAACTCTACACTTATATGTATATCCGTTTCTACTTTGCCAATAAGTCGATTGCTGATTAATCCAGATATTCAGACAACAGAGGATTTTGAAGGATGGTAAACATTACCTGTGTGTTTCATTCACCATTCATGTTATATACAATTGCTGTCGAATATAATACTCTCATTGTATGCATTAGGTACTCTGGGACCAGAGGTGTGATGCGTCACTTTGATTTCATGCGCAATAGAACATTGAGGATTGTAAATCTGGAGAAGTTGTTTGTTGCAAAAAGAATAAGATTGAATGAATACACAGCTATGCAAAGTGTAAGACACATACTCATATAACAAATAACTTCATGCTTACAGGTTAGATAAAACGTAATGCTATTTTACTATATACAGGTTAGACATTTTCGTCTTTTTGCATATGTGGATAAGATCTACCCACTGCTTTATGACGCTTGCACTATTTGCAAAAAAAGTGCCAACACTTATGTATTTGCTCTGAATGTACCTTATTGTACATGTGCAACTCCAAGTTTAACTCAGAGAAGGTATGGATAATGGGTTTTTATTGTTAAGTAGTCTTCATGATACATTTCAAGTTGTCTTTGTACATTATTACGTATAATATTCTTCTATATGAATTATAGGTACATCTTCAGGGTTTTATTACGAGATCATACAGGTTATAGAACATTTATTGTTCGTCATGAGGATGCTCGGGTTCTTCTACATACAAGTACAACAGAATTGGATTCATATGCAGCTCATGTATTGTACTATTTACAACGTTTTGCACAGTTTATTTTTCAATTACTAACTATCTCATGAGATCATTTTCTGCAGCCATATGGTCATCTATCTCTATATGCAATTATAGATGATTATATAGAAAACCTATGGGTTTTTGTTGTGGAGCCTCCAGGACACCATGAGGTAGAATTACCTATCACTCTTATTGCACCAATTAGTTGGGAGGAGGAGGTGTTTTACTTACGAAATACTGATGCTAGATACACCAGGTACACATGATGCAATTATAGGCTTCAATTATACCATTGTTAACCAAATAATTACTAAGAACATAATTTTTACTGTAGGTACAAGAAGAGAAGGTGGATTCTCCGTCATTGGCGCCACAAATTAACATATCAACATTGCGTTTAGCATGATTTCAGTTATATTTGGACTACCTATAATCTCTATCATACTTTACATAATATCTTTTACAATCATCTGTTGTTTTATTAATTGAGTTTTAATGGTTATACATGGAATTGCTATCTACTAATATCTTTCAATAAATTTGAGTTTCTGTTGAGCCTTCCTGTATTATTTTGATTATCTCTCTCGTTCTACACACACACACACACACACACAAAAACACATATACATACACACACAAACACCAACTATCTACCGTAGTACACACCGTGCAAAGCACGGATCCAGACTAGTATAGTATATAAAGATTTGTTGAAATGCTCAAAAAGGAATAAGGAATAGAAATTGTGACGAACTGCGCCAAAAAGAAACTGTGAAGAGAAGAGGAGAAAATAAGAGAAATACACGAGAGAGCGAAAGACGGGAAGAGGACTACGGAGCCACCGCGCACGCCTGCACCACCACCGCGAGCCTCGCCGTCAGTCGGCCGCTTAAGCACACTTAGCGGTGGAGAGAGAAAGAGAGCAACTGGGTCAGTCAGACAGCAGTCAGTGGTGAGGTAAGTGGAATATTTCTCTCCAACTATTCTTTAAGATCTCCTAACTGATTTGAATGCGTAGTCGATTTTTCGATTTCGTTAGGGTTCATTGTTTGAGAAATCGTCATGCATACGTGAGAGGGTGCCGTTGTGATGTGCAATTTTGTATATAATCGTTCAAGAGATGATTTGTAGATGACGTAGGGAATTGGATTGCAGATTGTAAGATAGACATGAAATTTGAGGTCGAGTACTGAGTTTGGTAGTCGTTCTGGCCATAGTTAGGGTTTTGAAGAAGTTTTAAGTCTATTTGAGGGAGCTATGCCAGTGTGAACTAAGTGATGACAAGGACCTGGATTCTGTGATAGTCAAATCCCAATGGATTGGAATTTGCCATGGATGAAAATGTGATAAGTAGGTTTACTGGCTACAAAACCTATGAATGTATCCAGTTCACTTGGAAGCACTGCGATGTGAATTAAACATCGCGAATTGATTTTGCTTTTGGAATTGATTGCACAAAGATGGGTACCTCACTTGACACGAGGGTGTCCGTGTGGATCTGGTCATCTTGAGCTCAACACCGAATGCAGGAGGGTGGATAGAGTGTCTGACTCTGACTTTCTGTGTGTGCTGGAAGGGGAAGAAAAAGAACAATGAATTTGTTACTTGAATATGGACTGTTTTTCCTCCCTTTTTTCTTTCCCAATTTCTGCTATTTTTCCAATTTTTTGGGTAATCTGCCTGCAATGGTCATGGTAAAATTGATTGCACGTTTAGGTCTAAAATTATGGAACTTGCATGGTTCACATGGGCATCCTTCTCTACGATTTACCGTCCCAGCTGCCCTAATTTCTTGAATTTGACCTGTGGACGATAATTTAGATTGTTGAACAACTATATGTCTTTGCTAAGGGCAAGATCTCTCTTTTCTCTTCGGATAGGCGCTATTTCTAGGAGAGCCAAGATGAACATGGATTCACCTCAAAGTCAGAACAGTTCACTCCAACGTCTTCAAAATACTGAGAAGGTAAATTTCGAAAAGAAGCTCAACTTCTAAAATTTTCGACTGCGTACTCTTTTTGTTCACCATTTTCTCCTGCAGAGGATTGTCAAGGTCTTAGAGCTAGCGGGTGGAGTGATGGATGAACTTGCTAACCCATCTGGTCCCCGCAAGGAATTGCTTAACAGCCATTGTAGTGAGTTCATGAAATTAATCAAGGTAAGTTTCAATTTTAGATGCTTTCTGCAAGGACGGATTTTGTTATTTGGTAAACTTGATAGGAAATTTGGGAAGTTGCTCTTCCAAGGAATGAACCTGTATTTCCTGAGAGGGATTACTGTAAAGGAGATACTAAAGAACAGAATTTTTAATTATATGATCCTGTATTTGACTTCTTTCATCATTGCATTTACTTGGATTCTAAGTACGGATGTGTGATGGTACAAATGAACTAGTACTTCTGTAGCGGAGTTGTGTTTCAGGCACTGTAAATTTTCTGGTCTAACGGTCTTGGTTTATTGTGAGCTGTGGCCATGGACTTCTTGTGTGGGATTCCCTGTTAGATTACGGGAAATTAGGATTATGAGAAAATGCCTTTAGTGCAGAAACTGAGTAATTCTTTTCCTTCTTCCTCTAAAGACATCACTTAAGGTTTCCTGGTAGTAGAACATCAATTAGTAATTCCTTCTTCCTTGATTCATCATCTAAGGCACTGTTATTACTTTATGAACCGACATTAAAAATCGTAGTCATAAGAGAGACAATGTCTACCAGTTGTATTGCAAATTCCTATGTGAAGCAAGAGAATGGCATGTAATTCTGACCTAGCTTCTAAATTGACAAATAATTAAATCATTTCAATCCTAACTGTTATCATAGTTCACCTCTTCGTTTCTCTTGATTTCCTAATTTTTTCAGGTGATTTGAGTAGCCAAGTCTTTTATCTATCTATCTATATATATATATATATATTTATCAAATTGATTATCCAAGTTTTGAGAGCCTAATTTATGCAAATAGGACATCCAATTGGCATTGCGTGAAGAAATTAAGAGTGCATGTGAGTATCGGCCATTTGAGAAGTGCGACTACAGCGCAAGATTATCAAGTGAGATCTGTTGCCAGAAGCTGGAGTGCATTATTGCTCAGCTGGACAAGATGAAGGAGACAATAGATCAATATCGAGGTTCGGGATCAGAATGATCTATAGAGTAAGCCATCCTTCGATTTCTTTGTTCTCTGTGTGGTTTTCTCATTTTACTGCTTGTGACATGACTTGCTACTATGTTATGCAGTGATCCATTAGAATTATGGTGATTGTTTACGGTACCTTCCAAGGTTGGAAACAGTATCAATGGTGTGGAAACAGAATAAAATATGCATCTGTTGTCATATGTTAAACCATGACTTTCGGAAATTCTTGATTCTTTTGTTGGTGACCTCTGGTTAAGAGATCATTACTGCTTACTGAATCCTCAATGCTTTACGTTCTTTTGGTAAGGATTGGTCATTCCAAATCTCATCACCTCTGAAGATTGGATGCATGTTTCAACGAACAAGCCTACATCTCTAGGGGAGATGTAAGCAAATGAAGAGAAATTTAGGACCCTATAGATTGTTATAACTTTTGGAGTCTTATCTATCCTTTGGACACAGTGAATCAACAACTCTTGGGGAGAGAGGACATGGATGATGGATCAGAAACCATAATTAAAAAATGCGAAAGAAATTGAAAAGCAATTAAGAGACAGTAGGCGGCGACAAATCCCCTGAAAGTGATTAATGACAGCAATCCTGTTGTATCATACCTTTTGCAGACGACCTTGTTTGGCAGCATGGAGCATAGCCTTGCAGGGGTTCCATAGCCCCCATTGTTCATGGGAACACTCTTTAAGTATTGTCTTTTTTTCTTTTTTTTTTTGGAGGGGGGGGGGGGGGGGGGGGGTTTGGTATAGAAGAGAGAAGCCTCTCTCTTTCCAAATGTCTGTAGGGGGATCTGCACCTCACTTCTTGCAAGTTTTATCTTTTGTTGATGGGATTGCAATTGATACCAAACACTGCAAGGAATGTCTGTGACTATGGGACCTCTGTACATTTATCTGTGACTTGTATCCTTTAGCCGTCATTCTGGTGCATTGCTGCCTTGCTGGTGCCCAGTCAAAGTGTGTGAAGTGCTGGGATTGGTAATTGCCGTTTCTTTTTGTTATGCTGAACTTGAGATTCAAAATGCAATTCTGTGTTTTCTTGTGCAAGGTACCCAAATGAGGAGAAATTAAATGTGTTTGTGAATATCGGTTTTTCATGAAGCCTTGCTATGGATCTTAGATTACAAAACGCGATCCTTTCAGATATGATCCGAGATGGTTTGTGTTGCAAGACGATATTGCGTAGGTGGGCGTGCAGGAACAAACCAAGGATTTTGATGATTGATCTGGACAGTAGAGTCAATATCTGACACCTGGGTTCAGTGGATGCAAGCTCCTTCAAGATTGTATTTATGATAGAGACATTGACAAATCGTTTAAGGTCAGGGTAGTAGTGGGTAGGGATTTTAGCGAATTTTTGCTGTTGAAAGTTGAAAGGAGTTGTCAATGGATATTTGTCTTGCATAATGTTATTGAGGATCTGAGGAGTTCATTTCACCTGAAGTATCCATGTTTGGCATTTTTGAATGTAGGTAGGCACTTAATGGTTCATGTTAGAATAAAAATCTGTAATATTGTCCAGAGAAATGGATTCTAGCACATGCATGCATGTCCATACTCCATAGTGTATTTCTTGCGTTCGACTTTACTGTGAACACGAAACCTTCCCTTTGCCCTTGGTTGGGAAATTGGGGAAATCTTAGTATTTGACCTCTGTTTTTGGAGGGATCGGGGTGGTTCATTTATCTTTCCATGCAATTGTGTTTATATTATTGACCTGTTTTGGGTCCCTAAATTAAGGTGATACCATAGTCTTCTTTTTTTTTTTTTTTTTGGGGGGGGGGTGTTTGGTATCGAGGTAGGGTCCACCGGATGCTATAGAAATGATAGGGGAAGTTTTCTCATAAAGGACTTGAATATTCGAGTGTGCTATAGAGATGATTGGTGAAGCTTTCTCATAAGGGATTTGAATATTCAAGTGTGCTTAAGTCCTTACCACTCTGCTTGCGAAATAGTTACTAGTTGGTTGCATAAGTTTTATTTGATTTTTTCTCTTTGATTTGGTTTTTATCTGATAATCTTTTTATCGCGAGTTTTTATCTGATAGTTAAATGTAACTGTCCATGTCTCCCTCAAATTTAGTTATTTGAATGTCTGAAATAGAAATGAAATTATTTGGCCATCTTTGATAATTATCAACATTGTGAGTACTTTATAAAGACTTTGAAACAATCAATCATTTTGCCACTAAAATTTCAAACCTTTACTAAAGAAAACTCATCTATATTTTACCACTCAATATGTTTTTCTCTTGGGCTCATAAACGTCAATACAAGTTTGTTTTCATGAGCTCTTCAATCAAAGATTTTACTGATAAAAGTAATTGAATTCAAAATACCTTTGTCTTGACTTGGGGGGCTAAAACTAGTTGCCAACCAAACCAACCTTCGGTTGGACGGACGAGCGGCAAATTCTGACTCGAAGGTTTTTCCCACATTATTGGCAGTCGATTGGACCCACCCGATCCGAACAACGTGGACTGTGGGCCAGATTTTCGAAAATGGCACACCTGCAATTGGAGGAAGGGAAACCATTTTTGAATTGACCAGAGTTGGCGAGAGAATTGGGGCGAGACTCAGGCAGCTGAATTGAAGGAGAGAGAAAGAGGGCAACTATCTCAAACCCATCTAAAAATTTCCCAGATTTGGGGCGTGAATCTAGCCTAGATTCTTACAAAAATGCCAACTCTAACCAAGCTAGTGAGTATGCAAGAAGCCGCCCAGCACAACACCAAGGACGACTGTTGGGTCGTCATTGATGGCAAGGTTTACATGTGATACATCCCTTTCTTCTTTCATTTTCGGAATTCCCCTTTGTATTTGATTCATAATTTTATCATAAATTCATATGGGTGTGATGTGTGAGAGTTTTGAGCTAAAGGGTGCTGGTTTTTATGCCTAGCAAGTAGTTTATTTTGCTGGGTATTGTTGATTATTGGTGTATATTTGTGTTAATTTGTTCTTTGGCTTGGAATCATGGATTTTCCGATAGATTTGGAACTTTGGCTTGTGGGTTTTGTTTAGCTCCAAGTATCAATGGATAGAGGGTTCCGCTGAACTTTATGTGGATTGTTCTTAATAGGAGATTTGGGTTAATTGATTATGATAGCTTTGGTGAGTTACTCTTGTATGTTATTTGGGCAGATAAATGAGCTGCTTCTGTTGTTGTAGATTTGCATTTCATGTGAGAAATAGGTTAATTTGTGGAACTTTCCTTGTGTTGTGAACAGAGTTATTTCATGAGACTTAACAAATCCAAGGTTCTCGAACGGGGGCATAACATTGCTTGGCAATTGGTTGTTTAAGCTCATCCAATCGCTTCTCTGAGTTGGATTTAGTGTATATTATGTGGTGTTAACTGCTGTGTAGTTCTGTTTCAATGATCCAATGAATATTCACGTCATGATGCTGTCAGCTTTTATCTGTTCATTCGTGAAATTTAAATAAATGATGTTGTTTCTTGGCTTTCCCCCATATCCTGGTGCTTTTCAGCTCCTTTGTGTGACGCAATAGCATTTGCCGTTCAACTCTGTTCAAGTGGTGGGTGACATGTATTCTTGTTAAGGGTGGAAATCATAGTGGGAGGGATGTCCATGGCCATATGATTTTTTGTGTTTACCAGCGAACTTTTGCCTCAATGATGCTGCCAGTCGCTTTGGTTGTCATTTTTCAATGTACTTTATTCTTGATTTTCTTCGCACTGGAACCAATTTTTGAGCTAAATGGCTTTCAGTGACTTTTTGATTGCCCTATACTCTATATGCATTTTGGATTCAGCTTCTCTTTTTCCATGGATGACGTGAAATCTACTGGATTCTTTTGGATTGCTTGTCATTATTGCCTGTCTTTAATAATTTTTAAGGTTGTTGATTTTATTTGCTGGTGCTCTATGTTCAATGTTGTTTTAGCTGGTTTCGCTGTGGGAATATTTCTTGCGTGGCATGTTTAAGAAACCCTTGAAGTTGTCCTTGACATTCTGGATCTTCTTGCAATTGATGGTTTAGTGACATTAGGTTAAGATTGTGCAGTGCGGGTCCAGCCTGCCTTTGCTAGATCCTTGGATTGTGTGTCATGTGTTACATTATGCCTTCGGTTGCAACCTTGGTTCCTGTAAGTAAAGACACAGCATGGCTTACAAAACCAAAGTCTCGCAGTTGTTATTGAGCTTTCCTTTCTGAGATGGTTTCTTTTCATGTTATGTTATCAGCTAGCGAAACCTAATTATAGATTTTAAGCAAATTCAAAGATGGCACACCTGATGCACGTGATCTGTGTGTGAAATACTTGTTTGGACATTTCAACATGTGTAATTAGATCTGCCAACTGTGTCATATTGCTCTGGTCAGATTTTGATGTTCCATCGATTCTCTACTTGCACAGAGGCATTAGACTTTAGTGGTATCCTTCAATGGATGGGACTTGGAGCCTGGTAGGTCATCTTCCTATGTTTCATCAGCACTCTTTGCTTGGTTTCTGACTTCTGTTTGAAATTTCAGTCATATTTATTGTTGTGCCTATAATAGTTCAGAAGCGCTTAGCTGATGACTTGACCTTTTTTGTAGATGTCGTTGATATCCACATTCGGTCAAATGTTCGTTTTGCAATTGTCTCTGAATTACTTCTCTAGATAGATTATCCTCTTAAATATTGGTTGCTTACTTGCTTCATAATTCTACATTAGGGCTTCTTATACACTTGCTAACTATTTTCTGCTTCACCATATTGGTTTCTTGTTTGGCCATGTATTACTGAACTGGCAATTTGAGACATGCAAACTGCAACAGGTATATGACGTGACATCTTACCTGGATGAGCACCCTGGTGGTGACGATGTTATCCTCAGTGCAACAGGTATATCCATTTTCTCAGTGTAATCAACTATATCAAGTACTGCTTGTTTAAACAAGCTAGGCAATGGTCAAAGACTAGTGTAGGCTGCCTACATTTCATCTGCTTGGAAAGCTTCACTAGATTGCTGAAATATATATGAGACTGATAGTCTCAGTAACTCTTAAAACTGTCTAATAAGACATATTCTAGCCAGAAATTTTCTGAAAAGATGAAACAAAATCTAATAATGTTGAACATGCCCTTGTTGGTCCCGTATGCCTTGGCAAAATGCTAGAACCCCACTGCGAAGAACTGAAGAATAACAAAAGTACGATGATGCATACTGACTGTAATCTTGTGCCTGTTATTCATACTGAAGGGAAGGATGCAACTGAGGAATTTGAGGATGCCGGGCATAGCAAAGATGCAAGAGATCTAATGGAGACATTCTGTGTCGCGGAGCTGGACCCTTCTGCTGCCACTATCCCAGAACCTGAAGTTTCCTCCTCCAAACAAGTGGATATGATCCAGAAGATCAAGGATTTACCTCTCCAATACTGGGCTGTTCCGGCCGCCCTTGTTGGCATCTCAGTGGGTGTTGGCTTCCTTTACTTGCGGAGGAAGTAGAGAAGTCTGCTGAAGAAGCTTCTGCTAAATTAACTTGAATATTGTTTTTTTACTCTTGTTTTTAATCTCAACAGTGGCTGAAGGAGCTAGGCCGTAAATTTTGACATAAAATTGAGACTATTGGGACAATGGGATTGTAGCTTTTGCATTCCCAGGATTCAGATGATAGTGAATCCGTCCTGATATGGTCTCGGTAATTGGAGATGGACATTGCTCTTGTATACGAATTCGTATAATTTTTGAGGAAATTTTGCTGTCTTGAGAACGATTTATTTGTTCTTAAATGAGATTTTTGTTGAAATCATGTTGAAGTGCATTTACTCTGTGTTGGTTGTCTTGTTGCCGTCAAAAAGTCTGGACCAATGCAGTTCTGATTGCATGGCAAGGCGAATTTGAAGGACCCTTGCTTAAGTTCCTGACCAGATTTCTATTTATTGTGCAAATTTTGCTTCAATCATTTGGGGGAAATGTGTCACCCATTAAACTTTCCTAAAATAATGAAGCCGAATTTGAAGGATGGGAACTCTTTTTCACCTTCTCAATCTTCTTGTAGATTAATTTTTAATGTCACAATTAACAATCAACTCTTGCATAAGATTATTTCATCGAAAGCTCACTAATTTAGGAGTATTCATCAACAGTTGACTATGGGCTTGTTCTTTTCGTGAGTAAATTGAGTGGGTAAAAGGGTGAAGTAGATTGAAGTACGTTAAGATGGGTTGAAGCAGGTTGAAATGGATTGAAGTATGTTCAAATGGTTTGAGGTTTTTTTATGTGATAAATTGAACTTGATTAGAATGATAGAAGTGGGTTAAAGTAGGTTGAAATAGATTGATATTTTAGAATTTACCCACAAAAAGAACAGGCCCTATAACATGTTCAAACGAAAAATTATATCACATATACATTTTGTTTTCTTCATTTCATTATTTTTTTGTTCTTAAGTCTTCCATTTTATTGAAACTGAGTTACTATTGACCTTTCCAATAAAGGATAAAACTCTTCCAAGACATATTTTCTCCATCCATAAAATTAAAACATAGGACATTTCTTAAAAAAAAAATATCAAACAACTTGAATCAACTTTGTGTTGATCATTCATTGTATTATTATATTATACTAGCATTTGCATATCATCGGAGCCCTGCACTCTCTCACTTCACCTCCCCGCCGTCGACTTTCACTCGCCGCCCGTGGCTGAGCTGCCTGGTGATTATACGACTCTCCGTCACTTTCTGAGTTTGAATCGAATCGGTAGGACTCGCTCTCTATATTCCCCCTATTCTCTCTATATTCCCCCCATTTTTCGTCGATTTGTGCAAGCTGAATTATGTGATAACTATTTGACACTTGAAATTATGGTGTGGAAATTGGGATGTATTTAGTCTGAGTCGATTCAAGAATTGATTTTGATTGCAATTTCTATCACATGATCATCTATGCTACCTCGGTTTCTTAATTTTTGGGTGCCCATGTCAAGTGTTGCGAATCCAACAGGAATTTGATCTATATTGGAAAAAGGAACTCGCATATGAGCTTAGTGGCTAATTTGTTGACTTCGATTTGGTTATTTGATGGAACCCTCATTGTGGGCAGCTTGAGGCTCTGCAGGACCGGGTACCCAGTCCATTTTCATGGAAATTTGGGAACATGTAACTTTTTTGATGCAATTTCTATATTGTTCATTGACGGTATTTTTGGAGTTACCTATCTCATGAGAACCCGCATATGTCTTTCACATTTCGGTTAAGAATTACCGTCTAATGCCAAGAATGATGGCAGTCAGTTGTGGATTTGTGAATTGTGATGCCCCCTATTTTAGTAAAGAATTCATCCTTAAGAGTTAATGATCACTGGCTGACTGAATTTCCTGAGAATTATTGTTTTTCAGTTGAGTGTTGAAAGGTAACTAAGCTTTGCTTTAACGTTGTTCTGGTGAACGTGATATTACTTCTTTTAATCAAATAATACTACAATGTACTACCCTCTTTGTAGAAAGTGGTTTTACTTTTATTCATGCTATCATTCTTCCTGATCATGCTCCGGGGTTAGAAGATTAGGCCACAGGCAAAATGGTGGAGTTGGCAGCTGAGAAGCACGTTCGATATATAATCACTGTTGAAAAGGTCAGTTATTCCATACGTAAGCTAACGTTGCTGGGAAGAAGAGGATAGTTGTGGAGTTTATTTTGCTAAAGTTGTTGTCCTGACCCCCTCCCCCAATATCTTCAGAAAAAGGACGCCTTTGAATCAGTGGTTATGGAGCATCTCAGGATGAATGGAGCATACTGGGGACTGACAACACTGGATCTTTTAGGGAAGCTTCATGTTGTGGATCAGGATGAAGTTATTTCATGGGTCATGGAGTGTCAGCATGAATCTGGTTCGTAGAATTAGTTGTTCATGTTGATGCTATATTAAGTTGGTCACTTCATGTTGTTACCCCTTTTTCTTTTCTGTTTTTCTACTCAGAATATTTAGTGACATTACATACATGGATGTTTTTAAAACAGACACTTAAATGCTTCAATTAGACCAAACGTTTAAAGCAGGTTGAATAATTTGAGAAATTGCTGTGTGTCCAATGACTCTAATCATAGTGTCCAAGTGTAGTTAAAGCGATTGTCATTATTTCCTAAAGGTCCTGTAATCTAGCTCCATTGTTTTTTTTTTTTTTTTGGGGGGGGGGGGGGTTTGGATGGTGGAGTTAATTTTTCTTCTGAACTCATGTCTAATTTGCTTGTATGCAGCTAGAACATTGCCCTGCACACTTAAAGGATTATCAATGGTGATAGAATGGATATTGTCTTACCAATAATGATCTTTGCAGGTGGATTTGCTGGTAATATTGGTCATGATCCCCATATACTTTACACTCTTAGTGCTGTTCAAGTTTTAGCTCTTTTTGATAAGCTGAATATGCTGGACATTGAAAAGGTTTCAAATTGTATCCTTTCCTTTCTAGTTTCAAAGCTTTTGCACTCTGTTCTAATACTCAAGAAAACTTTATGAGTGTTAATATGGGCTGCTTTTCTTGATCGGCCTTATGGATAATGTGTCTTTGTATAACATTCTTATATCATGAGATGTCTTGCGATTCATGGATGTTGTGCTTCTTTTTGTTTGGATTCCGGAGAAAGAAATATTTTAGCTTCAGGTTTTATGATCATTGATAATTAATCACTGTATGCAGTCTGTTCTAGAGGGTCAGATATCAGCTTTTCTTGTTCATGATGATCTTATTCTGATACAGTAGCTAGCTTGTTTTTGCTAATTAAGTCAGCCGTGCAGAAAAGAATTACGCCCTTGGGTTGAGGTCAACCTTAACCTTATACTCAGATATCGCTAGCTTGCAGAATGAGGATGGATCCTTTTCAGGAGACATGTGGGGTGAAGTTGACACAAGGTTTGATGAGTGCAAGTTTCCATGTTTGCCTTGTGATTGCAGACTGTATTTCTATGGGCACTACTTGACAAAAGAGCAACTTACTGAGGTCTATTCATTTTTCTAGGTTTTCATACATTGCAATATGTTGTCTGTCATTATTACATCAGTTGGACAAAATTGATGTGGAGAAGGCTGTGAACTACATTGTTAGATGCAAAAATCTCGATGGTGGATTTGGCGCCACACCTGGTGGAGAATCTCATGCAGGACAGAGTATGTACTTTGGAATTCATTGATTAGACAAACGAATTTCTTCATGTTGAATGCCTTGTTTGGGTTGGTTTTCTGCCCTCTCTGATATTGTATATCAAATAGTCAGAAATCAACTTTGTTTTGATCCATCATCTCTTGCAGTATTCTGCTGTGTGGGGGCTCTTGCTATAACAGGTTCTCTGCATCACGTTGACAAGGACCTTCTTGGTTGGTGGCTGTGCGAACGCCAAGTCAAATCAGGAGGTCTAAATGGGCGACCAGAAAAGCTTCCAGACGTGAGACATCTCTCTAAGATTTCTCCCTTTGCCTTTTAAGTTTCATCGAAGATTCTGAGCATTCATTCTTTCCATGCTCAACCTCGTCGTTCCTACATTTGCAGGTCTGCTACTCATGGTGGGTACTTTCTAGCTTGATAATGATTGACCGAGTTCACTGGATTGACAGAGAAAAGCTCATCAAATTCATCTTAGACTGCCAGGTCAGTCTCTGTCACGGACCCCCCACCCCCCGAAAAAGGCCCAAACTTCCTTGAGGGGGTAGTTTGTGCGGTATGTGCCATGTACTCCATATTGGCTTTTCATGCAGGACTTGGAGCAAGGAGGAATCTCAGACCGGCCAGATGATGCAGTTGATGTTTTCCACACATATTTTGGAGTTGCTGGTAAGACTTTCATCTTAAGCCTGCGAAAGATCAGTCATGTTCATCTTACTCAGTTTGTAAATTCCTTGTGTTGCCTTCCTCTTCCCAGCTTGATTGTCTGTTCTGCATGTGGTTGGTTTCAGGTCTCTCGCTTCTTGAGTACCCTGGAGTGAAAGCCATAGATCCAGCCTATGCTTTGCCAGTTGATGTGGTGAACCGGATACTATTGCCTCATGATTGAAGCATCTCTTAGGCTTGTTTGAAAACTCCTCTTTTCTGTCGGGGGGGGGGGGGGGGAATCAATATTCATTAGATTGGAGCTTATGTAAGGTTGGTTGTTGCCCTGGGTTTCAGTTGGGGACTTCTGTACATTGTGGAAAGATTCAGGGTCTCTGGACTCATATAGCAGTTTTAGAGGGCTTAGCTATTGTCTTGTATTCACCGTTTTTATGAAATGCTATATACTGTTATTTGCTTTGGGCTGTCCATTGAATGTTGTAGAGAATGAACATCATTGCCATGGTAAGTGATGAAGCTCACTTCTGAAAGAGAATGTTGAATTGACCTCCTCCTCTTCCCGTGCTTATTAAGGGACTACCACGAATGCGTCAAGTTGTGCTTGACTACTTATGTAAGGATTGGATTGAATATGGTACTTTAGTCAGCTGAGAATCAGGAGATGTTCGTTACTTACTTTTGTTAGAAATTAGTGAAGCTGTTTATTTTGTGCTAGTGCATAATTAATATGTATATTTAACAGCTATTTGTATTTTGCCGATGACATTTTTTTATAAAGGTTATCTTACATGGTCATAGACTATTAATTGTAACTCACAACATAATTTTGAATAAATATGACAATTTATTTCAAAGCATAATTTTGTTCAAAAATTCAGAAAATAACGAATTTAATATTGATGTGAGGGTGTTTTTTTTTTTTTTTTTTTTTTGGGGTGGGTCTGAAGGGTATTGGTTAACAGTGGGTATTTTGTTGGGCTCGCCTCGTTCAAAAGCTCAGAGAGCGGTAGCAAGCGGAGAGAGAAATACTTCATTCTTACACTGAACTCTAGGCCTACCTGGATGTGCTTCTAGAGAGAGAAAGAAGAGAGAGATGATGAACCAGGGAGTGCAGAAGAACACGCTGTACGTAGGAGGGCTAGCCGAGGAGGTGAACGAGGCGATCCTCCACGCTGCCTTCATACCCTTCGGAGAGATTAAGGACGTCAAGACCCCACTTGATCAGGCCACCCAGAAGCACAGGTCCTTCGGCTTCGTCACCTTCTTGGAGAGAGAAGACGCCGCCGCCGCCATGGACAACATGGACGGCGCCGAACTCTATGGCCGTGTCCTCACCGTCAATTACGCCCTCCCTGAGCGCATCAAGGGTGGTGAACAGGGCTGGGCCGCTCAACCCAGTACGTTCTCTCTCCCTAACCCTAACCCTAACCCTAACCCTAGTTTTCTTGTTATCTGTTAAATTGTGTATATGCGTAGTTATGGTGAGGAGCTGCATTTCATGATGGAACATTTTGGGGAAGAGTTGATAGCTTATGCTAGGTTTACTTCGCTGCATCTTTAATGGGTTTACAGTGGTTTGAATTATGAGGATGCAGTTGCTATCAATTCCATGTAGGGTTGGTGAAAGATTCTGTGGATAGAGTTGCGGTAAATTTTTGGAGGATTGGTGAGAGATTTAAGGGTTGTGATTCTATGGATTTTGGTTCAGGGCATTTAACTCTTATACAGTTGAGGTTTGGGGGATATAGTTATGAGTAGCACCGAGTCAATGCTTATTGTACATAGGTATTGACAGAAACCACCTGTCTGCAATCTAGTAGTTGGGTAAGGCTGCATATATCTAACCTCATCATGCTCTGGCCTAGGTGACACTGAAGATATTGTTTGATTTGTTTGCACCAGCCTATGTTATAATGTTAATTAGAAGATTGTGGCTGGTTATTTGACCAACTTTTCATAGCTGGGATTTAACTTTAATATGGGGCTTCTGTTTGGTGCTTGCCGCTGCAACTCTAGTTCTGATTTCTGAATGTTCAGTTTTAGGATGTACGATCTTTTATTCTGGAACTGGATGATGATGGGAATCCAATTCTAAGATTCAGTGCTGAGATCTATTCAACCCTGGAGTTTTAAGATTGGGATTCGATATCCATTCATTGCTCTGATGACTTCCTCTAATATTGTTTGATACTTAGGCTTATACTAGTAATATTTTGGATGGCATATTTAACAATGGTTGGGAATTGGGCATAAGGACAATAATGTTGTTAATGTCTGTTATCGAAGGCAGATGTAATATTATGTTTGGATGAGAGAAATAGCTATGCTAGCATTGAGATGCGTAGCAAGAGTTGTGACTATCAAATTGTTAACTGGAAACTAATTTTTGCTTGCCTCTCTAAAAATCATCTTTCTTTCTGCTTATGTTTCTCCCCTGCCCTTTCTTTTTGGGTAGTCTTTTTTCGGGGGGGGGGGGGGGGGGGGGTTTGGGTCAGGACCAAATGATATGACGATAGGAAGAATTGGTGCAAGATGCAAGGTCCATGCTTTAGGTAATTGGCAATGTCTGGTGATTGCTATTGCTGTCTCTTAGCCATTAAATACTGTCTTTCATTAGCCATTAAAAATTGTCTTTCTTAAAACTGTGAATGTGCCCTGGAGTGTAATGCCCAACTCGTAATTGCCTGATTAGCCATACTTTAGGTAATTGGACCCGTCAGAGCATTACCATTGTCTTCAGAACGGGGAGCACTACCTCCATTGAATTACACTTTTTCGCCCCCCCCCCCAAAATAAAATCATACATCACTAACTAATGAATAAGTTTTAAGGTCACATATCATTATGCAAAATAGGTTCTAGTACGAGAAATTAAAAACTAAGTTATATCATTGTAGACGCTATTTAAGTTCACCTTGTCTAGGACACCATGAGCCACTAGAGCTGTAGAGTATCATGAGTTTGCTGACTCTGCGCAACTCGACTTCTTCTAAGAACTCGAGAACATATAGCTACGAGCCTATAAGAGCCAACTTCCTTCCATAATGTGTTTGGGCCACATTGGGGCTTGCTATGCGGTCTCCGTGACACCCCTAGTCCAGCAGGTGGGTGGGCGGCGGTGGCAGGGGGACTAGTGGCAGTGGCAGCAGTGTGATAGGCTGATTCCCTGAAAGCCCAACTGCCTGGTGAGGATTTGGGTCCAGCGACGAGATGCCACATCCCCACTTGATTCTGCAAGTATGATACGTAAGGGGCTTTCTCCACAGGGTCAATTTTAGAGGATGATGCTAAATTTACATGGTGCCATGCCTATAAGTAGGGATAACAACGGGGCGGGGTGGGGCGGGTCGGGAATGGGGGGTATATTCCCCGTCCCTGTCCCCGCTAGGATCCCTGCTCCTCGTCCCTGCCCCGTTCCCCGTAGCGAGGAAAAAATTCCCCTCCATCCCCATCCCCATTCCCATCTCCATCCCCATCCCCAGCAGGGATTTAATCCTCGACGGGGATTTTTCCCCGCTATTTTTTTTCCCCTCCCTTGCAATAGTTATATTACAACTGTTGGATGAAAACTCAATTTATCATTCCTATACCCTACTCCCTAGCCCAATTAATTGTACAACAAGCTCTTCTAAACTCCATGCAACACAAGTATAATAAAATTCATCAAATTTTATAATCCAAATCCCAAACCAAATTAAAGTTTAACAAGTTATGCAATATAAGTCTAACAATACACAAATTACACAAAATAATTCAACCAAAGTCTGAGTAAGTCAGACATAACCATAATTCAAAAACTAAAAGTTTAAAACACAACCAAGTTCAATAATCCTTCACCGCGAAATACAACAATGTCCATAATTTTAGTTAATAGTGGGGACGGAGATGGGGATTTTTCCCCAATCGGGGTACCAGGGACGGGGATAAATCCTCGATTGGGAAACGGGGACGGGACAGGGTGGACTATGGACTATGTCCCCGTCCCCGTCCCCGTCCCCATCCCTGCACGGGGATTAATTTTCCGCCCCGCCCCTATCCCCGTTGGGGGCGGGGATTTTTCCCCACTTCGGAGCGGGGCCCCGGCGGGGACGGGGATTTTTTTTTCCCATTTCGGAGCGGGGTCTGGCGGGGACGGGTTTTCCCCAACCTTTTGCCATCCCTACCTATAAGCCTAAGAATAAGGCCTTCTACTTTTAGCTTAAGTGGGGATTAGTTATGGGTCCAATCCTATAACTAGATCTTAAAATCTCAATTACTAGCTGTCTCTAGAAACTAAAAGGAGGCAGTCTATCAGCTCGGCGGCGGAATTGCCAAGTTACTTTCAGTGTGATTGTTGAGGGCATGGGTTCAAATCTGGAAAGGCTACCCAGAAAGTACTTTCTAGAGCAAAGTCCATGGATAAGCTTACTCAAGGGGTGTTTGGAATGGCAACTAACAACAGTTCTGCAGAGCGATGGCAACAAAGGTAGATATTATGCATAGTTGATTGTTTCGAAAGAGTAACTATCAGAATTCTTGAGTGAGAAGTGTTACCTATATTGTGCACATTAGCACTTCAGGTTTTATAACAATGGCTGCATTACATTAAATCTGCCAAAAGGAGCGAAGTTAAGAAGAATCCACTTGGGGCCTTGCTTAACTGGTAGCCTGATAATCCTGTCATGTTTGTTTCTTTGAGGACTGAGGAGGTGGGGAGACTTCGGATGTGGCATACCTGGACTTAATAGAGGCTTTCCGGATCTTAGGTGTTTGATGTGCTTGTGCACATTCTGTTTGTTTGCCTTTTCTTTTGTGCATGTTATATATGGCAGCATTCATGTGCTGCTGGACTAGTAGCTTTAGTAACTGAAACTGAACTTTTTTTTGTTTTTTTTTTTTTGGGTTTTTCCTTAACTTGTGTTTGTGTGTTTTCGTCTACAGTTTGGGCAGACGCAGATACATGGTTTGAGAGGCAGCAGATGGAAGAGGAAATGCAGCGTCTCCAGGCTGAGCAACGAGCTTCCATGCAGGCAGCTGAGGAGTTGCACAGAAAGAAACTGGCTGAGGAGCGACAAGGAGAAAGGGAGGATGACACGGGAATCAAGGATGATCCCATGGCAAGGGCTGAAGCAGAGGTTCTACAACAAAACCAAAGTAGTTAATTTTTCATTATGATTCTTTTTCCCATTTTTTTCTGTTAAGTGGGAGGGTGGGGGTGGACATCTTCTGCGGATGTTATGTACTGTCCATTTTGCTGCTGGAGGACCAGATTAGATGTGTATACTGTATTGCGTAAATTAGAATCATACGAATGATACCAGTATACCATCTTACTAATGTTCTCAGTGCATATTATGTGGCAGTGGGAGTTTTGTTTCTGTAATTCTCGTTGCAGGTTATGCAATTCTTTGCCTGCACCCCGCTCTTTTCTTGATGAGCAGACGGGTTGGGGAAACGGGGGGTTGTGACGGTGATGTATGAAGTTGTACAATATGTCATATTGTTCTGTAATCTACAGTGTCGGCAGACTACTACTAGTTAGTTTAGATTAACTTGGACTATCAGATTGAAAGAGGTCCATCTTTGCATTCAAGTGATGGCTAGGAATTCTGTTGTCTAAAAAGCTTGTTAGGAACAGAAGATCAATATTAGCTAGACATTCTCGACTTGAATCGATTGGTTTCAGTTGGACCAAATTAGTTCCTATACAAACTCTAGTTCTCACGTTTCTAGGGCCTAGGTAATTGAATATAGGTCAATCGTATGTCGTCTGCTCTCAACTAGGTGAGTGCATCGCTTGAAGATGCCCAACCGGTACCGATGACATTCCCTAAATAAGGTACCGTTCTTTTCAATTGAATTTTGCTGAATTGAACTAACACCATATACTAGTCACAGGAGCTAACTTAGTCAAGCCTTTGACAAAAAAACCACAGCTGAGGTGGCTGATAGTCATCATTTCTCCCCTGTTAAACGAGGCTCTTGCAGTTCTCAACAAAAAAATTACGCTTTTCTGACCTAAATTTTGTCCAAAGCACTCATGGGAACACCACAAACTGTTGGAATTCACAGTAGCATGCAAAATCAAATAGCATGCAGCACCATGCCCAATTTGAAGCTCCAACTATCATGTTGTTGCTTAGCAATACTTGCCCTACAAACTTCAAGGATCATTCAACAGCACAAGGTGTTTGACACCAACTGCAAAACTCACCTGAAGCGAATCACTTCCCTGTTCTGGCAAAATCACAAAACAAAAGGCATACGGCATGGGTAAAGTTCAATGATGAACAGCAACTGTGCTTCAGAATGAGAAGTCAAGTAAGAAATCCTGTTTTCCCAAGTATAGCATCGCACAACTTGACAGCATCATAGTTATCCCTTACATTATGCACTCGCACAATGTCTGCACCATCGAGAACTCCAGTAGTGATAGAGGCAACAGTTGCTGGATCTCTATCAGTTGCTACAGGGCGGTTGCACAACTCACCCAAAAACCTCTTCCTTGAAGGCCCAATCAGTAGGGGAGCATGAGACACAGCCAAACTATTTTTTGCGATCTCTTCTCGGATTCTTGACAAGCCCGTCAGAATTTGTAAGTTCTGCTCCGTAGTCTTAGAAAATCCAATGCCTGGGTCAGTAATCATTCTCCAAGCAGGAATACCTGATAACTCTGCATCTCTGACCCGGGAGCTCAGTTCCAAAGCCACCTCCCTACAGACATCATCATATTTCAGGTTATCACTGTTTTGCATTGTGGTGGGATCTCCTCTCATGTGCATCACTATATAAGGCACCTTAAGGCTTGCAACAATATTGAACATCTCCGAATCTAATTGCCCACCTGAGACATCATTGACAATATGTGCTCCCTTCTTTACTGCTTCTGCAGCAACTTCTGAATAAAAAGTATCCACTGATACGAGCGTACCCTCTTCCTCAGCCACGTCTCTGATTGCTTCCAGGATAGGGATTAGTCTTTCTAGCTCTTCCTCTGCACTAACCCTTGATGCCATTGGCTGTGTGGATTGTGCTCCAAGATCAATGATATCAGCTCCTTCAGAAATCATCACACGGACCCGAGACACTGCATTTTCTACAGATTGAAACCTTCCTCCATCACTGAAGCTATCTGGAGTTAAATTGAGGACTCCCATCACAGAAGTCTTGGCAGACCAGTCCCATAAGTGACTCCCAACTGGCAAAACCCTTCTCATTCCATCAATCCCAATGAGGGTTTCGCCGCCAAGTTTGTCCCATGCTTCAAATAGTCCACCTGAAAAGTTTGACAAAAAATGCCAGGATGCAGCTGTGTCACTTTCTATGTCAGATCCGAGTAAATCAATTAATGGGGCCAACACAAATGGTCTTTCCCATATCCTTTCATGCGGAACTGTAAGACTTTGAGAGCTTACTCTGAACTTCCCATAAAATAGGATATCCAGATCAATAGGCCTAGGCCCATATCTTATTCCATTAGTTCGACCCATGTCCTTCTCAATTTTCTTTAGTGCTCCCAGTAGTTCATGAGGCCCAAGTTTTGTGAAGCCTCTCACTGCAGAGTTGAGAAACCTTGGTTGGTCAGTTACATAGGCAGGATCAGTCTCATATAAACAACCATGTTTTGTAATATTTATTCCTGATTTCTTCATCATTTGCAATGCTTGGTTGAAATTATCCAGCCGGTCTCCCACATTGCTTCCCAGCGCAATTACGACTTCCTGCTCCTTAGAACAAACTTCGATAGTGGCATCTGATGATGAATGGATAAAAGAAAACATCGAGGCTGCGAAAAGCATATGCTTGAGTCAGGTTGCATTTGACTGTTGCTAACTTATTTTCTTCAACAATCAACAATACTGTATTTATTTTAAGAGAACTTCTGCTATTCCCCCAACCCTCCTACTTATTCGTATTTACATTGTTTCCCCAGGAAAACATAGGCAATTTTGGGCAAAATTGCACAGGGCACTAATCAGATGCTCGGAAGTCAGAAATCATGCTAGTTTCCTAAGTCACTGATTCATAAGTATCTCATTTAGGAAAGAAATCCTGATCCAAGAATCAAACTTTATCACCCTAGTGGTCACCAAAGAAATTTGGGCCCGAAATTTAAGCTCCTTGGCATTTTGATAACTTGATGGAATATAGCAGGGTAATGGAGTAACACTAACTTGGAGTGCAAATGCCAGCAAATGATTTACCTTTACCTCTACAAAGCTGGGCAACTCCATTTGGAGACTTGGCTGGTGTCAACCGCTTGAGTATATTCATCATCTCCACGATGGATATCATACAATATTAATCTCAAATTCGAATTCTCACTGCAAATTAGAATTGAAAATGGACAGCATGAGTCAGAAATTTGAGTACAGTGTAATAAGCATCAATTAAAGCATCTGAATTACTAAAACAGAACTATAATTCAATACAAGTGCGAGAACTAACCGATAAACATTCAGGAAATTCGAAACAAGATAGGATCGATTAATGCATCGATAAAGAAAGAGAAGGAGAGAGGATTACTCATCGATGGTCCATGCGAAAGTGGAAGATGAGGTGTTCGCCCGGCGGTGTTTCTCGCCGGCGCCACTCAGTCGCCGTCGGCGGGCGTCGCTGGCGGTGAGGATGCCGGAGGTTGAAGGTCGAAGTGGGGGCGTACCGCCGTGTGGGTGACAGTGAATTGGGTCCTAGGGCTGGCCGAGACCTGGGCTCCAAACTTTGTCAGTCTTTGAAGGTTGGATCCAAAGGTTAAACCCAGACTAGGCCGATGACTCGTCCAATCTGGTTTTGGGTTGGATTAATTTCAGTTCGACTCAGTAAAATTCAGTTTAGTTTCGATTATTTTAGTTTTGATTCAGGTATGAATATAGGTCATTTAGTTTGGGCTATTTTTGTCAAGTCTAATCAAATTTATCAAAAGGAGCCTTGTTCTAGCAACTAGCGAAACTTTTGTTGCTTATTTATTTACACTATCATAGTTCAAATTCAAACAGTATAAAAGATCAGAGCTGATAACATATCCTTAGCACTTGTTCATAAAACACATTTCCTCATATTCTTAGATAATCCATTAATTAACAACCTATAAAAATAGTTCTCCCTGATCCTTTCTACTTGAAGTCAAATTTGATAAACCGAAAGTATATCGAAGTTTAATCATATTTCATGTCATTCATTCTTTCGATTAGTCATTCCTAAAGTTAGACACTTGAATTTGGTGTAACACTCAAGTTACGCTAGTCCAATAGAACATTTAAATTCACATCTGTCTAATCCTTGAACCAAATCGAAATACATGGAAAGGGATGGGGCAGATTAAGTTTTGTTTATCTTTATCACTTAAAAGTGCTGGCTTTCAAGGAGTATAAATAATTGAAATGACTCACAAAACCATTTCTCATTTCTTTTATTAACGCATTACAGGCCATTAATATATTGATTATATATTTCTAATATCCTTCAAGATCAATCTCGTGCATGGTGTGACCTAACAGCATTCATCTTCCTTGGTAGAGAGAGACTGGATTAGTTGATCTCATTAGGGATAATTGTAAAGAATTAGGTGAAATAATCTCATATTCTGCTTTAACCTTTGGGTAATCTTTGGCACATTGAATGGAACTGAAGTGATGGCAATTTGGTTGTTTGTCACTTCACTATCAAGTTCACATGCAGAAACTCCAATAATGCATGTACATAATATGTCTCTTTAACAATTATTGTTGGCTAAATGCCAATCACAAGGGTGTTTAAGATAAGTTAGTAACAATCGAAACATTATTTTCAATTAGAATCTATGAATTGTGATTACTTCAATACTTGACAATGTACTATAAAAACAAAGCAGGAAAAGTCTACAAAATACGAGTGAATTTGATATCTGAAAACGTGCCATCAGATATTCAAAGTTGGAACAAAATAAGAATCTCCCATCAGAGCCACTACATCGATTAGCAAGTTAACAATACGAGGCACGTTTTAACATGAATTGAGGTTGCCATTTGTTTGGATCAAACTCTATGCATCTTAAGCAATGGCTTCTCCAAATTGACAACGCAAATTCCCAAACAGAAGATTTTGGCATGGATTTGATCCATTTCTTCATATGTTTACACCAATTTTGACAAGTTGATGATTTGATGAACATGACAAACAAGAGCAACTTTCTACCATAAAGTACAAACCAACCCGGCCGGCTATTCACATCACAACTAGACATTTTCCAGGAGATTAACCATCCTTCCATTTTCCTGCCTCTTGAGAAGCAAAAGTTAAGAAGATTAAGAAACTAACCTCAACAACCCAAGTTATTAATCTTTTGAAAATCCAAAAAGGGGACAAGTCAGACTACCCAAAAAGAGGATGTGTTTGAAATTGAAACCCTATGCAGAGAACTGAATCCCATCTAGTTTTGAGGCAGCTTGGTTGTCCAAAAACCACACCAACTTCCCTGTCGTAGGCTGGACCAACCTAGCTGGCAATGCCAAGGAAGTGGGGCCCATGTCCACATCATCAATTGCCAAGTGGGCGGCCTCGGCTTTGGCTCCGCCGGTTGCAACCACAGCCACGTTGGATGCAGAGTTGATGACGGGCAGGGTGAAGGTGATTCTCTCAGGTGGGGGCTTAGGAGAGTCGGTTATGAAGGTAACCCATTCGTCTTCCACACCAAGGGCAGAGTGATTGGGGAAGAGGGAAGCCACATGGCCATCAGGGCCCATCCCGAGAAGGATGAGGTCGAACTTAGGGCAGTCGCTGATATCAGACACACTGATTAGACGGGTTTTCACCAGCTGCCGGATCCCAAAGTCATACTCACTAGCAGCCTCCTCTGCTGACAAGCAGTCATTGATGGAGTGTACATGGCTGGGAATGAGAGGGACCTGTATTTTGTTCAAGTTGAGCAATCAGAACAACAGCATAGAAAGCTACTAAACAGGGGAAAGAAGGGTCTTAGTGATAATCCAGAAGTTAAAGTCTTTTTTGGTAGCTAATTAAAGTCTTAAACACACAAATCATTGATCAAAGATGGATTGCTTCAGAAAAAGGAATGAAACATTTCATCTCAGCTCTCGAAACAAAAATTAATCAACAAAAGGTGCACAACGAATCTTCTGTCTATGCAAGTCTTACAAAATTCAACATTCTGTCATGCAGAATTGGTCCTTTTTGCTATCGTTAGTTGGATATAACTGAATATTCATTTTGACGAATGCTATAGAATCCCAAGAAGTATTAATCATAAACAACAGCTCAAAGATCCCGCCGCTAAATGTAGATCCATTGAAGGCAGAGTCTAGGGATAAACAAGAACTCAAAGCCCGAAAAATATTAGGCAATGTCTACCTAGCTGAAAGTCCTTGACAAAGCAATGGGCAGTCTTAAATGGCACCAGCTCAAAGATCAGTGGTGATTTACGATGTGAATATGTCACTGGAAGTAAATATTTTATTCTACTCTTGCGTTCTCATATAACCTAACCATTGTTCCATGCTTCTCACCTAATATCTTGACCTCGGAAAAGCATTAAAGGAATCAAATGTCTCACAAGTTGCTGACACAAACCTAGGACACCATGTGTAGCATAAACAAGGTATACTCGAACTTCTCAAATTAGGAAGATTCAATAATCCACCATTTGGCCAACCACCAGCAGCAAATGATTAACAAATAGGAATGTAAGCTAAATCCCCCAACTAGGAAGCTCATTGATAATTAGTGACGAACAACAAACGGTAATACATAGGCTACCATATTTACATGTATGTGGCTAAGAGGCTTGCCAGCATAAGTTCAACATAAAGGTGAACAGAAAGGAAAGTAAGGCAAAAGACAAAGCAGTGTCACCGGGAAACAATCATTCACAACAGGACTCTGAATGGAAAAGTATCACATAGATATAACTATCGAAATCAGTCCCTTCAGGAGTCATCGAACCATCTCTTATCTTTCGACAATAGCTTGAAGCTTAAAAACGTACTTAAACAGAGCACTCTCTGAAAAATGAGTCACCAACTTAACCAAACAAATCAACGTAACATCCACAAGTCTTACTTCAGGGCAGGGTGGGGAGGGTGGGACACATGAAGTCTTTCCCCTGCAGTAGAATCATAGAAAAGTTGTTCTACTTTTAGTTTTTTAAGCCATCAAACTTAATGAATACTTTGTTTGTTTGTCTAACCTAATTACTCCAAAGCCAATTTTTGGATGGCAATCTAGTAGAAGATGGAACGCTCGATTGCAATTAATTAAGGAGCACGCTCATCACAAGATACCTAAATGAGCAATTGAGACAATAACATATCCAAATAAAGGGCTTTGGCAACATGCAAGCCCAACTCAAAGAATGTTCTTACGATACTGCAGTACATCACCAAAGAGCACCCCTACACCGTTGTTTCATATTCTTCTATCTATATTTGTTTTTCTTACTTTTTGGGAAGAAAAGAACTTGTTGACCCAAGGGCTTTTGGATAACTTTAAGGGTTGTCTCTCAAGCTTATGCCTTTTGAGTGCTGCACACCGAAATAAATGATGAAGAATACTCCCAGACGAATCAACTGTAGGAGCATCAAGCACAAAACTCCTCAGAAGCAGATGATGGAAGAACTTTGATCTGTGCATCAAAGCTCTTACGAAAAAATCCATCTGGTAAAGTCCAAATGGAAGTTGAAGCACATAGTCTTGTTAAAGTTTCCTCCCAACATTAACTGGTGTTAAAACCAGGAAATGCACTTTGACATGCACCCCCATGAAGAAACTATGCAGAAAAGCAAATTATAGACAGTGCGGGTTGTACATGATAGAAGAATCTGCCTTTCTTTCCCTCTTTCCTATACCATATGAGATATCAGTGGCAATGTTTCAGGAGTATGCCAGAATCTACGAGACTTCTTCACACTGCACAGAGATATATGGCCAAAACAAATAGAGAAGTTCTCCACAAAAGTTGGTGATTAGAGGAAGAAAGGCAAGCAATAGTTCAGCATTATGCATTAAGACACCTAGCAAAGATCTGAATCTTTTCGAAAATTCAGACAAAAACTTTCTACGAACACCACCTAGCATGGATCCGGTACTGAAAGGGTGTCCTGGGATCCAGATGTATACAGCCTAATCCCTGGCATGAGCTGCCAATCCATAGGATGAAAACTTTCCGTTTCTCAGTAAATAAGTTGAATCTACTATTCTAGCAGATAAAAAAAAAAATATATAAATATAATGTAAAACTACACACCTTGGACAAGAGTCCATCCTTAGCTAGCTTATAATTGCTATCAGCATGGCTCTTTGCAACCACACGCTCATCGACCCAAAACACGTACCACTTAGCCCAATCAATAGTCTTGTTGTACGGCACTTCACAAAGTTTTCTGTTTCCCAACAAGAACTGAATTAGGAGACACAAATCAAAATCGATCAAAGGACATTTTGACATTAAAAAAAAGAAGAGCATGAATACCCCAGTAAACCAATGAGGGAACCACCAGATAAAGCAATGGCGAACACGCCCCGCTCTTTCACTGATGCATCTGATAGTTCAGAGATATACTCCACCAAGTCAGCGCTAAGATCATCCAAACTCTCATGAATCCTTAACTCTCCTCTACTTGTTTGAACTCCAGAAAAGAACATTCTTCCAACAACAAATTGGAGGAAGAAATTCTGTTTCATTAAGCAAAAAACCCCAAGTTCAAACGATAATATAAGAAGACATTCACATGGAAAATGAAGTTGCACAACCGAATTCGCAAAATGGGGAGCAAAAACATAAGCAAATAAGGAACAGATACACAAAAGTTCCACATTACTATTTGAGATTTTGTTTTTAGTGTGCTAGGATCACCAAAAACACTGCCATACCCAAATCAGCTTTTTCTTGCAACAGTGCGTTATTTCAAAATCAGGCATTAGTAACGTCCCCAGGATTGTACAAAACGAGGGAAACTCTGACACAAGATTCAAACTGAAACAACATTGACACATATAATACGTGCAATAGGACACAAAACCCAGTTGAACAAGCAGCATTTTCAACCATGGAAAAGGGTATAATGATCCTAAACCCAGAGATCAAGAGGGTTAAACCCAACAGCAAAAAAGCGTAAAAATTCAATTACCCAATGGGATTACAATTACAAATGGAGATTTGCAAAACCCAGATCATTAAATAACCCAGTGAGTAAAACCCATCAATCATCACACCAAAATCAGATTAGTCCCAATATAATCCAAATAGTCCAGGAACACATTAAAGTGAAACCATCAGTTGATGCAATTAGCATGGTTTATGCAGTCAATTTTTACAGAGAGAAAGAGAGATGGGCTTACAATGAAGAAAGCGGAAATTGAAGAGAGCGACAGAGAGAGAGAGAGAGAGGCAATGAAAGCAGAAATAGACGAAGGTAGGAGATGGGTAAGCATCAGAAACAACTATAATTTATAATGGTGTAAGTCCAAATTTCATTCCACTTTTTTAATTACCGATGATTAGAAATTTGTAACTAAGAAAAATTGGGGAAAAAAAAAGAGAAGGAATAATCCCAGCGGGAAACACAGAATTTACCCTCGATGAGCAGCCAGCTGCACGTGCATCCAAGAATCGCAGGAAAATACAGAGAAGAAACGTCTTCTCACTCTCTCTCTCTCTCACACACACACCCACTGATGTAGATGGATAAATTCACATAGGCATTAAGTTTAGTTTAATAAATAATTGCAGTTATTAGTGCAAATCCATTAGCTACGGCGCAGCCAAAACATTTGAAAAAACTAATAAAAAAATAAAAAAATGTTAAGTATTTATTTATTTCCTGTCTCACCTAAATCTCCTGCAATATCCTCTCCAGATGGGACCTGGCTAAGGTGAAAAGATTAGTGCGATTCATCTCAACTTTCTTCTCTTAAAATAAATAAAAAGAAAGTTTTCAAGTGTTTCTCTTAGAGAGTAAACTTTTTATATGTGGTGCTTTTAGTACATTAGAAGAATTTATTTTTCCCTTTTAGTAAAGGGATTTTAAAAGATCAATATAGCCTAATTCAATCACAAAATTTACAAAGCTTATATCATACTTCCAAGAATATATATTTCCACTAGTCACATCAGCACAACTTATTAAAAATTGTCTATATAACAAATGCACGTTGAAAAAATGTATATGCGTGGCAAGTGGGAGTACTAATACATTTTTAGGTGTATGATATACATTATCCAAAATTTGGTTTACATGGACCTTGTTGGTTTCCTTCATATTTTATATTGTACTCTCAAGTAGGTAAATAATTGTACATTCAGTTTGCTAACTAAAGGTATGCTTATTTCAATTTATCAAAAGTATTCATTGATACTTATTGCTCAAAGTATTTAAAGGTGTTGAACGCTATTTGAAGTTGTTAAATGGTACTGAAAGCTGCTAAATGATCGGATAAAATGCAATAAATAAATACTTAATAGTATTAAAAGTTGCTCAATAATGCTAAAAGTTGTTAAAAGCTACTTACAGTTGTAAGATGACATTGAAAATTGCTAAATATTGATGACACGTGCTTTTGACAAGTTTAAATGAACATTAAACATATAAGAATGCTCACTAAAGGTTGAATAGTTACCCATGAAGGTTTTCTCTTATCATAATGAGCATTGCTATAGGGAACTATTCATTTCTAGTAATCTAGCTAAGATGACGCTGAGTTAGAATTTAGTTGCTTATGTTACGTGTCTGAATGAGCAAACCTTTCAAGTGTACAGTTTTGATCTTTTGTGCACCTGATAAGATGATATAATTTGCGAGTTTCTTGATAGCAGTTATTATTATCTTGTTTGATTGTTTGGTTTGGTTTGATTTGATGGGATGTGCTATTTATTCTAGACTTGCATTGTATTTTGAAACCTTTATGTGATTCTCAATAATCAAAAAAAACTACATGGACCATACGAACTGGGATAGATATGTCTTGCCGTCTTGGTATTACTCTTTCATTAGTAATTTCAGTGTTTAACTGTCCCTGCTTGGATATTAAGTTGATAGGTTTGCCAATTGTATAGGGAAGACGGCTCATAACGAACAATTCTAATGAAACAAAGAAACTTTGTGTTATAAGTTGCTTAAACTTATTCTCAACTATATTTTTACCTTTATTCTCTCAATCCTTCCTTAGTATGAGTACAAACTATGATAAACATTTTAACATTAAATTGAGCAAATTAAAACAGTGACTTAAAGGAGATTTGTGGAACTACTGGTTTCAAAACGGCCAATGAGTTGTAGTCTTAAGTGATAGAAATATTGTCCTTCACATCGCTACTAACATGCAAGTAACTTATTCTAAACTATGCAGTTGTACGTACGTACTCTTGATAACGTTATTAACATACAAGTAATTTATATTTAATTGTTCAGCCTGAATATTATGATATTCGATCTTCAACCACCTAGTTTTAACTCAAATCAAGGTAAGGCACTCAAATTCATCTACTCAATATACTTAACTAATTAATACTAATTACCACATTAAAATTAGAACTTATCAAGTAAAATGACAATGATCTCAATTTTTTTTAAAAAAAAGGAAATGGACGTGGAGAGGATAAATACGGTTGTGTAGAGGTAGGTCAAAAGTAGTGGAGGTGCCAATTGGCAAATTGTACAAATAATAATTTGTCTTCATCTTGCTACATTCAAAATCTATTTTTAACGTAATGATGGTGGTTGCATGGAGATGGTTGTTTCAATTTCTTTCTCCTTTTTTTTTTCTTAAAATGTATTTTTCGTAATTTTAATTTAATATATTTGTTTGTTTTCATTCTATTTTTTCTTGTTGTCTTCTCTCTATATGAACCTTTCTTTATCATGATTGTCTCTCCAAAACAGGTTAAGATGAACTTCACACAGTACAGGGTGAGTCACCATACAGTAATGCATGTGTATGCATTATAAATATGGAGGCCCATTTCATGAAAATCAATGGAGCAGACACTTGTGCTGTCACCATGCAAATTTACCCCCCACCAAAAAAAAACAAAAGGGAATTATGTACCTTCAATTCTTGTATTTAATTACTTAAATTTATCTATAAAGTCCACGATATGAACTGATATAAATATTATATTGACATTCAATTCTTCATCACTTGGAGAAAGTGAGATATATCCAAGAAAAATGCGAAAGGATAATGATATCTCTAAGTCATGGCTAAAAGTTATTTGATGGCATTTGTAATTGATCCTTTAATTTGTACACTTTATATTCTTTAGCCATTGTATTGCAAATGTTTGAAAATCAATAATCTAGAAATGAAAAGTTGCGTTGTTAACCCAAAGTAAATAGTTAAATATTACCACACTTGTTCAAAATTCAGACGAATTAGTATAAGTGGTGGGTGTATTTTATTTCGTTGCTTAGTTTCTGTTGTATTGCTGGCACTTCGATAACTTTATTAATTAGTTGCATGAATTAATATGTGGAAAAAAACTTGTTTCAGATAAAACTTTAAGTCATAAAGATATCTCTAAACCCAGTTGTTATATCGTCCACCCGGTTGTACAAATGCAATTGTACAATCGGGCCCACAAATTGCCCCCACATACAAAACATAAAGAAAATCGATTGTACAATCGGGCCCACAAATTGTCCCCACATACAAAACACAAAGAAAACCGCTGGATTTCGGCTCACTAAAAATGGCCTATAACTCACTAAAATATACTGCTGTGTATCCAGTTTCGCTCACTAAAAATAATGTATAGCTCACTAAAATATTTTAGTGAGTTGAGACACAATTTTAGTGAGCTAATACGTACTTTTAGTGAACAGACATATCGAAACTAATGTATCTTATTTACCCAAGTTTCTCTTAGTAAAAATACCATATAACTTATTAAATATGCTATTGTACTAAAAAAGTGTTATTATAAATCTGAAATTCACTAAACTATATTCTAGTTATCTATATTTTTTTAAGTGAGTTATCATATTTATTTCCTGAGTTGGTATATCATACAATCAATTGTATAGAACTAATTGTACAATCGAATTTCAGCTCACTAAAAATGTATAACTCACTACAATACTTAGTGAGATAAAATACAGTTTTAGTGAGCTAATACATACTTTTAGTGAGCGGATAGATCAAATCAAAGCATCTTATGTATCCTAGGTTTCACTTAGTAAAAATACTATGTAACTTATTAAAATGTGCTATTGTACTAAAAAAAGTATTGCTGTGCATCTGAAACTCACTAAACTATATTCTAGTTGTCTATATTTTTTTAGTGAGCTATGACATATATTGAGTGAGTTATGACATATATTTAGTGAGTTGGACTATATTTAATTAATTCACTACATTTCTATTATACTCACAAAATATAATACAAACACCCTTATAGCATAGTAAAAAATGATTGAGCTGTAACATAATCTAAGGACTTCACAATATTATTTGCTAGCTATCTATACTATTCTTTTTAGTGAGCTATGCTAATTATTTAGTAAGTTATGATAGATATTTGGTGAGTTATAAAATATATTTTGTGATCAATATGATTTAGCGTGGAATACTAATCATTCATAATAAAAAATGAGTGAACAAACAATTTTAGTTAGCACATATACTTTTTTATTTATATTCTAAATTATAATATATTCATCTTTTAGTGAGCCATGACTTATATTTAGTGAGTTATGACATACTTTTAGTGAGTTGGACTATATTTGTATTATACTAACTAAATATGTATAATACGAATGCGCTTATATCATAATAAAAGATAATAGAAATATTTCTTACCAATATTGTATTGCTCATTAAATATATTATATAGCTTACGAATGCGCCTTTGTCTTTTGAAATACCAGTAGGATTACATAAAATTCTAACATAATAGTCAACATCAATAGCCTCAGCAACAGAACGATCTAATGTAGATATGAAAAATGAAGTATCATCTGCAAAAACAATATAAATTTTGTGGTGAGCTATAACGCATAATTGGTGAGCATAATCTTCATTCTAATGAGCCAAACGCTTGTGTTAGTGAGCAGAAATGCTCTGTACTACAACGCAACATATTTTGTAGAGTGAGCTATTGTTTTCCTTATTAGGCACCAGATTAATTATAGTGATTATATTTGGTGAGTAGAGAACTGATTTATGATTGCTGAATATAAGCTCAATACAAGTGAGCTAAATGTATTTCTTTAGTGAGCCAATGACTATATTCAATGAGCACATAACTCATATTGGTGAACTGTTGTTTCTCATATGTATATAGCAACAATAAAAATATCATTTGAAAAACAACCATAACATTTGTGGTGAGCTATAATACAACATCAGTGAGCACACAGGTCAATCCTAATAAGCCAAACGTTTCTTTTAGTGAGCCAAAAACTGCTCTGTAGCATAAGACAACATATTTTTTATAGTGAGCTAAATGTATACCTCTAGTGAGCCAACGACTATATTTAATGAGCACATAACTCATAATGGTGAGTTATCATTTCTCGTATGTCACAAACCAAAATTTACATGGAACGAATGCAATCCAGTTCGAAAATCTCAAAATTAACTCATCAAAACGTAAAACTAATGAACACAACTTCCAATCCCGAAAAGAAAAATAGAAATCAAAAAAACATTATCAAACTTGACGAACAATTCCGTTTGATGAAGATTCAACATCAATAGCGACGTTAAGAGTAAATCCAGCCATTCAATAATTGCTGAAAACTAAAGCAATCGAAGCAGCGAAGAGTAATCGAACAATGGAGAGAATGAAAATTGCGATTTCAAAAAATTGAGGAGCATGGAGTTTTTTTAAAAAAATGGGTCAGGGCTCAACTGTTAGAGGACTCAAAACTGCTGTTGGTAAGCCCGGGGGAACAATTGAGTTGTCCACCCAGCTGTACTTGTACGTAATAATTTGGGCTCTAAAACGAAGACGAATTTAAATAAACAGTATAAGAAGTAGAAAGGAAACTATTTTCAGTTGTCCACCCACTTGTACGTAATAATTTGGGCTCTAAAACGAAGACAAATTTAAATAAATAGTATAAGAAGTAGAAAGGGAACTATTTTACAAAAAGACTTTTACAAGATTGAGTACTATTATAAACAAAAATTTGTTTGAAGTTAGATTATGGGAAAACCATTTCTTGGCCTCCTTTATTTTTTGTTCTTTTTAATCAAAACAGTAGGTTAATTTTTGCCAAAATATAAGAGAAGAAAAAACATTAGAGGGTAAAATCATTAAATAAAACAAATACAATTTTTTCTTTATCAAATAAAATAAATACTGTTGAGATATTCATCAGATGTAAAGTTTATAAAAATAATTTTTTCTTTATCAAATAAACAATCAAATCTTAAGCAAGTAATAGAACAATTGTACAATTATTAAAAAAAAACCCCTCTTTTTTTGGGGGTGCAATCATACAAAACAACTTGTGATTAAGTCAGCCCCGCAACTGGGATGTGTTATTTGTTCTAGACTAACCCTTTATGTGATTCTCGATGATCTCTTTCCTTGGTATAATTAAGTACAAACTGTGATAAACATTCTAACATTAAATTGAGCAAAAACAATGACTTAAAGGGGATTTGTGGAACTATTGGTTTCAAAAGGGGCAATGAGTGGTAGTCTTAAGAGACAGACATGATGTCCTTCACATCGTTACTAACATACAAGTAACTTATTCTAAACTATACAGATGTACATGCTCTTGATAATGTTATTAACATACAGGTAATTTATATTTAATTACTTCACCGGAATATTAAGATATTCGATTTTCAACCACCTAGTTTTAACTCAAATCAAGGTAATGCATTCAAATTCATCTACTCAAATATACTTAACTAATACTAATTACCACATAAAAAGAACTTAATTATCAAATAAAATGATAATGATCTCATTTTTTTAAAAAAAAAAAAAGAAGAAAATGGAGGAAGCAGAAGCTGGAGAGGATATATTTGTTTGTTTGTTTTCGGTTATGTGAAAAACAAATATGACGATAATGATCTCATTTTTTTTTTAAAGCGTATTTTTCGTAATTTTCATTTAATATATTTGTTTGTTTTCATTCTATTTTTCTTGTATTTTGTTTCTCATGATTGTCTCTCCAAAATAGGTTAAGATGAACTTCATATAGTACATGGTGAGTCACCATACAGTAATGCATGTGTGTGCATTATGATTTATAAAGATGGAGACCCATTTCATGAAAATCAATGGAGTAGCCACTTGTGGTGTCACCATGCAAATTTACCCCCCTCCCCCCAAAAAAAGAATTATGTACATTCATGTATTTAATTACTTACATTCATCTACATATAAAGTCCGAGGTATGAATCGACATAAACGTAACATTGATATCTCTAAGGTATCGGCCTAAAGTTATTTGATGGCATTTGCAATTGATCCTTAGTAAACTTCCTTTGTATTCTTTAGCCATAGTATTGCAAATGTTTGAAAATTAATCATTTAGAAATGAAGAGTTGTTAGCCCAAGGTAAATAGTTATTTACCAAACTTCTTTCACAATTGACAATTCAGATGGCTTAGTACAAGTGGTGGGTGTATTTCATTTCGTTGTTTAGTTTCTGTTGTATTGCTGGCACTTTGGCAACCTTATTAGCTGCATGAATTAATGTGGGGAAAAAAAACCTTGTTTCATATGAAACTTTTAGTCATAAAGATATCTCTAAAATGAAGACAAATTTAAATAAATAGTATAACAAGTAAAAAGGGAACTATTTTACATACTAATTTTAAATAAGATTTTTTTGGTGCAATTAAATAAGATAATTTGCTAGGTTATTCTTAAAATGTTATTTTTTTATGGCTTCTGATCTTATATGGAGCTTCCATCACTTTTTTTTGTTTTTGGGGTCTCTCATATGGCGACAGTCTCCTACAGAACAAATTTAGTATTGAATTTACCACTATATGAAAAAAACACTTTTCAATAATATAAACAATTAATGAATAATATTGGAAATTTGTCTAATGGTTTTTCTTGAATGTACATATGGAAACTGCATCCATTCATGATTTTAGCTTTCCACATTTTTTTTCACCTTTTTTTTGGTTTTGGGGGTGGGGGGGGGGGGGGCACAAGAAAGTTAGGACAGAAGACTGTTGTTGTCGACATTTGATCTAACCATTAATATAGCTACATAAGATGGGCTCTATTGTCAAGTTTAGGATGTCCCACAACCTTGAAATTCTGTTTTAATGTTGCATGCTTTCAATTTTAATTGTCTTATAATTATATTTAAAAGATATAAATTTTAATAGTTATTCCTTAGTTTTAGAAAACCTTTGCCGGTAATTTCTTATGTGCTCTTAAGTCCTAAGAACACATGCTCTCGCTCATTATCCACATGTATAAATTTTTCACCCGTGTATTTGATATATATTAATTATTAATATATATTTAATGATGTGCCTTGTGGGAGTATATGCTCCCAGGTGTATAATACACATATTGACCTTTCCCCCTATTCCTTCGTCCTTAGCTATTGATACTTCATTTATTAGTTAAACTAATGCATGACACTATTTAACTACTTCTGTATAATTACATATAAAACACATTAATCCATACTTTCTTTTAATTGGATATGAAAGAGAACCCCAAAAAAAACGTACATATAATAGAACCTAGTCACTAATTATTTCAATTTTACTCTAATAAACGTTATTGGTTGAGCTATATCCAACTCTTATCCTAATTGTTGTAATGAGTTTCAACTTATTATAAATACTTATTCTCATCATTCAATACTGATCAACACTTACCAGCACTAATCAGCACTAATCAGTAATTTACTCATATTTTCTACCTATAATTTCAGCCCTGATCAGAACTGATCAGCATTCATCAATATTAATCAGAATTCATCAGTACTAATTAGCAATAAGTTACTTATAATAAGTTTAAAAAAACATACCATAAATATTTTAATGAGTTAAGCATGCCTTGCACTTCTAATAACTATCAAAACTTAATGCAAATTTTGGTTCAATATTTGTGGGGTATTTGTTATATATCTTTTATATATTTATCTTTTGGAATATAGCAACATCTCATTGTCATGGAGTCTCAATATTGTGCCAAACATATGTGTGCAATATATGAATTGTACAAATAGAAATTTGTCATGTCAAAATCCGTCATTTTCTCTGGTTTTCCAACCTCCACAAACGTTGAGAGGGAGGGACAAATACCAAAAACTATTGGCAAAAAGAAAAAAAAAAGCACGTAATATATATCTGAAAGGCCATGCCCTAGCTAGCTATTTGGCAAGCTAACTATTCATATTTCATATTTTGTAAGTTATTTGGATAAACCATAGCTATTTTAACAGCATTATTGGGTTCAAATTCCACTAGAACTACAGGTAAGGATGAATTTTTTTCTCCTTACATTTGTTTCAGCCCTCCTTCCTTCATGCCTTTCCCTATGGCCTAATCTTTTGGATCGGATTTTTATAAATTCTACATCCTGTTTCATCCAACTCTTTTTAGTTTCTTCTGACCTCTTTCCTCTTCATCCCACTTATCTTGACTCCATTCCGCTCCTTCTAACGTTCAACTCCAATAATCTCACCCGAAAAAATAAACAACATAAGATATGGACTTCTTTCATCAACCAAAAAAAAAAAAGAAAAAGAAAAAGGTATGGGCCTCTAGTAGCCAGGGATACCATCCAAAAAAAGAAAAACTATCAGGTATATTAACAAAGAATTGAAGTAAATCAATTGATAAAAGAAATTCTGTTTAGTAAAACTAGTTGCAGATTTAGCTAATAATTGATACAAAAGAGCATGGATTATTTGAAAATAAAATTCATACAGATAATTTTTACATAGAAATATTTTCATCAAATATTACTTTTAAAATGTTAAGTTGATTTTGCTTCTCACAAACATTACATAAAACCTCAAAAATTGCTTCAATGACGAACTAATGGAACACAGAGGTACATGCATACATATGTAAGACAACAATTAAGTTATATACAGAAATTTTTTATTGAATCCTAAATTTCAAGCTTTTTTTTTTTGTTTAAGAACAAGCATAAAAATGAATACCATTTTAAAAAATTTATAACATTTTAACAAAGACTTATGTCTATCAGAATTACAAGATATTATCTATTATACAATTCAAGTCAATAAAATGTGAGATTGATATCATAAGAACATCACATATACAAGATTATATGATGCAAGTACAATGCAACATCTAAAATGATGATAAGGAGAGAGAAAGCGGGTTAAGTTTGGAGGGAAACAACATTAGTATAAAAGGGCAGCCCGGTGCACAAGCATTCCGCGTTCACGCAGGGTCCAGAGAAGGGCCACACCTCAAGGGGTGAATTGTAGGGAGCGTAACCTAACTTTGTCAGTGGCTGATCATCAAACCCCCTAATAAAACAAAAAATGGTGACAAATGAAGGCACTTTAACCCAACTTCTAGGAATCTTAATTAGCCTTAATAATCAAACCCTGACACCATTGATTAGATTCCCTCTTTTACATTTTGTTAACCCCATTTGAGGTGAAACCTTTGAGCCAAAAAAGGGACCATCCATTCTTTCTCTCAATTTGACGTCTTTATTTTTGCTTTTGACAAAATCATCATTATTATATTCCTCTCGATCTATTTCTCTCAAAAAAATTGAAAAGGAAAAAAAAAAATAAGAACAAAAATCCCTCCACCCCTCTTTGTGAAAGCTAAGCTAGACTTTTTTTTCTTTGTAATCTCTGTTGTTAATTTTTAGGTTAATGTTATTTTCTTTAGCTAAGGATGGTTGAAGTTGGTGTGCCAAGCTTTTTGTAGTTTGCCTTTTTGTCTATTTTACTTTATATGTGTGTTGATCAAGTAGGTTTAGTTAGGACCCTAGAATGCATTAACCTAGACGTGTGAACTTGGGAGATTAAATGCTATGAATTTCAAATTATTTTTCCTACTTTTCTCTTTGCTTAAAGATAGATCAAGGTTAGTTTCATTATATAATTAATCTATATGGTCCCTTTTTGATCATTAATATACATTGTAAATAGATAGTTTAGATTGATTTGGATTTGTTTTTGGACTGAATAAGTTCGAATATTTTTTTCCCCAGTTCAATCATAACTGTCTTTCAAATCGAAAGAACCGCATCACTAGTATAATCAAACCAATGCAATCCCATATTTTATTATTCTTTGATTTTTCAAAAAAAAAAAAATGAGGTAAACATATGTAAAAAAAATCAGTTCAAATGCACAATAACAGGGTGCACCAAGAACTTGGAAAGTCTGACCCGATACAATAACCCAACCAGAACCCGACTTGAAGTTACTAAGAGAAACCCGAACCCAACACGGACCGAACCGAACCGATTTCAACCTGAAGTTGGCATGATTTGACAGTTTAGCTTCTAAATGTGTTATTTTTCAATTTTGAGTATATTTAAACTATGTACAAGGCCGATATGAAATTAACCCATTTATTAAATCGGTCAACCTGAACCGACCTGTTACCCAGCTCTAGGTTTACCTAACTATTGAACATAACAATTTTTCCTTATCCATTAAAAAAAACTTTTCTTTTTTTTTTTCCTTCCTAAATGGGTTAGATTTCTGACTAGATCTTGGACATGATAAGTTCAAAAATCTTAGATTGGCATTAAAAAGTTCAATTTTTAGAAGCAACTTATCATCATATGCAAAAAGCACAAGGGTAGTCGTACAATTACCATGCTGAAAGGATAGACAGTTATCCATTTTAATGAAAAACAATACTATTCAGGATTGGATAAAATTGAATTGGTCAATTAGAAAGATTATATATATAGATTGGCCCCATTTTAGGACAAATAGCTGTAAATTAGATCATGGCGTTGGCATGGAGCTCTATCCATTTGAGGCGGTAGCCTGACTTTCACCTATCCTTTTTTGCTTGTTGATGCCATAAAAATTTGACATTTGTCCAAACGCAAGGCTCTAGATTTCCCAAAAAAATCGTGTCTATCCTTCATCCAATTGCGTAGGACAAAAGTCAATGAGGGTTGAAAGGTGTTTTTATATGTTTGACTTGATATCCATGCAAAATGAAGTTGAGAGTATATGAGAATTCGATAATCTATATTACAATTATGAGTACTTTTTCATCACATCACTTATTATTGAACAGTTTTAGGACCGATATTATCTAGAATAACCTTAATTTTTCCCTTCATGCTTGTCCACGTTCATGCAAAGGGGAAGGTGAGACCTGACCGTGCGGGTCAAGGCTAGGCTTTGTTGGATATTCTTTCCTTAATTAGGTGAACTATATTTAGCTTCCGAGAAATCATTGAAAGCAGAAGACTAGCAAGCTTGTAAGGACAGCCCAGTGTACAAGCATCCCGCGTTCACGCAGGGTCCGGAAAAGACTAGCAAGCTTGTAAATATCCAAATATCTCATAATATGTGAACCCCAAAAACAACGCTGTCAATTATTTACCAAATTTCATGGCATTATCCAAGTAATTTTTCCTTCCCCTTTTGATCCATCATATCCTTGAAGGAAACTTGAGCATCTAAGACCACAAGAGTACTAGATACCCACTAACTCCATTAAAACACGTTTGGCCCATAAAATTCTGTGTTGATGCAATTTATTTGACATGATAAGCAAGCAAATAATAGTCAAGAAAACCATATATAAATGGCCTATAAATTATTGGGTTTTTTTTTCATATAATATCAAATGGTCAAAAGCTGACATGATAAGCATTTTTTGTGGGGCTGTGCCTTTCACTCAAAACCTGAAAATAATTATTATAAAGCAATAATTTTCGGTTATGTGAAAAACAAATATGATTAGCTGATTATCTTGCATTGAAAAATGAGCAGATTGATAACTTATTTAAGTATTAGGAACATACAAAAAGTGATTGGTGCTTGAAAATACTAGAAAAAGGGGGAATTAAGTAATAGATTTGTGGCACATATATAGGACTTAGCTAGTTAGGCAGATAGACCAATACAAATACCCTTCAGTTTAGACTTCATTGTAAACAACAAAATGGAAGTTTAAGATACAAACAACTTATACTTAAATAGTAATAAAAGAATAAAGAGGAACTGCTCGAGAATCATAAAAAGTTTAGAACCATCAGCTCAATTCAATTCAATTAAAGTAGTTGGAATATAGTCAAATTTAAGGTGTTTAGTGCATCAGGGTAATCATATGAGTTAGGTGCATTTTATGCACAAATGTAATAAAGTCTGATGTATTTCGTTTTCATATGTTAGTTTCCTGTTAACCTAACTAGTTGATAATCCACTTTTTCGTATCATCAATTTTCAATACATGATATTTTAAATATGATAATTTATTCACAATACAGACGCATTAAGATGTTTATATTTTCTATAAGATGACAAGAATAGCGTAGGAATGCCCCAACGTGGGAAAGAAAAAAAGAATTAAAAAATCCGAAATCCATGTAGAAGATCTTTTTGTCGGCAACAGCATGTTAAACTTCTGAGTTCAGTTGTATCAGCCTAAATATTGCAGTCAAATTGCACTGTTTTGAAATTGGCTTGTGGATATTTGATAATAATTTCAAATTATTGAAATTGAGTCGTAACTTCTAAATATTTAATGTGAATTTCATATCATTCAAATTAATTCATTATTTTTAATTATGCCCTAAATGTCTAGTTTTTTTGGTAGGATTACTCCTTAATAGAATATTGAAAACTTTTGAAACTTTAGAAACCGATTTAACCAGATATTTGAATCTGATAAACTTTTCAATAGCTCTACGTGCTGCTTCTACGTCACAAAGAAGCCTTACTGCTTATCTAACTAGGTGACCAATTAACATTCAACAACTGAAATATCTGGTCCAAAATTTGGACCGCTCAGAGAGCATATGTTGATCAATAACCAGATCAAATAAGAAAATAGAAAAAAAAGAAAGAAACAAGACCTTGTAATGAAGAAGGGGTTGCTTTCAATTGTACCACAATCAATATCACTTGTCTTTTCCTATTCAAACTAGAAATTAAGTGCATTTGCTCGACCCTTAATGCTTGTCCTCCTCCTCTGGTCCTTTCCCCTTGTTTTTATTTACCCATTCTTTTCTCTCCCTGTCAAACTTATTGATGTTACTTACAGTTTTGGTGCGACATTCCCTATCCAGTAAAATTTTGCTAAATGACATTGCATAGTGGAGTTGCTTACCTTTCATGCACAAGGGGGAAAAAAGAAGAAAAACACAAGAGGAATACTACGATTTTCACCATTTCAAAAAGTTGCTTCGGAACGGCATTGGACGATTGGAAAGCAGTAAGTACAATGTCAGGCTTATGAAATAAGACCCAAATTATAAGCTTGCATAGCCTAAGATCCATCTAAGTAATAGCTTAGATCAATCAAGTCATCCAAAACGCCGCCACCATTTAGGCACAGATCCCACCTAAATTTGGTCGAAGATAATCCAAAATAGATAGTCATACCACCATAACTGAAGGCCAAACTGATAATAACTTTCAAAAATCCGCTTCATTTGTGAATTGCTCGTGCTAGACGCCTCCAATTTACTACTGTAATCGACCGTTTGGATTGAATGCATGACATCCAACAAGTTGGCCTCGTAAAAACATCAGGCTTATAAAAGAACAACCAACAACTAACAGTCAACTGTCAACAACTACTACCACTCCTCTTTTAGCAAATTTGAAGAAATTGGAAGTATGGAGAATCTTACTCTGCAACCAACGGTCACAATCACTGTGTAAAATGGAAACTTTGAAGTGATGATTATCTTAAACTAATTTTATATCCACTAAATAGATCCTGCCGGGAGAACAAAAATAACTCTGTTCATTGTTGAAAGAGGATGCAGTTGTTCTGAAGCCTAATAGATACAATTAGAATTCATTTAGCACTCATATGAACTGAAATATTCCAGCATCTACAGGCCTTTACACTTTCCTATTCAAGTTAAACACACCAGACAGAGAGGGGGGACAAAAAAAGCAAAATGATAATGGAACGAATAAAATTTTTTTCGAACTACAACCGCAGAATAGTTCTCAGAGTATCACATAGGTTTTGAATGGTCTGTTGTTCTTGTGCTATTTGCAAATCTTGAAGTGGCATCTCCTCATAGCACCTGTTATAAAATGAGGATCATTCAGAAATTCATATACATACATTATACATACATTATACATACATACATATGTGTGTGCGCGTACATATACACACACACACACACACATGCATATGCATATACAGTGCATATATATGTGTGTGTGTGCATGCATGCGTGTGTGCATATACATGTATATATACACACACATATATATGGGCATATAGAGAGAGACAGAGAGAAGAAATTATTCAAGTGTACTGATTCATCCACGAACTACATACAAAACAGGTCTGTGAGAGTTGAGAGGAGTCCTTATGTACGTCTTGTTCAGAAGCTTTTTGCATAAAGATAGAATTCAGGTGATAAGTGATCAACAAACCTTAGGCGACAACATGTCGCAGAACTCGGATTATTTTAGGAAGCTTGCAACGATTGTCTGTGTCTATCCTCTGCTAAATTGACCGTCCATATCAAATTTTCGAAAATTTTTCATTCAAGATTCCAAGAGTCCCAACAACACCATTTATGAACGTTTTTCATGATTTCTGTCAAAAACTTGGTGTCTAACTGCCCTTATCCTTGTCAAGCAACGGTCATAACACTGTACTTGAGCTATAATGAAGAATCAAAGTAACGTAATCATACAGAACTTCTGTCAAAAACTTGGTGTCTAACTGCCCTTATCCTTGTCAAGCAACGGTCATAACACTGTACTTGAGCTATAATGAAGAATCAAAGTAACGTAATCATACAGAACCATCACAGGTATGCCACGTCTCAACACCACAACACATTCACAAGGAACCAGGAGCACTTACATTTTGTGGTAGGCTAGAGCTTGAGCCAGATTCATGAGCGTAGGACTAGAGGTGAGTCTCTGGTAGACACTTGGAGGAAGGGGCATCGGCTGCACATCACAAAAAACAAAAACCAATTAGACTGACCCTAAGGCAAAAGCATTCAAGAATGCACACCGAAGGACGCTGAAAAAAGCAGACACCTCATTTTGTCCCCTCCTCTTCTTCGACTGTGCATCACCAGAGAAAAGTTCTTGCAATGCTTCAGCAGCGACCATTCCACAATTTTCTTTTGGCTTGCCTCCGAAAACATTATCAGACAGTAGAGCAATCGGGGATATATCAGTTGCCCTCAGAAAAGGAATAGGCACCGTGTTTCCAGCCGCATAAATGGACCAAAGCTACAAGGGGGTAGAAACTCTTAAATAAGCACACAATCTTGATTCCAAAACGAGGGGGATTCAAATCAAGGCAGTCTAAAAGATCCGGGGTTGACTATGTTTCTTCTAATATAAGTCACACATGTGACATGAAACTGGATGGATTGTCAATACACCCCTTCCCCCCGGCGGCCAAAAGAGGGGGGGGGGGGAAACCTTGTCAAATGTTCATTATATCAACACCATGAGATTACTGTCATTGTTTTTTATTAGGATATCTTTCTATGTACATAGGTGCAGAGAGGAGAAATTACTAAATGTTGCTCCTTGAACATAGTCCCTTTCTAAAGTTTACACAATTTTTATAAGACAGTAGTATGTAAAGAAATAAAAAAATGGAAAACCAAATCATTAGCACGACTCCACTCCCTCGAAAATCCTATGGAGAAAGGGTGGGAAGGTATGAATGGAAGAGGGGAAACATTGAATACTCTTTGGACCCTAGATAAGCTGTCCCAAAAAGATATGGAAGTCATGGCCTTGGTGTGGAGATAACCTCTAAACAATCCCTACCTCCCCCCCCCCCCCCCCGGCAAACAAAAGGATTGGAACACTTACCAATCTACTTATGAGCATACATTCTTCAAAACAAAAAAAGAAAATGAAAAAAAAGCTTAAATATTCACAGCATCTTCAGTTTAAAAATTGAACCTATAAGAACTACAAGACGAAAAATCTACGAGCATACAAATACAAGCCTTTGCCATTAGGACACTTAACAGACCCTCAATTATCTAATGCATTTGAAGTCTCCATAGGATTCTAAAGACTTTTGCACAGTTGGAGTCTTATGCTTAATGGTGAGAAAAACTTGAGTTTTTTGATTGTGGAAGAGCTTGAGGGCATAAAGCTTTTCGTAATCGCCCCTTTTGTACATCGGTGGCAACCCCCTTGGTGTCTCTATCCAATGCATTTTTTGATGACTTGATTTAAAAAAAAAAGTGGAAGCGGACCCTCAATTATCACAGTTTCCAGATTAAAATCCACATTCCAAAGGCTATGACATTATTAAAGTTCAGATGCAATCTTGTGGAAGAAATGAGGGCATAAAGCTATTTTCGCAACTAGTACGCAGATTGCATCTGTAGTGACATGTTCAAGTCAGATGAACGATAGGGACATGGAACATCAGATGTGGGAGAGGAGGGAATAATCATAATTCACACAGCCAGTATCACGTTATGAACCAATTCCTCTAAAAATATTACCTTATCTTGCACTGAAAAGCCTTTGCGACCGACAGTTTCATTTTTAAATGATTGATTACCCAGACCGCCCATTCCTCCCGTCTTTATCTGCACTGTATTGTTTGCCTTAATGGTCTGCCCCATCAAAGATTCTTCTTTGGCTCTGCTAGCCTCATGCAATTCTTTCCCATTTATGTCGTTTGCAACAAGTGGTTTATCTTCCCTGGGAAGATACATCAATGGGTTGGTGCAGAACTTATATGCAAGAAACATAAACATCCAGAGATGATTGATGGTGGAAATAACTAATATATACAGACATTTAGCTACAAAGACTGCAGAAGGTCAAATCTAAAACTTTGCTTAGCTTATTTTGCTGAAGATGTGAAGTATACATGAGATGATGAGAACACAGACAACAGTTAATAACAGCTTCCAAACAGGATATGCAATCAATTTAATTTCCATGCTAACAAATGTAAATAGCCTGGATGTTTTACCATTTCAGCAAATTACTTACTCTAACCTACTTTTGAGCAAGATAAAGTGATGCACAAGTGACTCTTCATTTCTAACCACAAATATCACAGATATTTACCAACAAGAACATATTAATAAGTCGTTTTTCTCTGATTTTTATCCCCAATTTTTTCTATAAGCATGCATTGGCAGTCTATATTAAGGAAAATGGAACCATCAATGTAGGATTTTTAATTGAAACCTAGACCACATATTACCATATAGTTTTTTTTCCGCTGGGGGGGGGGGGGTTACCTGGAATCAGCTGGCACATCTCTACTACCACTAGGTGCAGAAATTCCAGCACCCCCATGAAAAGGCAAAGATTGTTCTTTCGTGGATGGTGATGTTTGAATGAATGTCTTGTCTAGCTCATTCCCACCATGGACTACCACAGTCCCAAAATCACCTGTGCATAGAGAAGATTGCAGATGTTGTGCTCAAAAAACACTGCACAAAGACTATGCGCAACTGGAAAATATAATCTCACATTATGCAAACTTCAATAAAACAATACTAAACAATATTGGTGATGTAAAACGTGCTATTTCCACCAACGATGGTAGCGCACATAGCTGGTACCCGAAGGTGGCAGAGGCTTCACATAAATGTGTTGTGCTTACCACAATTTAAACATAAGTTTTCTTTATTTAAGAAAAGAGCTATTTTACAAACGCTGACCCAAAATGTAGCTTATCACTTTTCCTTATAAAGAATACATATGGACAAACTCACACTGTCGACATAGATCCCTTCTTCACAAGCAAGTTTACACATGAAACACACAAGGGTTGCACACTTGCACAAGGATTATTGTATGACAGGTACACTCCCTCCCCCCCCCAAACAAAGGCCATAATATAAGTGGAAGATTTTCCATTGAGTGGCAACCGAGATTTTCATATAGAATAAAAAACTCAGTTACTATTGGAACAATAGAATATACGCTTTTGCTTTTGAGTAGATGACTTGCAGGAACATTACCATGATAATATCCCTCTGTCAGCAGTAATAAAATTTGACTGAAAGACACCTCTCCTGAATGTCATCATGGTTTCTTGCCGAATGAGGGTGCTAAGGAGCAAAGGCAATCAAAAGGGAAAGTTCATGCTCAAGAATTTCCCCAGAAATGAACTTGAACCGGTCATTCCCCAACTTTGCAAGAAATATAAGGATACCTTCAGCAGTGATCGGTATGCAAGTTGCACTTACCATCAAATAACCCAATATTTGTTACTAGAATCTGAAGTAAACCTCCTAACACACTGCAAATCAAGCAGCTCTATGGAATAAAAATGATAGGTTTTTGAAGGCACCTTTTAGAAGAAAAAATGTGGAAAAATGTATTGAATGTCAATCACATGCAACGCATTTGTGTTCATCACACAGAAATAAGATCATTGGATACGAATATATGCAACCTTTGACAAGCAAAGATGTTATTTCTAATAGGCCTGTAGAAATTTTTTTTGGAAACTTGTTCTAAAGAGTTAAAATATTTTTAGAAGAAAACTGAAAGAAGGTAGAAAGGAATAATAACAAAGTCAAACATTAGGAGGAACTAATGGCAAGAGAGCCCCACCCCAAAGACATGAAATTTCAGCAAGGAAGTCAAAGCACATAAAGGATGATTGAATAATTTCACTATGGAAAAAGCAAAAATAAATAAATAGTGCAAACTGAAAAGCCATTCTAAGATATGAAGCTGGCGACAGAGATAGTGCATTTGTAAATTTGAAGACCAAAAATCATTCCTAAACAATTTGAAAAGGCTGAGATTCAGATGGACGAGGAGAGTATCAGTATGTCCACTGCTTCTGTCAATTTTCAGCTGTACTAGCTGAAAAGGAACAATATATTTTCCATTGTCCACCATCCATCATAATTATCTAAATAACAGCTCTGTTTTTGGAAGTTCATACAGCTGGTATTTTCCCAGTAATTATGTAAATATATAAATACAAAAGAATTACAGTCCCTGAGAAAGTACAAATTATATATTAAGACATTAAGCAGACATGGTACCTTCGCCAGCAAGATCCATATCCTGTGAAGGCTGCTTCACAATGTTAGGCTTCGATGGAACCGTGTCACCATAATCCTCATTCTTTTTTGGACTCTCCATCTGCTATTGTGTTGTAAAATGTTTTACAAATTACAGGAAATAACGGAAAACAGAAACTGAAAATGCAAGAAACAGGAGGACCATTTAACACATACCCCAGCCTTAACCGTTCCACCATCAAGACTTTGAGCTTGAAGTGCCATTGACGCCCTAATTTGTCTAGCCTTCTCAATCTTGGGTACCATTGCAAAAGCTCCAGCTTTGCATCTTTCTATAAATTTGTGCTGCTCACAGACCAAGGCAATTTAATGCAATGAAGTCAATCACTAGTTGGATTCACAATTGTACGGCATCAAAACACACATAAACATCAATGCATAGCTCCACTGTAAATCTTCAAAACTATGACATATCTCTACCATTTTTAAGCCACAATTTGTCAACATAGGAAGACGAATATAAACTGTAAAGGTATTCATGGTGTATGCAATTTTTAAAAGTTAAGAACAATCATTGAGAACCCTACATTTTGGGAAGCATGGAGGCCAATGCTATGAAGCCTTGTAACTGACAAGCAGAGACAATGCCTCTTTGACACCCACAAAGATGGATAAAAATGAGGCCATTCTGCAATGAAATGGAAGCATCGGAAAGGTTTTGCATTTAAACTTCGTTTGCAGTTGTTCGTCATGTTTCACCTTGAAAAGGCTGTGATGATCATTCTCGAACAGAGAATGGCTCTGACAACCATTAAAATGAAGAACTGCATTTATATCTTCAGGTTATTAATTTTTCAGTAACTTATATGATAGAGCCACCATTCAAACCCCTTTGTATTTATGCCAATAACAGGATTTTAAATTCAACTTTGCGTAAGAATAAGCACCAAACATTGTTTGGTGAATCATTCTGAAAACTTCATACCACAACAACTGCGATTCATTACATGATTGTCATATTAGCACAATTCCACAATACCACATCCATTACTGCAATCGCACATGAACCTGCATTTTGAATCTTTGCTCTCGAAGAAACATTTAGGCACTCCAAGGAAGACAACAGTTGGAAAGTACAGAAAAAGAGGAAACAACTAAAGCTGATCATCCAGTTGCAACTGATAAAGGTAATAGTGCAGCACTAAAGATATGGAAAAATGATCAACTAAGAACAGTGGACAGTTGAATAAGCAAAGGGACAGCAGAGAACAAGTATGATATCGAATAACACAATAGCAAATAACAAGAGAACATGAGAATACTAAGGAATCTATCTACGAATAAGACACAGTTTCGCATCTGAATACGCCCAATACCCACAATCACAGGGGTGCTGGCAAGGAAGGAAAGCATCTGAAGGAGGTACAAGGAATAAATTAGATTTCTTGCTTTGAACCATGGAATATCTTGAGATACCTTCAGCATTTCAGATGCAGTGGGTCGTAAGCGAGGATCCTTGGTGAGGCACTTAGCAACAAAGTCATGAAATATGAGAGACCTGTGTTAACAAAACCAAGAAGAGTACATAACCATCTGGATAATACCATTGCACGACAAAGAACTTACGCAATTCCAAATAATGCGACAGTAACAAGTGCTATAAAAGGTACTGTTGCATAAGAAGGCAACGCAACATCAGACAATCCACTTCATCACTCCCCACCCTCTCTCTCTCTCTCTCTCTCTCACACATACACACACACAATGTTCTCTTCAAGGAAATATTGGGACTGATACTACTCACAAAAGGAGCCATAAATATGTATTAGCATAACTGACAAAGAGGACACACCCTTCATGGTAGATCCTAAAAACACTGATAAATAAATACAGATACCAGGCCAAACAATTAAGTACTAACTCCTCAGTAAGTTCTTTTCCTTTTTTTGGTGGTTCGGAGCTGAGAGCATATTTTCAACTTCTTGAGTAGGGTCTTTCCAAGATGATCTCATATTTGATATCTGTACCATTATATTTTCTACAACAGCTTCGGTATCCAACCTGCTGCAGTTGGAACATTAATGATAAGTTAACATCTTAGTTGCTCTTGCCAAACACCAAAACCATAAGGTGGCTCCTACAACAGAACTGATAAAGAGCACTTATCCAAGAACAGTACAACGCTTTGACCAGAGGACATGTAAAGAATACACTCATTAGAAAAACAGATTTTTAACTTTCACTGCCAGGCCCAAATGTCCTTTCAGTAGCTGAGTATTTGACCACCCCGAAGCCCGCTCTGCAGGGAAAACATGAGGAAGTAGCGCCAGGAGCTTCCCCAACTAAAGATCTAGACATACGCACTCAAACAAATTCAAAGCACAAGCACGCATGCAGGTATACAAAGCAGGGGCAGATCAAGACATATGCATGCAAACAGATGAATCATCCAATACTAAATCATCACATGAGACAACATGAAAATTTTAAAAGTAACTAAGGGTGGCTTCAAAAGGTTTGATATATCACACCATTTCTCTTTGTCCTCGAGCATTGGAGCAGGTTCACTAGATATCATGAACAGAACCTATAAGTCAAACAAGAGAAATTAGAGGCATAGCCAACTTGAAACGCAAAATCCAAGCCACGACATGTGAAGAACTTGACAGTTGCCTAAGGATATAAACAGTCAAATGTTGTTGTCCCCACCCTTTTGGGCAGTGAAGTGATCACATTTACTTGTAGAAGGTATATACGATCTAAGAGTGTCTCATACCTAACAAAACATTATATATTAGACTTTAATTAGCTAAACCATGACAAGATAGAGACCCTAGAAGGAGTCAAACCCTCCCCCTCCCCGAGCATCATGAGAAGTGGCATCCAAGACATCCCAACTTACATACATAAGTGTTTCACAAAACCGGCCTTCTACACATCAAACATCATACTCAATGATAAAGAAGAGCCAATGTAGATCTCATATGCAACCATATAGCACCCTATCAATTTTGCATTAAATACTGCCAACCGACTTTACTCCCTCCCTTTGTCTTTATTACATTCATCTATCATTCCTTCTTATCAAATAAGGTTTCAGGATGCCTCACTAGTCATTAAACATACAGAAATCCATCACCCAGCAGAACAGATGACTTGTTTACTGTACACCTCATTTAAGGGTCCATCACATTCGAAATTTCAAATTTTTGAAAACCAATCAATACAAAATCCATTTTCCAATTAGATAGTTAAAAACTAGATGTTCTCCACCTCAGAAGGACCAGCTGGATGCTAAAAATAACACACATTTGTATAAGTGAGACTTGGGTGCGTTTGCAATTTCAGCAAGGACATTAGACCATATACATCTCAAAGACTAAAACAGGTTCACAAGTTTTTTGGGTGAAAAGTAGATTTGAATGCAACAAAATTCATTAGCCATTTATCCAACAAAAAATTTGAGCATATAGATGATTTTCATTTTGCTGGCTATAGACCTAGAAACCCCCAACAAAGAAAAAGAATTCACTGAAGACTAATATGAATTGCCAACACAGGAAAAAAAGAGAAACCTTAGTGTTCAAGATACCCTAATATTGTAGACTAACCCGCATTGGATGCACTGCTGATCTTGGAGGAAGTCCCTGGAAGAGCAAATGAAGGAGCGTTAGCAAACATCGTCAATCTTAGGCATCTAACTTGACCAGAAATACAACAAAGGAGCAGAAGAGACAAGCGCATAGAAACATTCAACAGCCAAAACATTAATACTGTATCCAGCTTTCTTTTGATAAGCCTTTTATTGAGAATTGGGACAGGCACAGGGAATGCAACTACAGGGTAAAAAATGGGTCACAGGCAAGAAATTTAGCGAGATTTATGGTAATTTCTATACATAATGCCTCCCTATTTACTCAAGCCTTCATTTGACCCTCTCAGTGATGAGCAAACTAAATGCCCAAAATGTTTCAAGCTCTACCATGGCTTTGTAATATAAAAAATCCAATGTCTTTAGCTTTCTTGACAAAAGAAGCTCTCCCTACCGGACTAAAAGGGGTAAAAGGTAATTCTCATTTATGGCAAACTTTGAAGTTCCACTTTAGAGGTTCTTCCCCAACCTTTATTTATATCTTCACGTCTTTCCAATCTGGAAATAAAACATAGAAGCAGCACACAGCAAATAAAGAGATTGCTATTCAAGGGAGGGCAGCATGCCAACTTCACAAATATTTGCATTAAATTGGATTTGCTGGAAGAAAATACCTCTGCCATCTCTATTGCAGACACTCCAAGAGCCCAGACATCCACCTAACAGGGCAAAGTTTAGACATCCGTAGGTCAGTTTTAAGCATTTGTGTATAAATCACAACCACCAAAGCTACAAACTGGGAAAATGCTCTTCCCGTGGCTCCAGATCAGAAATATTCATTACAATCTGACAAGATTTCTATTTCAATTTACCACAGATGAACAGTATAACAAACTTACAAACTCAGTGGTTCATCTTTGATAGTCTTCTTATCTATAAGCCATATACAGAACAAGAAATTACGAAAATGGCTCATGACCATCAGCAAAAACATAACAGAGGTTCAAAACATAGAACATGTAGGTACTGAAACAGAGGAACACAAAAACAAGTGAAACAACCATTACAAATTTCAGAAACATCCCCCTGAGGCGTTTGTCTAGCATTAAGATCAAAGCTCTAGGCACCAGAGCTCTTAGCTTCCACACCCCCCCTCCCCTCCCCAAACACAAGATGGATTTCAATATAAGGACCTCCAAAGTTCCAATTTTGCAAACCATTGAGGAATCATAGATATATCAAAATCTCAGTGTACAGATGAAAGAAAATGAGCCCAGAAATGAAATTTAACATAAGTCCAGCCAACACTAAACAATTTTACACATAGACTAGTCGATGCAATCATCATCAAAGAAGTGATACAGCTCTTAACATAAAATAGTTAAGTAATGTCCATTCCCAACAGCATCTTACCCAAGCTCAAAAAGACAGAAAGCAGTGGGGGCTTCAAATCATAGAAAACTAAAAGACAGTGTATTAGGGCTTTCTGTAGAGTATCATATCTAAATACGTGTTAATCGACAAGTAAAGCAATATAGATCTCTTGAAATGCAAGAAGTTTTGCCCTTAACTCTATGGTATTCTTATTGACAGTACTGCAAAAGCTGCTGCCTTCAAATGGCTCAGAGCACTCTCACTAGATGATTCGAGAACAGTCCTTACTTTTATCACTTTGAATTCTCAAATAGGAGTTAGCTCATAAGTTGGTCCGCAGAAGACCCTAGGAAGAAGGATCCCTGGCTATCAGTAAAGCACTGATGTGGGGTACATACGCTTGAAAATCTCAAACAAACAAAAAGGGAGGTGAATTCAGCTTTGCTGTAACAGTAGCACCAAAAAAGCACTGATGTGGGGCACATATGCTTGGAAAGCACTAATGTAATACAAATAATCATGTTGTATATGTGTAAGAACTTCCCTATAAAGTGAGCATATGAAAAAGGTCAGCTACTGACCTGCTATAAACAGAAGTGAATTCAAATTTGCTATAACTGTGGCAACAAAAAAGACACTTGGATTTCGCCCCAAAAATAGAAGGAGGAAACGGCACTTTGCAACCAATAATTCACTGAAAAATATGTAGGCTGATCCAGTTGAACAGGTACTTTTTCATCTAGTGTGGGAAAAAAAATTTCTTCTAGTCCCAAAAAATGAAACAAATTTTCAGAAAAATACTATAATATACAAAGAATATGGAACATATGATTTCCAAAAACGAAAATAATATTATGACATACGGATAGCATCTATGTGGATTGGACTCAATACTGATAAGTTAGTGAAGTAGGTCCGCCTAATAACCTAAGTAGGTTCCCCCAATGGAGGAATGACAAGGGATCATGAGTAGGGATGGCAATTACATCTGAGCTCGAGGCACATCCGATCTAAAGCAAAATAATCCGATTTGGATCCGATAAAAAATATTTAAGTCCGAATCTGGAAAAAACTATTCGAACCCGATTTGGATAAGATTAGGAGAGAAGATAATATCCAAACCGATTTTCTAATCCGATCCAACCATATTGTTAAATAATTAAAATTTAAATCTATAATTATACGAATCTAAAGTCTACCCTCCAATCTCAACCCTAAGCCTCTAACACCCATGAGCCATCCCCCATTAGTCACATACTGAAAACTCTCTCTCTCTCTCTCTCTCTCTCTCTCTCTCTCTCTCTCTCTGCCTTAGAGTCTTAGGCCTTGTTCTCTTTGACTTATTTTGTCTGAACTTACTCTAAACTGAACTTATCTGAACTTATTTTAAACTTATTTGCTGAACTTATTCTGAACTTATTAAGAACAAATAACAAATTTATGAACTTATTTGCTGAATTTATTCTGAATTTATTTGCTGAACTTATTCTGAACTTATTTTGAACTTATTTGCTAAACTTATTCTAAACTGAACTTATCTAAACTTATTCTTCAAAAAATAAGTTGAAGAGGACAGGCTCTAGGCCTGTTCTCTTTGCCTTATTTTGTCTGAACTTATTCTGAACTGAACTTATCTGAACTTATTCTGAACTTTATTTACTGAACTTATTCTGAACTATTCTGAACTGAACTTATCTGAACTTATCTTAACTTATTCTGAAGTTATTCTGAAGTTATTTACTAAACTTATTATTCTAAACTTTCCGAACTGAACTTATCTGAACTTATCTGAATTTATTCTGTCTAAAAATAAGTCGAACAGAACAGGCCCTTAGTCTCACTCCATTACCGACCAGCCCGTCCACGTGAACGTGAACTGCCTCCTTGCCTCTTTGTCACTTATCAGTCTTCCCTAATTTAGCCTTAAATATTCAAATATTCGGTCGGTGTAATAAAAAGGCACATGTTATCGTATGGTGGGTGGACAGAATAACTTCAGATGAAAAAAATAATACTAGATTGTCGTGGGGGAAAGGAAGTCAATTCGGATTGGATTAAATCCTACTCCGATCCAATCCAAGTCAGAGCGAATTCGGAGGTTCCTCCGTCGTATCGAATTCGGATCGGATTTTTAGATCCGAAAATTAATCGGATTGGGATTCAGATGTTACAACATCTTATTCGAATCCGGTCTGTTGTCATCCTTAGTCATGAGGTTCTTATATTTATTTTTTTTTGGATAAGGAAAAAGAGTAAAACATATTAAACTGTAAAATGTACAAAGGGATGGATGCATGCAGGCATCCTACAAAAGGATTATGTACACTCTAGATGGAACCTATCCACAAAATCAATTACATCAAAAGAAGAATCACAAAAGTTTCCACTATCCCCAAAAAAAAGAGTCTTGACAAGAAAATCTTTAATTCGTTGAAGGGGCGTCTCCTCTCCTTCAAAGACTCTTTTGTTTCTCTCTCGCCACATAGCCCAAAAAATCGCATGTAAGATCAATAAGACGCTTCTCTCTTTAACTTTCCTACCAAAGGCACCCTCCCAAGCCAAAATATGATTCCTCACTGAATCCGAGACAACCTAGGAGACTCCCGAGCAACTAAAGGATAACTCCCACAAAGCCCTTATAAATTGACTTTACACATAGAACATCTGTTTACCAAAATAATTCCCTTCTTTTGTAAATTATCACATGTCAGAATACTCCCATGCGAAACTTCCCACACAAAGACTGACACCTTCAAGGGAGCCAAACTCTTCCAAATGATTTTCCAAGGGAACCGTCCCAAAAATCTAGACTCCATAGCGAAGGTAGAATTAAAGAGGAGCTTTAAACAATAAGATTTAACAGTGAAAAAACCTTTAGGTTTGAGATCCCAAGTAACCGCACCAGGTGAGTCATGAAGTGAAGTCTCACTCAACTTACTAAGAAAGGTGGCAAGGATGGTGTCATCCACCAAAGCATCACGGATGAAAACAGGAGACCACACAAAAGTGCTAGGCCCGCGTTGGCAAAAATCTGCTACAGTAACATCTCTATTCACCGTAAGCACATAAAGAGGGGAAACTATCTCGCAGAGGGCCCTCCGTACACCAACAGTCGTGCCAAAACAAGATAGAAGAACCGACACCAGTCTTGAAGGAAAAATGATGAAAAAATCTTCCCCATCCTTTGTGAATGACCTCCATAAACTTTGCCCATAAGCACCACTTGGTTTGGATGGATACCATCCAACACCATTGTCCCCATATTTGCTCCTAATCAGCCTTCTCCACAGGCTATCCTTCTCATTCATGTATCTCCACAACCACTTGCCTAGCAATGCTTCATTGAAGAGTCTAAGATCTCTAACACCTAATCCCCCTTCCGGTATGAGATTCTTGGTAATATTCCATCATGAGGTTCTTATATTGATGACGACAAGATAGATGAAGTGTCCGCTTAAAAACTGTTACAACGAGTATCCAGTGTTGACAGTATTAAGGCCACAAAGCCTTGCCTAGCAAAGAGATAAACCTGACAGTATTTCATGTTAAACACATGTGAAATAACATCAACGCTTTTTTTGTAAAGGGAATACTTTTCTTTTTTAAAAAAAATAACATCAGCTTCAGAAAAACCAAACGAGGATTGAAAGAGAGCTAATTCATTCCTACACGAGTATCTCAATTCTCAATAATAAGTAAGAAAAGGCATGAACACAATTTGCTCCACTTACAACACACAGCACGTAGGTGGGATGATGCCGCTTTTTAGCAAAATCCACCCACTGAGCCTTTTACTCTCTTTTTGGGACAGGGTGGAGAAAATTCAGAAAAGTTGTGACTTAACATGAATGTAAGTCTCTTTCCAACAGGACACCACAATGGTCAATGAACGTATGCAAACAAATCAATCTGCTGAAGATGTCCACAGGCAATACCTTTCCATCGTAACGACTTTCTTGAATAACTTCTGGAGCCATCCAATGTGGAGTGCCAATGAACTGTACACAAAAGACGGCGGCCAAAAACAAACATAGGAGTAGGTCAAAGCACTTCGAATTCAAACAAGCATCCAACAAGACAGCATCATAACCAAACACAAACTTTACAATACACCAGCATACGTTCCTTTTTTTAAAAAAAAAAAGAAGGAAAATAGGATAACATATTTTATGATCAAAAGGTTGGATGCAAAGCTAGAATCCTACAAAAGGGCTATATACATCCAATATGGGAACTATTCCACAAAATGCACACCATCAAAAGAAGAATGGAAAAAATTCCCATTAGCCCAAAAATATATTCTTGGTGAGATAATCCTCGAAGCATTGAGGAGATGTATTCAACCCCTCACAGACTTAATGTTTCTCTCACACCAAAAGCTCTAAAAAATCGCACGAGAACTAACAAGGCATTCTTCTTTTTAGCTTTCCTACCAAAGAACCCTCCCAAGCTGAGAGACGGTTCCTAATGGAGTTTGAAATAACCAAAGACATCAAAGGCTGGCTCCCAAAGAGCTCTTGAAAAATGAAAATGTAGCTACAAATATCAGGAGATTCCAAGTCTGCTTAGCACATAGAAAATATATTCACCAAAATCTTTCCCCTTCTTTTCTTTTTAGCTTTCTTACCAAAGAACCCCTCCCAAGCCAAGAGATGGTCCCTAAAAACACCAGCATAAGTTTAATTCCGCTAATGTCCAAGCACCAACATTGGGATACAGAAACAAATAGACCAAATGGTGCCTGACTCTAACCCAGGATTTTTTTGTCCTTTTTTTTCCTTTTTTGGTATGTTGGGGGCGGTTGGGGGGGGGGGTATGCAATCTTACACCACAATTGAATTGGAAACGGTTGGATTATGGATTTGGAAGGTGTTCATTGCTACTATGCCAAATAAAAAGAAGCAAAGAAGCTAAACAAGACTATGCTGCTGTAGTCCACTGTTACCTAGGGCTGAAAATATTTGTCTAATATCATATCTTTTAGCTGCCTGCAAAGCATAAAGCAGAGGGGAAAAAAATGCTAAAATAAAAATGTGGGTGCAACTGGGAATCAAGAACAAGAAGATGAGATACATGAGGCACGCTACATTAGAACGACGGCTCCATACACCTACAAAACTTTTAAGTGTCTTTCTTCTTTTATTGAAGAAAGCAATGAAGCATAAGAAGTTTACAGTCTTATTATTTTATTTCTCAACATGAACAGCATAACCAGACACTTCAGAGCATCTCCCTTTCTCCAGCGCACTTCTTGCTGGACAAATGGACCCAGAGAGGCATGTTTGCCAGAAAGAGAGAGAAAAATGATAAAATGATAACCACCTACCCTGGTATGCATTGTATCCCACCATGCAGGGTCCAGGGACAGTGATAGAACATGGAAAAAAGAATTAAGGGTGCCAGAGGTTTGAACAGGCACCATCCATTTACCATCTTTCAGAAGATCAGTTCCCTCGTGAGCTCCCTGCCTCTAAAGATTTCATTTTGTTTCAGGAGCATCTCATGAGAGTATTTTGGCATGTGATAATTTACAACATAGAGGAAGGATCCTGGCAAATAACTAAGCATGCAACAGAGATGCGGAATCTACAGACTGCTTGTTGCTTCAATGTCATATTTGATAGAGTTCTATGGAAGCTAGCTTTTGGCTACTCGGGATTTCTTCGGTCACTTTAGACTTTGTGAGGACTAGAGTTCTATGTGCAAAAAAAGGTGTCCATCAACTTCCCCAAACAGATTAGCAATACTGATCAAACAAAAGTAATATTCTGCTCCCAATTCTCCAACCCATATGTCCCAAACAAAACCCTAGGAACAACTAGCCAGCATAGGTTGGTAAATAATTTAGTTTAGAATACTCTCCATGCGCCCCCCCCCCCCCAAAAAACCCCCAACCCGGAAAAACAAGGGAGCAGATAGCAGAAATGGAAAATGGGTGAAGAATATGAACCTCAAAGAAAGAGAAACCACTGTTGTAAAAAGAAGGGAAAAGATTTGCCAGAGATCATAGGATTTAAACGTGACTGTTTGACTATGCCTACTCAACAAGTCAAACAACTTGTACTGCTGACAGCAATAAAGGATTTAGAGACAGCAGTAAAGATCTTTCTTCTGCAGTCACCTACGACAAAAAAACCAGAACATATATTTTCCATTGAAAGACTGCTCAATGAAAAAAGGCACTCTTTTCTTTTGGTAAGGAACTAAAGAAGGCACTCTCCATATAACAAGCACATGATTATGACTTGATAGAACTTTTGATGTACCGTGTTCCGCTTAGACATGGTTCTTGTTAATTGTGCAGCAACGCCAAAATCACCTGGCAAAATTTGATGAGGAGCCAATAAGACATTTACAAGCAAAGGAATATAATAGCCACACAAAGGCAAATCCTATTGCTAACAAAGCACTAATATGTGTTCCATGAACACCTATATGCAATAGAACATCAGAACAAGCAGGTGTTGAATGAAATATTTATCAGATTCACTGTTGAATACAGTGCTTGATGCAGAAACTTTAGGACTGATGAGTGCCTCTAGCCTTATGAATATGAAATGAGATACCCCCCCCCCAAAAAAAAACACCAAAAAAAAAGCATAACAGAATAGGTTAAATAGTTTATTGTGACTCAGGGATGTGTCATAGAATTATCAGACTATTCCTTCTGCTCAGTAGTACCATTTGGGATGTGTTATAGAATTATCAGACCATTCTTTCTGCTCAGTAGTTCCATTTAAAAGAAGTTAAATTTAAATTAAAAAATATTCGGTTGCGATCCCGCTTGGGCAAGTCTACAAACATCCATATATAGGAGGCAACCTTACCCTTTTCAAGCAAACAGGCTGATATCAAGAGACCTTTTTTGGGGGAAAGGGGGGGGGAGAAAACCAATTCCAGGTGGTTTTCAACATTTTGTGAGAAAAGCAAAGGAGTGATGAATATGACCTAATATGTAAACATGAACTTTAGATTAGCAATCACAAACCCAACAAAGCAATATGGGAGGTGCTTCTAGTAACTATGATCCAGAGATGAAGAGCCAACCAGAAGCTTCAAGGAACTAAAGCACGATAAGGAAAACTCAGAATGAAAATATGCCATCAAGATATTGGGCGACGCAACTTATGGAAAGAAAATGAGATATGTGGCTACAGTTCAATAAAGCACATGTCCAGCACTTCACTGTAATTACGACTACACAAACTAGGAGAAATGCCAAGCATTGGCACAACAACACTCGTACAGAAGCCCCAAAAATCAACATAAAGGTACTTGATATATAATCTGAACTTATGCTCAAAAGCAAATCTAAGGCTAATTTCAAAGGGAATGCATCAAGACAGAAGTTTGCTTTGATAACAGAACCCATTTTTCCCTTCCAGTTCTCAGCAGTAGCCCTTCCCCAAGAGGGAGAGAGAGAACTTCATTCTCTGCACTAAAGCAGTGCAAGCACTCATGAAATTCTAAGTAAATTTTAAAAATGCAACCACCCAAACAGTTGACTCAGCTAGCTGCATTGTCAAAAGTGATGTCCTCCAAACCCCCCACCCCCCAAATAAATGATCATTGGTGGGACAATGTACTTACCCAATTTGACTTCTCCTTGTTCTGTCAACAATATATTGCCACCCTTAATATCTCTGTGAACCTTGAAGATTGAATGCAAATAAGATAGACCCTGCAACAAAGTAAATAAAAGCTAACATCAAGGCCAGCAACAATTTCGACGTGAGAATTTGCAAAAGGATATTGAGGCTACATTGTTTTAGTGTATGCACTTTTTCCCCCATTCTTTGTTTGGGGGGGGGGGTTGTTTTCTAACTTTTGGCCAAGTTTGCTTTTCCATAGTAAAGTTACTAAGTTACATAAACTTGATTCAACATACCTTTAATGCCTCCCTACATATGTAGGCTATCTGATTTTCATCTAAAGGCTCTTCAGTGACATTCATCAAGTCTGCAACACTTCCACCCCCACAATACTCCATCACTATCTGCAATAAAATTTCAGATGATCAACTCGTGTATTACAATGTTGGCTGACAACTTAATTATAAAATTTTGCTGACTTTTTATTTAATAAGATTACAATTTAAAACCAACCCAGAGATACTCTTCTGCTTGGTAGCTTCCAAGGTAACGGACAACATTAGGATGACTACACTGCTGCAACATTTCAATCTCACCGCGTATTTCCTCGTATCCCTCCTCCTACAAAAATCACATGACAATTTCAGTCAAAGAACTCTGCCAAAGAGTGTTCCCAACTTTTTTTTGGGAAGATGGCGGGATGGGGGGAGATTCGATAAAATAAAGAGGATGAACGCACCCCTTCAACTAATGATATAAGTTTAATTGCGACCAATTCTGAAGTTTTAATATCTCTGGCTTTATACACAGCCCCATATGACCCTTTCCCTGCATTTCACAAAGATCCAAAATAGTATCAACAGAATCAATCCAAATATCCAATAAAACTAAGAACCTCCTTCCAGGCCCGACAAATCCACATACACTTGCATAGTTTTACAGTGTGTTTGGATATTAGAGGGGGAGGGGAGGGGAGGTTAATGAAGGGGAGGGGAATGGAGGGAAGGGAAGGGAGGGGAGGGAAAATGTATTTACCTTATTTGAATTTGAAGTGGAGGGGGAGGGATGTTAACTATATGTGTTATGTTTGGATTAGAAAGGGGAGGGGAGGGGAGGGGAGGGGAAAGCGAAAATTACTATTGCTATAATTGAAATTTTTATGCCACTTCCCCTCCCCTCCATTCACCCCCAATTTGGAGGGAACAAAAATTGGATTATGGGGGTTAATGGAGGTAAAGTGTTCCCCCCTCTTTCCCCCATTATTTTTTTCCCAAAGAAGGGGAAGAGGGGTTAATTAACCTCCCTTCCCCCTCCTTACCCTCCCTTCCCCTCCTCTAACCCCAATCCAAACACATTGTTAGTTCCTATTGACAAAAATATGCCATTTACTCTCTTTTTTAGCATGATTTCAATCATATATGCCAGTATCAGTCCATCAGATTATTCCAAGATACAAAATTTCAACTCTGGAGCCTCTGATTTCTTCACTTAACATGATTCTAGTGGTCATTTCCATACTTCCCAAACTGCAATGCCATCATAGACAATAAGTACCTCATTCCTTAAGCTTACCCAATTCATGAAGCAACTCATACTTGGTACTGGGGTCTTCTTTGGAAATACAATCAGGAATTGAGCTGGATGACATTTTGCTCTGCAACTGCCTCAACTGACTACCATCCTCCATGCTCTTCCTGTTTCTCCCCGGAAACCCTAAATCCCCCATCGCCTGCATACTCGCCACAGCTCTACTCATCGTAGAACCGCCGCCGCCGCCACTGCTAGTCCTCCTCACAAATGTTCCAGAAACAGACTCGCTGTCATTCTCTCTCCTCCGATTCCCCGTCTTCCTCACCACAAAAGTACCAAATTCTCCCCCCTCCTCGTCGTCCTCATCATCATCTCTCTCCTCCTCCTCACCTCTCCCTTTACGAACCACAAAAGTACCAAAGTCTCCTTCATCATCTTCCTCATCGGAAGATTCCACCCTCCTAGAAAACGGCGAATTGCAAGATCGCGAGGTAGAGGTATGCTGATGCTTGCGATCGTCGTGCTTGACGATGAAGGTGCCGGAGATATCGGGTTCTTCGGCATCGAAATCGAAGGAGCCGGCGCCTCCGAAGTCCTTAGGGAGGCGTTTGAGAAGAGGAGGGAGAGACTCGTCATCGACATCATCAACGTCGACGGCGTCCACAACGGGGGTGTGGCGGAGCTGCCGGATAGAATCAGAATCGCCGTCGCCGTCTCCGTCTCCGTCGTTGTGGACGACGACGGTGGAGTAGATGTCGGAGGATTTGACCGGAGCGCTGGGAGTGGGAGGCCTCCGAGCTCGCCGAGGAGAGAAATCCATTGATGGAAATTTCCCAGGAGGACGGACAGTCAGTGAGTGTGCTGTCTGCTGTGCTCGCGTGTTTTAACCCAAAACTTCGTCGATTTATTCATCCTTTTTTTGGGGGGGGGGGGGGGGGTTGAGCAAAAAGTACAAAACTTATAAAAATTTTGGTAGGGTTAATTTTACTAACTAGATCTATTGAATTCATAAATTTTGATATATAATAAAAAATTGTATTAGAACTTCATATGCTAATTAAAAAGTGAGAGAAGATAAATCTATATATTAGAGTGTAAGGTAAGAAAAAAATGAATTTATGAAATTTCAAGAAAAAAAATTGTATAAAACTTATTGCACGCATTAGAATTCAAAAGTTGATGAAACTTTAATCTGATAGGGCTAGCATTAGTAGTGATGGAGGTGCATAAAAATTTTGGCCCCTATATGCATGGGATTAGATTGTATTGTACTAAAAATTTACCTATTTGCTAATCTTAGAGTAAAATAAAGCTAATTACATTTTTTACTCTTGAAAAAAAATTTAAAAAATGATAGTTTCAAACACATTGGTAAAATAAGTATATAACAAAAAGTTCAAAACTCCGTAAATTACAAAGCAAAATAAAATTAAGTAAATATATCACTTCTCAAGTAACGAAATCCAAAAGTTTTTGAATGTTAAATCAAAGAAAAAGTTGTATTTCATGTAATCTCCTCTAGTATCCATGTTAAGGCCCTTCCATATAAATTATCAGGCCCTGTTCTATTTCGCATTTTTGAGAATTTAGCTAAGAGTCTACATCTTCTTACAGTTCCTTACATTCTTAATATAATTCTTACATCTTTTTACATTTTCGTACATCTCCTTACATCTTCTTATATCCCCCATATATTTTCTATAACATTCATTTATTTTAATTACAGAAATATGTATACTTCTTTGATTATGTTACTAATATACAAAATATGTAAATATCTTATAAACATAATATTTACATAAATATAAAAACATAATATAACGATATAAATTATATTTGAGTTCTGACGTGAATAATATATGTTATTATAGATTGAATAAGTGACTATACTTTTACAATTATAATACAAAGCTTTGAGCATGATTTTGCGCAACTGCTGGTGCATTTTTTTGTGATTTTGAGTATGAGGTTCTAACATATCGAAAGTTTTAACATCAGAAATGAAAGATTCAGCATGAAAAGGACTCAAAGTTACCTTCAATTTCACCTTCAACCCAACAAATCAATGGCGCGTTCTTGCACTGCTCTAGCCGCAATAGGTGGGGGAAGAAGCAGTGCGACAGAGGGGGTGTTCAGTTGATATAAAGATGGGTAGGTTTCTTTAGGAAAAGTAGAAAGTAGTTAGGCAAAAGTAGTGATGGGCATTAAAATTTTTACGGCCTACCCATTAAATTCTTATCTTTTGTTTTTAATTTTTTATTTTGGAAGGTAATATTTAATTTTTGGTTGTTTAATATAACAACACAATTTTCTTATTTTAAGTATTGCTGGATAATGTTTTAAGGGTTTATTTACAAAATTTATTGGTAACGATATTGATCATACATTTACATGTAAAATTATTCACTTAAAATAGGATTTTATATTTTGAGTTGTATTCAATTTGTCAAAAAAATTTGTTTGTTTTGTTATACTTTGCTTATTGGATCAGACTAATGTAAATATAAAAAATCACCTCAACTGTACAAAATTTTCTTGACAAAACTTTTGGGGTTTAATATATTTTATTGTGATATAACTAACTTGGTTATTGGTTTATTTTCAATAAGTTTATTATTTTAATATTATTATTTCTCATCTAAAACGTTCTTTCGCTTCAATTATATTAAAAAATATTTTGTTTACTAATGGTATCAAATTTTAGTCATAAATATGACTAATATATCATACTTGTCACAAATTATACTATACAACTCTTCAATAATTCAACAACTCCTTACATCTTCTTACAGCTCCTTATAGCTTCTTACATCTCCTTTCATGTTCCCACAACTTACAGCAGTACCTTATCGCGAAATAGAACATGCTGTCAATCCAAGGGCCATCAATCTTACTCAAGTCAGTGAAAGAAGCACAGTGAACGTATCGCTATAATAAAATTACATATTAATTATAATATTTTTCTTGTGATATTTTCAGAATTCACAGCAGCTTCAAAAAGTAGGAAATTTCATTCGGTATCGAAAACTTGTACATTCAATACTAGGCAAGTGACTTGGATGATTGATCAACGAGAAAAATTGGGGAAAAAAAAAGGAAGAAATGATAAAATTAGTAAAAAATACACAGTGAGACATATCACAAGTAGAGGGTTTTAGTAAAGTGATTGCCTAGTCTCTTCCCATACATGGAAGGGTTAATAATCATCCACAACTTTGTCAGTTCTGAAGCTGCATAAGGAACTTGCCACAATTGCTGAATGTTATGAGGTGAACAAACATGACACTGCCAAATCTTGATTTTGCATAAAGTTAATCCTCTTGTATCGAATCCTCCTCAGCTGTTGTGATTGACATTCAGACTTGCACTTTTCGGGGAAGCTATACTTTGATGACAAAAAACTGCTCCCGAATGATGGCAGGGTACGTAACACTTGATTTTCTTCGACCTTAAATCGAACCAGAGGAAATGTGTGCTGCTGAAATCTACCAGAACTTCATCTCCACCCTCAGAATAAGCAATGGGCCTAAAGTGAGTGATGCTAGATCTCCTGTTATCAGCAATTCCAAATAGGAATGACCAAAAGTCTTTCGCACCGTAGCTCTTCATCACCCAAACATAAAGGTTGTTGACAGCTAATTCATCAACATGAAAACACACACAGAGATATCCATCCAAGGTCCCCAAAGAAATATCAGATAAGTGAACATGATCGGGGAGTGGCACCTGGTGGAACATTTCACTATGAAGCTCAAACCCAATAATTCCTTTCTCCACAAAAGACCCACTGCGAGCCTTATAAACCCAGTGCAAGGTCTCATTACAAAGCTCACCATTGTCTGATTCTAGCTCATTGATATACCTAGGAAAGGTTTCGACATTTCTCCATGAATTGTTCTTCAAGCTATAAGTCATTACACTGTGAGCAACAGGAACATGATCGCTACCCGAGTAAAATGCAAATATTTTCACCACTTTATAGTCACCACAAGCACTATCATACCCAAAACCATATTTTATATGATGATAAATGTGATCAAGACCTTGAGTCGCGGAATTTGGCACACCCACTGGAGAAGGAGGTAGCTCATGCCGTTCTCGAGTGGAAGGGTTGTAAAAAATTTCACGATTTCGGCCACTCCTGACACATACCAAGCCATTACAAGAGCCGATCACCCCAATACCGCGTGCTAGACGATGATGAGCTTTATTGTCCAAATCAAGTTTCTCCAATCTGTCCATTTGTATGGAATAACAAGCAGCAATATCTCTGAAAAAAAGAAAGGGCCTATTGGAACCAGAACTGAGTGACTGTTGAAGATAGGAGTTAGCAATATATGGGCTGCTAATAAGATTGGATAGCAACTTAGACGCATGCTTCAGAGAAACAAGATCTTTAAATGCCAACCGGCAAAAGATATTCATAATCAACTCTATTGGGAGAATGCCCACAAATGCCTGCAGCAAAATTGGAAACAGATTAAAGAAATTGTGGACGAACACAATTGTCCTACCCATAATTTGAGCTTTCATCAGTTCAATACCTTCTACTGAAACTCTCGACTTTTGTACTTTATCCAACAAGTCACAAACTTGATAAAATCTACACTACTAGTGAAGACCCAACTATGGCAGTAACAACCTTGTGACGAACTACAGGCCCCTGACTAAGGGGGTTCTAGGGATGGCAAAAAAACAGAGAGTTTTCTCTCATTGAAACCCAGATGATTCCCAAGGTCAATCACAGATGAAGATCACAGTAGCACACTACATAATGCAAACATGTTAGTCTTAAATGAATTGATGTAATCTAAAATACCAAGGAAGTTTTTGCTCTGACAAAGCATACACTCTTTGAACGCAACATAAAACTTAGCATATGAGGTGTTCAATACAGTCCAAATAGGAAGGAGAGAGGATAGATTTGACATTTTGAAGTTCAAGGATAAGGCATCAAACAGGCAAAACAATTTCAGCAACCCAATGATATCTTACGCATATGGAGTTGAATCACATCTTGGTTTTAAACAAGGAAGGGCATCAAAAGGCACAACAGCTTCTCAAGCACACAAAATTGGTTAGATTACAAAGACTCTTACAGACAACAAAATTACAGTATAAAGAATTCCAAAAAGAAAGTAAAAAGGAAAATCACACAAAAATGGCAGAAGTCCATATTAAATTAAAAAGATAAATGAGGGAGTAATGGACCTCTGCATTTGACTTGATACGTTCAGATTTGCAACTTGATTCCAGGAGTCTGGGATTTACAAGAATGCCATACAAAGACGCTAACTCTGAGGGTAAAAGTGGCCCTTCCTGCAATAAATGTAGGCATTGAATTGATATAATTTCAAACTAATCCTTATAAGACACAGCAAACTGAAGGGCATATCCAAACAATTCAACAAGATTGAAACAATAATTCAAACTAAATGGTCTTATTATTATATCAAGAAGCAACAAACCTCTGATTTATTTTCCATTAAACAGCAGTACGTCAGTACCCTGGGATATAAATTCCCACCTCACTCTAAGGAAGACGGTGAAACTGTCAAAACAGCGTATAAGGATAACAAGGGATCAGAGCATTTGACAGGACCATAGCACGCAAGGAATGTGAGATTCCACCAAATTTACACGTGATAAGCGATTTTAGCTATTGGTTTGCACAGCCCATCTTTGGAACACATGAAATGCAGTACAAAGCCAGTAAAGGAATCCTGATAAGATGCACACCATGGCTCAAAGAAGACCATATACATATTCCTACTCGTCCGGTTCATGGAATTTGATCCGTTTATGATTCAACAACTAAATCATCTTATCCATAATTGTCTCACTATCGATTTCATATCTTACCAATGTTAACATAGAATATCTAAATGCAGAACTAAACGCATCTAAAATAAACAAGGTTCCCAGCTCCAGAAAGCTAAAATCATCACAGCATAGCGAAAGTAATGCTTCAAAGAAGTTAAAATTTAGTATAAATATATCACAAACCAGAAACAAAAAGCACTTAGACCTAATTTCTCCATCTCAGGTGGGTTTCTTTCCCCTTTTTGAGGGTGGGTCGGGAATAGTCGCAAACCAGTATAGAGAACAATACCCAACTGGGGAGGAAGACACAAGAGAAAACGAAACATACACATTATAACCATTGAAATCATCCCCAAGAAAATGAAAACCCATCATGAATTCTCACAACAAAAAACCCCCAAAAAAAGTCGATTAACAAGAACTTAGGAGACGAATTAAACAAAAGAAGTGAAACAAGAACTGCAAAATCAGTGAAAATGTGAACCAGAATGTCCAGAACGCAGAGCAAACAGCAGAACTAAGAACTTACCACCCCAGAGAAAGAGGAGAAGCATCTGAGACCCCAATCAAGTCGATTTCTTTGAAGAAAAATAGTAGTATAATTGCGAGAATTCAAGTACAATTGTGAGAATTAAAAGCATTTTTGGATTGCTTCGACGTTTAACATGGCCACAGTTACACTTACGGCGTTTCCAGCCAGTCTCAATTTTCTGTCACGTCCGTAAAACTTTTATAATTTTACAACTTATATTCTATCACTTCTTCAACTTATAGAATTAATTTTAATCATTCAATAAAAATATTTATCATAAATCCACCTTATAATACACAACTTATTTTTTAATTATTTAAAAATTATATATTTACTCAAAAACAAAGAAAAAATAAAAAATATATTTAAAAAATCACAAAAGGACAAAAAAGGGGGAATGAGAGGAGGAACGCATGGGCAAGGCACCCCCCTTCCCCCCCGTGTTTCCCTCCCGGTGCTAGCAAGACATTGACACGCATGGGACACGCAGGCCCCTCTGGCCACACGCGTGCCCTTACGCTGTCAGTGCTCTTATAGCAGAATGACTCGTGCGCCATGCACTCGCACGTGGTCTCTCTCTTTTTTTTTTAAAATTTGAAAAGGAATGTGGTACTTGCCTTTTTTTTTTTTCTTGTGGACGGTATATTTGCCTGAACTTGCTAAGGTTGGGAGCTACCATTGATAATGTAGACATTTTTGTTAAAAAAAATTAATATAAATAGCATGAGACTAAATTCAGATTAAAGCTAGTGAAACTGGACACATGAAAAAAGTTAAGAGTTTAGACTACTCATTTTCTTACTTAAATTATAGGTAACAATCTTGCTGTTTTGTCAACATTGACCATAGGTGTAGCATAGTGTATATGTCTACTAACAAAGATTAAAAACTTTACTAGATTCGTTAACTAAACCTGCATTCAAAACTTCAAAACTGCTACCCATTACATAGCCAAAAGTTTATGAGAGCATGACAAAAGCATGTAACTTAACCAAGTATTCATTTCATGCTAAACGGTCTAAGATGATAGAGTGTTTTGAGAAGTGAAATGAAATGCTGAAATTGACAATGTAAAATGAGGAGAAGATTTGAAGCAACGTTCAATTTTTCTTGGCCTCAAGGATGATGGTTCTTGTTGGAAAATACATAAACACGGTGTTTCAACTCTCAGATGAAAATCCTCCCGGAAGGGGGGAAGAGGGGGGAGGGGGGGGAGGGATGGGGAACAAGAGCAAAATCTACAGCTCCTACATTGCAAGACCAACATTTAAGTTCTGGTACTATCGTCATTCATCAGTCGACTCTAGAGGCGAAGGCAACCCTGCAAAAGAGGACGCTTTGATGTCTGCATATGGACTGGGGCAACTTCAGTTGCTACCACCACCAAATAAGTAGCCCAAGGAGGATCCTCCGCCAGGGGCAGCTTGAACCTTGGTCGAGGGTCGATCCTGCATCCAGTTTACCTAGATTAGATTGCGCTAAACCAACTGTGAGATGCACATAGCTATGTACTTGAACCAAGGAATCATTGCAACTTAAACCAAACCGGGGGAAAACATAATCCCATGAGAACATACTAAGGTAAAGTAAGGGGGTTCATATGCAATGTAGCCCACGAGTAATATCAGAAGTAAAAATGTCCCATTAAAACTACTTGCGTTTACTTGTATTGCTCATCTCTAACCCCTAGAATGCACGTCACATGCCCAACAGTCCAATATAGGTGTGGACACACGATAATCAGAGTTCATTTTAGACCAAACACAGGAAGAAATACCGACTAGATATGAAGGTGGCTATAAATCTCTAGAGCATAGGAAGATGACAAAGGAACCCACAACCTCAAAATTCCCAAAAATGCATGTAATTTATTTTATTTACAGGTGGTAAGAGGAAAGAATCCTCTTGATTCCAAAGGTGTTCCATTGGTTAAACCTCTCACAGCGTTATATATAACCACATCCTAGCTCCCTGCATGGCTTTATTGTAAACAAACTCAGAGAGAGAGCATTCCCACAATGTATATTTGCATTCCTTAAGATCATGAAAAGGAACAAATAAAGCTTTTGTGCCACTGTAAATGCAATTCATAAAGGCATGAATAAGAAAAGGTTACTATGGCTGCAACAATACCGTGATGAAATTTCCAGTGTTCTGTCCATCAGCACGGTGATAGTTGTTCGGGTTACGATTCACTCCAGCAGGAATGTTGCTAACCTCAGCTGGCCGAGGATTAGCAACAGGTTTTGTTGGAGGGACATCTTTCACAGCTGGTTGCCCTGCACTAGGATTGGCTGCTGGAGCATTGTCAGTGGCAGCAGGCTTTGGAGCTTCTCCGCTGCCAAACAAGTAATTCAGGGAGCTCTGCCCGCCTCCACTGCTGACACCACGCCTCATAGTTGATGGACTCCTAGATTAACAAATAGCAAAACAGGTGAAGAATAGAAATAGACCCGAAGCAGTCAAACAGCTACATGAGAAGCACCACAAGTCACATGTGTATGCCACAATCAAGGGGAGAAATTGCCGAAAGCAGTAAGATCAGCAAGCAATAGATAACCTACTAAGTGACAGACTCTTCCTTGCTACTCAAGGTACCTTGGACACCCACATACATAATGAAACTAAGTAATTAAAATAAGACACTTCTTTCAAAGTTAAATCATCAAGATGACAGTACAGGTGAAACTTCAGCTACAATTTGGCATTTCATAAATGCTGAAATTTTAGTTTCCATCTCCAGACTCCATCAAACGTGGTCCAGTTTTTCTAAACCAAATGTTACCAGCCCTGGAGAGATGTAAAAGCACAGAAATAAGGCTCCCAAGAGGCCCTCCAATTGACATCCGAGTTTTTTTAACAACGCTGGCTCCATTTGGCATAGGGAAAGAACTATTGGCATTGTCTGACCTTAACATATTTTAACTAGATTTTGAAACAACACAACCTATGTGACTTACAAATGCTGATTGCTGAGCATAGCATGAAAGAACCGTCAACAAAAATCCATGATATATCTACTCTAGACGACAGATGCATGATGCTTTAAGTATTATTTCACTCCAACCAAAATAAACAAGCATTGGTTTATGATCCTGTTGAAATAGGATCAAGAGGAGTCTAAAAGTACTCTCCAACAGAATAAACATAAACATAAGAGAACAAAGACCCACAATAGAACCTTATCAAAAAGACCCACATTAAGAACTTCAACCATCTACCCACAATCCCTCATTCCACCTAGAATATGTTCAACCTTCAGTATCTTGGATTCAGAAAATGAACAAGAGCAAATCTGAATCGGGTTCTAGATCTACCCAGTTCCCCTCTGATCTGGCTATTTAAACTCTTTTTCTCCTCCTACAACAATCCCCACTCCCTTGTACATAGCAGAGCTACTGTCACCTTGTACAAACAAGGTACGAGGTCAAAAACCTCATACTCCAAATCAAACAGAAATGTAAGAAAATTATAACTTTCCTATCAGGGGAAAAAAAAAAAAAATCATAACTTGGCAACGAACAAGAGAAAGAAATTACCAATAGACAATTTCTAGGTTCAGGCAATCCCAATCATACAAACAATAAAACACCCATTAACAATAATCCCCCACAAAATAAGGTAAGAGCTATAATCAGAGCAAAACAACACAAATATTTAGAACCCTGAATCTACCCACCAAAGAAAATGCCAGTGGATAGAGTTTTTCCCACGAATCTGTGAAGATTTGACAGGAGAGAGAAAAGCAACGAAATTAAAGAGATGCAAATTGGGTACCTGGGCAATTGTCGAGATCTAAAATTAGAAGCTGTAAAACCAGGAATTGAGGGACAATTAAGCAAAGATTTCAAATGGGGTTTTAGAAATCAAGGCAGTTTGTCTATTGTTCGAGTATATAAATAAGGGTTGAAAGGCCGGAAGAATCAAGGGCAACGTGAATGGCAGTCGGCATTGACAGTGAAAGAGTATCCCGCGTGACAGAGAATAGATATAGCATTGTTTAGGGGGTCTTCATCTGAAATTCTCAATGGTTATTGGCCAGACTAGATTCAAATTTTAAAATGTGACGCCAATAATATTTTAAATTTTAAATTGTGAATAGTATATTTACTTTTATTTCCCATTCCCATCAAAAAGCTGAGTACATTTTTTGGCATACTTTTCCTGTTTATGTTTGATTAAAAAGTGTTTATGGTAAAAACACATAATAATAACCTAACATAACACAAAAATAATTTGGGTTGATATGATTACATTACATATATATATATATATATATTTATATATATGTAATTAGAGGTGGGCAACAGGTTGGGTCAAAGTGGGTCAGCCCATGAACTAAACGGGTTGGATTGGGTCGAGTACATTTGTTAATGGGTTGGGTTGGGTTATGAGTCAAATGAACCCGACCTGCCCACAACCCGTCCATTACCACGTAAGGAGTGTTTTTGGTTAGTTAATTTTTCAACTAATGTATTTGTAATTTTCCAAACAAATTAAACCAGTCTAAATTCAAAGTTAGAAAATCCACAATCAAGCTGATAAATAGGTCAGGTCAAGTCGGTCCATAGGCGGCCCGCTTTGGGCCCGTTTAAAAACGGAACAAACTTGCACAAAATAACAGTCTATAATAATTATTGTTATGTACACAATGTTAGTAAGGAGGTTAATTAATTGAAATATATAAACTAGTGTGTCAATTAGGTTAAAAAAATAATGGGTCACTAAACGGGCCATTAGCCAGTCCGGCCCGTTAATATGCATTAATGGGCTGGCCCATAAATGGCCCAGTCCAGTATGGACCCGACCCCTTATAGCCATATTTTAAACAGATCGATCGCTTAACCCAATGAGTACTCAGTCCGTTATCCACTCTGTACATGTAACAAATTTGAGGATCAATTATTCTAGAACTAAAAAATATATGTACTTTACACCAAACCCAGTTACCCAAACACTAAAGTGAACTGTTGTAGGCTTACTGGTGTTTCAATAGTACACTTTCTATTGTCAAAAACATACGGGCAGAAACTAAAGTGAATGGCATCCATACAGTTGTAAATGCTTAACAAATTGCTGGGATTGAACACGTCCTGCGCTTCAACTTAATCCGAGAGCTAGATTCCAGTCGTATGTGAGACCGATTGGAGGGAGGATTTCAATCTTACAACACTCAGATCCAACGATGCAGGTTACTACTTGTGGAAATATATTTTTACAACGAGCAGTAAAATTATTCAAAATATAATTTATTAGCAAAAATGCATAAGCCATTGGCTGGGGGAGAATACTTGAAACCTCTTTCTGGGAAATCTGAGAATCACAGGACAACCTGACAGAGAAACAGTGATTGAAACTACAGGGAGATTCTCTAAGAAACAAATGGAGCCATCTACGATGCAATCAAATTTCTGCTTGAATTACAATTAATCAAGTAGAAAAGGGGGGAGAAAAAAAGAAAAGAGACACAATATTTGGTGGGAAAGCTTTCTTAGCCACTAGGAATGATTGACTCCTTTCTTTTAGGGTTTTGTTGATCACAAAATGAAAGATCCTCAGGAAGCCAGAAGAACTACAGTTTACATAGCATAATCTGATATTAAAAGATAAAAGCAACTCTTCCTTGGAGAAGAAATCATCACTTCCGACTTCTATATATCACAAGATGCCATTTCAGTTGCTATCACCACCAAAGAGATAACCCAAAGAGGATCCGCCACCGGGTGCTGCATGAATCTTGGTAGAAGGTCGGTCCTGCATCCGACAAGCCACAACTTCTCAATCACTATCAAGATTAGTGAACAGGCATAAACACATCAATTTCAGTAAATAAGGCTCAATTGTATTCAAACACCCAATCTAACCCCTCCCCCGCGGCCCCCCAAGGGGGTCAACCAGAGAAGTGAGCTCGTGTTGATAGGGTTTTGGCGACACATGTGGGAGACAGATCCATGCTCTCCAAAGTGCTTCAACAAGGGCCCCAATCACCCAATGTTTCCATGCATGTCTGTTTGTGTGAGTGTTTTGGAAGGGGAATTAATCAATGCTCCATTAACTTATAGGATCCAGCAAAAACACCTCTGCTATTTAAGGGCACAGATACAAACACCTAACCTCCCAGCCCCCCCCCCCCCAAAAAACCAAATGCTACTTGGTTCAGTTTAAGGGGTCAGTAAAGTTTTTTGCCCGGAGGCGGGGGGGTGTAGTCATGCATGTAGGCATGTACCAAAAGAGCTCTCTGAAAGGGAAGGTATTTCCTTGATTTTGGTGATCTTTGATGCACAATGTCATAAAGAACCAAAAAGTGTATACAGTTTCGAAATTCAAATATAGATGCACAATATTCAAAAGGGAAATGCCGTAAAAGCTTGCTAAGGCTACTGCAATCATACAGTGAGGAAATTTCCAGCGTTCTGGCCATCAGCCCGGAAATAGTTGTTTGTGGTGGGTCTATTGCTATTGGCACCAGCAGGAACAGCTGGCTGAGCAGGCTTTGCTGAAGGGGCATCTTTTGCTGCATCAGGATTAGGTGGGGCATTGTTAGCAGCAGCAGCTGGCTTTGGAGCTTCTCCGCTTCCAAACAAGTAATTCAGGGAGCTTTGCCCGCCTCCACTGCTGACACCACGCCTCATATTTGACAAACTCCTGAGATAACAAATGGCTTTAACACATCAAAAGCACAATGAAATCAAAGAGAAATAGCTGCTGCAACATTATACTACTAACAAAAGAAAGGCCAAGAGTCCGAGTTCACACTGCAATCAAAGGGGACAATGGCTTAGGAAGACCAAATACCTCACGCCAGTGGTAGGAATACACGCTCCCATGAGGGAGAGGCCCCCCCCCCCCCCCCAACACCCAAAACAACAACAACAAAAAAAGCCAGTGTGTAACATCTAAGATTCCCCTTATTGTCCCCCTGTTGCAGAAAATAAACAACACAACTCAAGTTCACCACCATTTCGCAAAACCAAGGGAATAACCTGCCTTTTGATGAACAGAACCAGGATGAGACTGTAAGATAATGGCATATCTCATTGTCGTGAAAGCACGTGTAAATCTAAGCCCATAGAAACGTGCTTTTGCACTATAGCCTTGAACTGGGATCTTCAGGAAGCACAGAAATATGTAGATCCTAGAGGTCCTCCTGATGGGTTTTGTTGTTATATAATGCTTTCCAAGGGAATACACAAACAAATTACTAAATATATTTGGATTTCTTAAGCCCAGCTACAAGATTTATTTTCCAATTCCATGCTGAGCAACATACGACAAAGACAATGTTTCCTCTTACAAGCAACCAAACAAAATCCCCATTCTAGAGGAGATTCAGGTTATTTTTAAAATTTTTAATCTAGGGTCTAACAAAACCATCTTCTAGTCTATGATTTGAAAGCACAAAGTACAACCTCTGTTCTAGGCCTCAACAAAGCTAGAAACAGTAACGTACTTGAAAATCGCTAAACAGAAAACCTACTTTAGGGCAATGCATGTTGAGATTCCAGCAGAAGAAGCACTTAAAAAGTGTCCTAATTCCTAAATAGCATTCAGATTTATAGGTGTGCAATATCATAAGTTCATAACCTTTCCTAAAGAAACCTGCACCGAGGATTTCTCTTTTTATCAACTTCATGTGCAATTTCAATATCAGAGATGCACACTGTCAATCCAAGTATCACGATTGGATGTGAACAATTTATATAGCTTAGTAAATGGACTTTCCAACAAAACCAAATATTTACGAAAAAACTATCGCCAAATTTCATAAGCCAATTACAACAATAAGATACTTTTAAGTTTTGCTGCCTAGCAGCAGGTGTGCCCAGCAAATTAAGAATCATAGGCCTTGTTTCACAATCATAAGCGGATACAAGGACCTCTTTTATAACTTACAGTGATATCTTTCATTGCTGCACCTAGGAAAAGGTTCGACCCTCCTGAAGCTATGACGCAAATAAAAGTAATCCGGAGGTAGGTTTCAAGATCTCGCATTTCCCATACAAAGCAGCAAATTATCTCAAATGTTTTCTTTTACTTCCGCATCACTCCCCCTCCCCTCCAACCAACAAATCTAAAAGGAATTCCCTCGTATACAAACCCATTGCTTGCAGAGGTAAATTTGCTTACATTGGATCTCCTTCAACCCTCAACAAGGATCTACACTGGGTGATGGAAGTATTACACCAACCCAAATGCAAGAATTAAAAGTGCAATTAAAAAAAAATGATAACTTGACCAGGGGAAAGAGAACAAAGCACCTCATGATTCACATAATCCCAGTTATTAACAACAAATTAGCGAGCATTGTATGCAAGGCAAAATCAGCTATCACCGGAACAAAAATTACACAAAATTAGAACCCTAAGATCAACCAAAAATACCCACTTGAAAGATTTTCTCTAATCACCTAAGAAAGTGTGGCATAAATCAGTTAATTTAAGAAATGGGGTTAAGAAATGGATACCTGGGCACTTGAGGACAGATCTGAAAACACACAAACAAGTAAGAAAAAGGCAAGGAGGAGCGTTTGGAGGAAGAGAGAGATGCCAGATAACTACACAGTTGAGGAAAAGAGATGAGTTATGATTTATAAGTGTAAAGAATCTGCCTTTATTAGCATTATATATATACTAAATTACTAATTAAATTAGTGGATAGTGACAAATTAATGAAATTATGGAGGGGAATCAAAGAGGGAGGTGGAAGGGGCAACAAAAACGGGACTGTAACTGAGGGGAGCGGGGCTGCAATGGGGACTGCCCGTCGCACTAATGCTGTCAACAGGATAAGGGTGTCGGTTGAAAGAGATTTGAAGGTGGAAGCGGAGAAAAAAAAGCGCAAAAATCTCAATTTGCAAGCTGAAAAAGTTGTTTGTTCTGAATATATGCGTTGGGTTATCAAAATCAAACACAATAATGCAAGTTTGAAAATTTAACTATTGCCTTTTAGACTTGAAATTGAATCTGCTCCAAGCGGTGTAGTTTAATTCCCTCCTTTTCTGCAAGCTAAAAAAATTAGTAAAGAGTATAAAATATAAAACATTATAGGAGAGGTGATTAGCTTTACAGTTAAAAAACTAAGTAAACAAATATTTGATTTTGAATAAGCTAACTTTTATAGAATAGGGCAAACTAAAATGGAATTAAAAAAATTAGTTGATCAACTGAACTGCTTTTTTTAATTAAAAAAAAATTAGTTGATCAACTGAACTGTATTTTTTAAAAAACCAAAAAAACAAAGAACCTCAACCGATGAACCCACCTTTGGGACAATTTTCAGTTTAATTTTTTGCACACCCACTTATGACATCGTTGAATACTTGAAATTGAATATCCATCAAAACGAAAAAATGAGAGATACTTTTGAATTAAAAAAGCGTAAACCTCATTTATGCACTTCGTCAATGATGGTATTTTTGGACACAAGAACACCCCTACAGCCAACCATAAATATTCCTTCCCTTTCAAAGTTTTCCAAGAGAAGTATTCAAGCTGTGAGTTATTTTACACTAAAAAAAGACTACCACATATTTCCCCGTCTGCAGGTGGCATACCTTATGCTATAATTCAAACTGTCATTTGAATGCAGACACCATTTGAATGCGTATTCCGAATATACAACACTGGTGTCTCCCTAGCATCTCAAAACACAAAAATACACGAGTTTAGGTGCACCTGGGTGAAGATATCGCAAAGGAATAAGAAAAATCAGCCCTCACGACCATAAACTCCAACTGCTTTGAAAGAGTCCTACAGGCAAAATCCCTATGTTGCCAACAAGCAACCAAGATTCACACAATGGCATTCTAACTTTACTTGTTACAAAATGTCAATGTCCTTTGAACTTGCGGATCAAAACTGGATTCAGCGACCATTTTGGGCACCCATTCAATGAAGCCAATGAGCCAAGTAGATAACGGATGCCAATATACTCTCAAAAACATCCCCACATCAATGACAGGGCTGAAATTTCAGGCACATCCGGCCCCCAGAGCAAGAGAGGAGAGGGGGAGGATAGACTGCATGCCACACATCATGAAACAATGAAGCAGACCTTTATCTTGATGCCTTGCAAAAGAGTACGCTGCCAGCAGATGCCTGGTTTGCAGCACGATTGCTACCAAAATTTCTGCGATTTGACTCTTGTGCTATTCTGGATCCAAACTGACCAGTAGAAAAGGTGTCGGTCAATTTGTTCAATAATGAAAAGAGGGGAAAATCAAGAGCATGTTTCAAAGCAATGCTACTTGGACTCAACCACATCAAACTCAAAGCATCAAGTATCCAACTGATCTTTAGATGTCACACTCATTATACTTGGCTACATTCTGAAAATCTTCTGTGTTTTTAGTCTAGAATGAAGGGTGAAATAAGGCCCATGCCAAAATATTGCCTGCCAGGTAGTTGAGCTTCACATGAAGAGTCGAGCATGTAGCTTAAAATTTCTGAAAATTTTGTGCCCTTTTAATGTAAAGGGAAAGGCCAATTGATGCCCATTTGGAGCACAGACCATTCAGCATCCAGCATAGGTCATTGAGGTACAACCAAGAGTCCAAGTAAATATATTCAAACCCAAAATCCTGTCTCAACAACTCAGCAAGAGCTAAGCTTGAGCAGTTGAGCTATGGTGGGGTGTCTAAGCCCTATCTTTGTAACTGTGAATGACTGCTGCAGTCTGTCAACTGGAAAAGAGATATTGGAGTACCTGAATAGCCCGTTTAGGTTGACCTGCTGCTTCATGCAATCCAAGCAATCTAGCAACCTGAACACAGAGAAATGTGAGAGGTCATAGCATAGACATTAGCTTTCAAGTTATTAGGTTTAAATAATCTTTTCCCAAACAGATGTACATGGCACAAAAGCTTGACTAATATCCTAATATGCTTTGCAAAATTCTATCATGCTATCCTGAGTAAAATACCCCCATATTTCCCTGGCATGTGCATTTATTTTTCCGCTCAATGATGACACTCACTGATAGAGAAATACAATGGGATGGGTACACAATTGAGCTATGTGGGTTGGCCCATTCAAGCGAGGCCATTGTCAAGTAAGGCTAAGACCAAGTCAGGTCAATATCCGGCAGCATATTGCCAACCATGACTTTCTATAAGCTGTAGGCATAAACTGTAAGCAACAAATTCCTTCAAAGAAGGGACGCAGAGCTCAGAAAACTGGACCACCAGGATCTTAGATACCCTTGGATATATCATGCAACATGGCTGAAAAAAATGAAAGTTCTGCACAATTTTTTGATGATAAATGATCATAATGTACATATAGCAACCATAAGATTTTCACGGAAGGGACAGATAATTTCAAAGAAAATTATGTTTCTCCACAAAAGAAGAAAGATTCATTAAGTCAGATATCACAAGATACACAGGAAGGACGATGATAGGGAAATGAACATGACAACAATATTAGAAAGTAACAGCGGCAATTCAATCAACCCAAAGACTGGCACCAACCTCTCTCAAAATCTTCTTATCACCAATTCCACTTGGCTGACTAAGGTTGGCAATCTCCCATAGAGGAAAATCAAGCAAAACCCTTATAACATCCTCATCCAAGAATGGAAATCTTGCCTACACAAGAAAGAAATTGGTGTTCAAGACATGGCATTACATAGAGAGATAATTATTACATATGAAGGATCAGAAAGCAGTACCTCCTTTCCGTTGTCAGCCATGCATCTATCATCTCTTCCGAGGTTTCTTTTCCATATTCTCTGTATATCCAATTTCATTTCTTCATGTAGTCCAACCCAACTGATTGTAGCATAAACGTATTCATATTAATGAGAATTAAAACAAGTGATGAGAAAAGAAGGAGACTTCCTGTGTTTGCATATTCAATAAAAAGGAAAGCACAGAGGAACACAGATATTGTAAATTAGGACCCAGTTTAAACATACTGAGAAAGGAGCACTAGCCACAAGGCAAAACAGAAGGAAGGAAAATGAAGGCATGCAAAGACCAGAAACCCCTGCTGGTGTCGCTTCCAAATAAAAAGATATGAAGAAGATTGAGGTGTCCTAACTGGGAAAAATAAAAAGTGAAAAAAAAAGGGAACACGACCTAACCCTTTCTCCTCCTATCTTCTAACGTCTTAGAAGAACTCATTTATGACCCCACAAATAATATGCACGAAGCATGTGCATAGTGCACTATGAAATGCAGAACATAAGAGTACCTGCTATTTTTATATTTTGTCCTATGCCTACCATATCCAGCACATTGCTCATCAGCACCAGATCCAACTAGCAGGATTCTTGCTTCAGACTTGTATCTGAAACGCTGGCCATGTTCATCTTGACAACAGCCATCTGCTTCATACACCCAGCCATCACCACCAGCTGCCAACCAGAGCGCTGTACCAATATTTAGGTCCTAACATCAGGCAAAACAGAAAATTCATCACTTCTATAGACCTTGAATTATGAAATCAGTATCATCAACAGAACAATTCAGCGTGTTCCTAAAGAAATAGATAATGCTTATACAGAGCTGATCCTGCATACAAATATTATCATTGAATAATGCCAGCTCCAGCACATTTTCCACATATGCCAAGAAAATCATGAAATCATATATGCTGGAATAACAATAGACTGAAGACCTCTGTCTGAAACTAATGCCAAAGAAAAGGGAGGAAAAAGGACACAATACCATGTAAGTTTTGGCAGGATTAATTAATGACATAACGTGCTTCATTTCCCCAGTCAGATCTGATAGAACAGCATCAATTTCCACAAGTCTCCACCTGTATTCTCAATAAAATTGAAGTTACTGGGAAGTCAGTACAATAATCAACAGCAGATTATATGAGTAAGGACAATGAAACTAGCAAACTAAACTTAAAAACTCCTTCCTGTCCCCCCCCCCCCCAAAAAAAAGAGAGAGAGAGAGGGAGGGAGGGAGAGAAAACAGTGCAAAAAAGTAGATTTTCCAAGTTTACAACAAGATCAGTTTGGTGCTAAATCCTTTTCGCTATCTTCTCTCAGTGACAATAAAGATGTGCAGCACAGAAAATACAACTAATCACAACCAATGCCAGATTTAGATGGAACATTTTTCAAGAGATGTCAGTAGGAGTAATGCTACATGCAAAACTTGGACGTTGTTCACGAAGCCAAGCACTAAAGGCTCCTTTCTCTTCGGGAGCTTTTGTAATGAGCATGAACAAAGGATATTTCTCCTTATGGAGGCTATTTTCATCTGAAATGCATTAAAATTCACTTTGCAGCAAACAATATCCACCAAATGACAAAATCCAAATCTTAGTGTTCACAGGAATTGGACACCAACACCATGGTAGGAAGGGCGGCAACTACCTCTGATCTCTTGTAGGAACCCTCACATATTGTTACCGCCTTCAACACTGTTACAACAGATTACAAGTCTGTACATCTATTTGTCTCTTTATCCCTCTTTCCCCTCTTTTTCCTGTGATCCACCACCCAACACTAAAAGGAAGATTGCACTAGATAGCCAATAGCCAACAGCCAAGTCAAATTCAGGCAGCAGAAATTTCTCTCGTAAATAGTTCGACATCATTTGATGAAGATAAATACATCCACCTGACCTCACGAGGCGGCTTAAGAGCTTTATGAGTTTATGCTACTAAGTATGATTTAATTCACTCCACTACAAGCTGTTTCATAAGACTCAGTAGCAATTGCATCATTGGCAGAACTCAAAATAGATATTTTTGGACAAACAGTTGTCTAGAATTGGCTTTTGTTGAATAAAGAGCTCATTAAGACCACTTGCAACAAAACTTGAGACAAGATTTGCTCCATTTCTGTTGCAAATAAATGGGCAAACATGCCAATTGTGCAACTCAAATGAAACCTACCCCTAAAGTAGAGATTCAAAGAAAGTTGCAAAGTGGGACAGCACAACGGGGGGGGGGGGGATTGAGAGAGATGTGATGCAGCTCCTGCATGCATGCGGCTCCTCCTGTTCTCTCCCTCGTAATGCTGCTGTGCAAATTTATGGGGGTCACCATGATTTTCATTCACCAATGGCAAACTGAATCGTAAACCCTTATTGCCAGCATCAACCAAATGGAAAGGTAAAAAGAGAAAAGAACAAAAATGAAGCGGCGTCTCAAGCAACAAAAAAATTTACACAATCATACTTTCTCAAAGGAGCAATTCTTCTCAGTTCCTTCACTCCTGCTCTGGCAGTGATTCTGTCAGGAGCTGCTTCACCTTCAAAGCTTACATTTAATAGATCAATCCCATCTGCCACCAAAGCTCCAGACAATTAATCAGATGATCAGATATGATTCTGAAAATCAAGAATTTTGAAACCAAGAATGTTCAAGAAATATAAGCATCAGAGATGCTAAAGCATTTTAACAGTGGATCAAAGCACTTACATTTGGCATCTAGGCATTCATGCAATATTGCAGCCAGTATCATGGAGTCTAATCCCCCCGAAAACAGAACAGCAACAGGAACTATGTCCCCGTGTCCAGCATTTTTTGCAGTAGCCTGCACATCCAAATTTAAATAATATGGACCGGAATTGCTTCAGGGAAGATGGTGCTTAGTTAGGCAAGAAATAAACCTTCATACATGTGACATGCAAACTCCATACTTGAACTTTATTTACCGATGCAACGTAGCTTGTGTAAATACTTCTAACTGTCAGACGCTGCTGAGTCCCAAAATTACAAGGCATAACATGCAGATTCCACTCACAGAAAGCATGGTATCTTAATTAACATAGTGGAAATTGAGGACTTAAACATTTTGCAGCATTTTGGGGGAACTGTGGTGTGAAACATCAGTTGTACACCCAAATCCTATTATCTGCTCATATATTAACTTTCAAGTACAGCATAGTTTGTCATCTTTATAGAAATCTCTTAATTTCTTTACAATATATCTATGTTGAGTGCATCAATCTTTATTCATAGGAGACAATCAGATGGTCAAGAGTGAAGACCGCCCAGCCAAGTTGGACAAGATGGTAAATGATCATAAAGCAGACATCCATATGGCAAACTAAACTCGAACAATTTCGCAAAAAATGATAACTCAAAATGTCAAAAATTTTAACCCTGAAGCACAAAGGAATAATGAAAATCACCATGACCTAGCCAGCTTTTCTCCAAAATAAGCCCCTCTGGCAACAGAATGAGTGAACATATTCCTCATCAGAACTACTGAAACAACATCTGATAATGCCAGAATTGGAAAAATTTAGCAAGCAAAAGGAATTGCAGCTGAGTACCTTGAAAATCGTATATTTGGTAGTGCGTCGTGCAATTGATTTTCTAAGGGCCTCCAAGACCATACAAGCAGGTGCATGAGCTGACAACTCTACGGTTCCTATATGAAGAAGCATAATAACAACAACAATTACATGAGAACAACCACGAGAAAATAACCACAAAGTGTGCAACAGCAAGAAATAAGTTGTATAGCCTGATTTTGGGTTTCGAAAACTTTACCATTCGCAGAAGCTGAAAGCAAGTCACGGTCTCCTGAGAGTAACAGACTACCAGAAGGACTTGAATCATCATGGTTAGGCTTAATGAGCTTTCGTTCCCACTCAATTAGCTCTTTTAGCGTAGAGTTCATCCATTCATGTTTTCTGACTTCACCAACCAGATACCCATCCACTCTCGAACCATCTATGGATATACCATATACTCCACATGGAAGCTCTTCCCAGTAATTGGAGTTGCTTGCTTCATATTCAATTTCAGGATCTGACAAATAAACAAATCAAAAAAATGTACTAGAACTCTAGAAGTAGAGATGCAACACAACAATTGATCGTGACAGCCAAAAAAGTGAGAAAGAGAAGCAATTTGGTATAAAGATGCACAAATTTTGACAGACAAAAACAACTCCAAAATGACAGGCAGGAGAGCAAATTGGAACAAGGCATGTTGTTCTTTTAAGACTCATTCTCCATCAACACGAGGACTGGACAACATAGACTGGGAGAAAATAGTCTCATGATATGTTGCCCATAAGTTGAACTTTCCAACTGCATGTTGGAGAAACAACTCGACCCCTAGCTTCAAATTCAATCAATGAATATTAACCCCTAACTTCACCACATGGCCATAAAACCAGAGTATAAATACAATACAATGGACATGATGATAATCAAGTGGCAACATACCAGGGCTATAAGCAGCAGAAGATGAAGGTGACACAGAAGACAAAAGGAGCCGAGGGTCCTTCAATGTGGGCCAATGAACCAGGAGGCTCCTTCTCCCAAATGCATCTCTGCCAAACCAAAGAGTCCTTGAGGCATTCTGAGGATGAAGTTCAAGAGGTTCTGCTTTAGAAAAGCATTACTCAAAAGCTGCAGCTGACTCATGGGAACTCAACAGGAACTTACCACTTAAAGAAGATACCTGCCAATATATCAATGCCCATGGCCCCTTCATTGAGGAAAGAAGAACGGGAACAGGTTTTCCACCACAGCCGCTTCCAGTCCCATGGGAATGACAGAGGCAGCAGTTTCCCAAAGACTGCATAACGACTTCAGCATCACTGCAGTCACTGCCCATGTTGATTCCCCCAAATATTTCACCTTCAAAAATTATTAACGACGAATCAGAATGCATAGTGTCAAATGAGAAAGAGAAGATATATTATTTACTACTGGGACAAGAAAAGTAACTCAATGTCTCAATAAATCATCTGCTAGTGAGTTCACTATAGATAAATTTCAAGTGAACTGGAAGTAACTAATGGCTTTTTCTCACCGTCCGCAGAACAGGAAGTCTTCAAAATTATGACAAGAGAATGCAATTCAGGTTCCATTTTATGCAAGTGTAAAGGATAGACATCCAAGGATATTATTGGAAGAACACATATCTTAAAAGACATTTCCTTTAAAAAGGACATCCTCAACATTTAGGGCAGTTAGATGGTGAATTGTCCTATCTAATCTATTAGAAGCTGCTTCTATCTGTGTTGCTCAAGCAACTTTCCATCCACGATGCAATGAACTCAATCTTACCATTGTAAACGAGCACATTCTCTGATGCATCTACCAATGGCTGCACAACTGGTTTTGTTCCCCTCAACTGTAAAACAGAGCCAATAAAGTACATCTCAGCAATGGATTGAGCCATCCCAAACTCATTGCGTCCATTAGCCAAAGTCTTGTGACCATCCAGGGCATGGACACAGAAGCTTCCGCTCTCAACTTCCTCATCGGGTACAACATAAGGGAGTACTCGTGTACCAGCTGCATCCTTCGGTCCAAGGAGGACCTTCTTGGTTCCCAAACTATCAGGACCCCTTCTCTGCAGAGCAGCTTTCAAACCATCAATTGTAACAGCAATCTGCATGCATAAGCAAAAGCATTCATAAATCATTAACCATCACTTCCATCAGCACATTTCCAACATGGGCAAGATAAACAACGACCAAACTTCAAGTATTGCAACTTTTACGACAAAATTAAGTAACCGCAGCCATATTGGCTTTAGCAGCACATATTTGCATTTCTTCCACATACTTCAATTGCACAACCAAAAACTTGCCTGTAACCTCGGCAGTGATTCTGGTTGAAACCCGACAGTGGAAAAGCATTGAGTGCCATCAATTTAGCACACTTATTTCTTGGTTTTGATTATTAACAAAATCAGAGATTCCTAACATGACAAATAAGTCAATTAGCGGTTTTCTGAGCAAATAAAAGCCATCATTCTTCACCAAGCGTCATAGACATCCGACAATTTCCAAGGGTGTTCTATTTCACTAAGAGTATTTCATCTTTGCAAAATAAATGTAGACTACATCTAATCCCAGCTTTAAATTATATGAGAAACACCTTGAATTACAGAACAAGAGCAAAGTAAACTCAGAAGGACATGAAACAGTAATGAAATACGAAAAATAAGGGCACTTAACTGGCTGAACATTATCATCTAAAGAGATTTCTTCGCCGCTTCTAATGGAGGTGGACGAGGAGTCAATGCGAACTCCGGACAATATTAACGCGATTCCACACATACCTGCGCCTCTCTCTCTCTCTCTCTCTCTCTCTGTGCCGCTGTGTACTCTACTTTCCAGTGAATGCCGCCGTTTTGTCTACGGCGGCCGGAGACAGAACTCAGAAGGCAAAACACGACGTATAAGCATACATCTATGTGAAACATTGTATAATTGGCTAATATACCATAGTGCTGGACGTCTAAAACTCGGGTTTGGGTTATTTCGCTGTCAAAAATTGTATATTCCGACAAAAATATTACCCCTGAATGCTCAACAAATTGCATGTTCGAATATCTTGATTGATCCGAATTCGAACTTGAATGTCCAGTGTTCGAATTTGAATGCGCGAATGTTTGAATTTGTGATTTAAGTATTTGAAAATTCGACCGAAAATATATACATAAGTAAATCTGCGCCAGAATTCTCAATTTGTGAACCGAATTGTCCGAATTTTACGAAAATTCAAAGATTTTAGACCAAAATTATACATAAATCCGATTGTGCGAATGTACAAAGCTAAATCGATCACAAAATTCGAGCAGCTCGAAACCGAACTATCATACCTAGCCTCGATCCTAGTTTCAATCCCGATCCATTTTTTGTTAATCAAATTTACCACGTGGTGTTGTTTTAAATTATATATTTTCCTTGAGGGACTTTTGTTCAGAGGGCCACTACCCGACATAGCTCAACCAACAGATTGCTCTATATTTATCGCCTTTACCACTCCTCTCTCTTTGTTCAATTCCTTCTTCTTCCGTGACTTTTCAAAAATCTAAATTCGTCTTCTATTTCCCACCAAAAAAAAAGAAAAAAAAATCTAGTCTTATCAAACTACTATGGTAACTGGTAAGAGGCTGACATTAGTGATAACTCTTGATAGTAAGCTGCAATTTTATTAGTTTGTAATGTTTAATTAGTTTTACAGAGATTTATTGGTAATTCTATACAGTTTTTTACTCAATTTTATTTCCATTGCATAAGATTGTTGATGTTGAAGCTAGTTTTATCTTCTCACCTTGATTATTGTTTGTTTGCTTACCTTAGTGCAAGCTTGGATGTGAATTTTTCTTCTCACATTAGAGCGAGTTTTTATATATTTGGAGGTGTGAAGCTGTGGAGGAATAATATTGGATTTTATCATATAATGTTTGCTTGTTTTAGTTTGGGGATTGATAAACAGTGATTTCTTATGGTTTTGTCACGGTGATCTCCTTTAAAGTACAATCTATTGCATCAAGATATCTGCTATTATAGGGACTTATACTTTAGCTCTCGACTGTGTATAAAGGACGAAAAAAATGTCAAATGACGCGATTAGTGGGCTAAATGATGTTGCAAGTTTGAGACATAAGCTTTATGTTTATGTTCCATATTTATTCCTATTAAATAATTTTCATCGTAAATGTCATATGATTTTTCATTAATAAATTTCCTTTTCCTATTGAAAAAATTAAGACATTTAATCAAAACTTACCTTTAGCAGTGCAAACCTCCACTTTTATAGCAATAAACAACATTTGGCATATTATAATTATAACATAATACGACCCGACCCCAATCTTAATACTGAAAAAAAAAAATCAAGCACGACGAACTGAACTGATTTCGGCCTGAAGTCGAAACGATTTGGTTGTTTAGCATGAAAAAAGCAATTAGTTTTCAGTTTCAGGTATCTGAGTTATCTTTAAGACTGACATAAAATCAACGGTTTATTAAGCGGTTTAACCTGAACCCAACCTGTTTCCCAACTCTAGCCTCTAGCTTGAAATATACGATCCAAATATTTAGCCCATCTAGAGCTATGACCGGAAAATGGGTCAAGTTGAGTCGAGTTCGTGTTTGTGTCAAATTTAAACGGGATGAATTTGACATGTACCTAAGCCATTTAATTTTTAAAAGTATTGTCCCAATTTTAACCAATTTGACCCGTTTATATAAACGGGTGAAGTTCAGGCCACTTGATAACCGCATTTATGCATCTAACATTTTCAACTAACACATGATTACATAGGCCATGTTCGGCAAAATTAGCGGTTCAAGTAGCGTATAGCAGTTTAGTTAGCGGATAGCTGTTCATGTAGCAGATAGCGTTTCTAATTTAGCTGTTAGTGGTTAGCTGCTTAGAAGAGCAGTTGAATAAAATGTGTTCGGTAAATTTAGCTGTTGGATTAGCTGATTAATGTAAATTGACATAAAAGGATATAGATAATTTCCAAAGATAAAATTTCTAAAGGGTAATTTTTGGTAAAAAATATGAAACGCTACTTTTGAATGTAAAACGTTAATACTAGTAGTTTTTCAAAAACGCGACTTAAAATGCTAAATGCTATTTGAAATGCTACTCAAAACACTACGTTACCGAACACTAAAAATTACGTGATGAGTGTATTAACTTAGTCAAAACGTTAAACGCTACCCAAAACGCTGTTGCCGAACACGCCCATAGTGTTGAAACTAAGTGTGCATAACTTATCAAATAACTAGTATAGACCGGTACGATGCACATACTATCTTTTAAATTAAATTATAATTTAAAAACTATAGAGTATTCATTTTTATAAAATCATTTGTCTCATAACTACTTTATGAATATTAAGACATAATATTTGTCTAATTTATTTGATCATATAATTAGTAAAGTTGATTTTTTCACTCAATGGAAACTTTAATTGGCGAATCAAATCCGTGTCTCCTACGTCTAAAAGTCTCAAATTTCACTAAATTCAGTTGTAAAATGCATTTACCTGAGAAAACTAACCCATTAAAAGTAGGTTTTGATTCATAAAATAATCAACACATAGCGTGAGACAGTTAGGAGGATGTATCACTCACGTATAAAATAGTTTTGTTAAGTCATGATTGAAAAATATCCCTTTTTTTACATTAGATGGCACCATATTTGAGAATGATTAGATATCCAAATATCATTTAAAACAAGGTCATTTTCTCCTCTTAACTCATGCATTAATACGTTATACATCAACTTTTATGGATTACAATTTTTACACTATAACATATCTAATATCTGATACTCCTTATGATAACCCATAAAAAGAATATGAATCCAAAAATATAATGTATATTAAAGACCCTCAGGGTCGAAATACCCTTTAACCAAAATTAAATTTTCTGACCCCTTCTAAATCAAGACTACCTAAATTTCCCCTGATTCACCATTATTCACATTTTTATTTTTATTTTATTTTTTGGTGTTCTTACTCATCAAACAAAAAGGATAAATAGATAAATGATAAACTAGTAAATGAGTCGATTAGATTAAGCCATTTAACTAAACGGATTAAATATGTATTTTTTGTATTGAGAATATCGATATGAACATAACTCATTCAAATGCACAGTTTGAACATCTCAAGCCATTTAATCAAATAAGTTAAAATCTGTACACAAATCCGCTTAATTTCCTTTCTCAACATTTGTCAAGAGTATGGATGGGAACGGACCGGATTCGAATCTAAGAATCCAATCCAACGGATTGGGGGGACCTCCGAGTCCGATTCAAGTTGGAGCGGATCAGAGTCGGATTTAATCCCATCCGAATTAATTTTTTTTTCTTGACAATAATTTTATACTTTTTTTTTTATTCGAACTTATTCTATCCACGTACCGATTTGATAACATACACTTTCTTATTACTTCAACCAAATATTTAAACATTTATTGCAAAATTAGGGGAGATTGACAAGTGACAGGGAGATAGATGACATCAATTGTCTAGTCGGCAATCGAGTAAGGCTAAGGGTCTAACACACACACATACATACACACAGAGAGAGAGAGAGAGAGAGAGAGAGCGCGCGCGCTAAGGAAGTAACTAATTAGGGGTAGGTGTTATGAATTTTGGGTTAAAATAGGAAGGTAGTTGTAAAATTTTAGACTGGAATTTAAAATACTTCACAAAACAGTCGGATCGGATTGAAAAATCGAATCAGATGTTATCTTCCCTCCGAATTCGATCCGAATCCGACTCGAATTCGGATTATTTTTTGGGACTCGGATTCAATTTTTTTTTTTGTGGATTCGAATCGGACTATTTCATCTCAAATTGGATCGAATGTGCCTCAAACTCGAATGTGATTGTCATCCCTAATCAAGACTGGAAATTAGGTACATTGTGCACTACCATCAATACTTGCCCTCTGCATTTGATCCTTCCCGGTGCCGTCCCTCCCCTTTTATTAACCTCGTTCTTCTCTCTTCGCCGGACTGATTGATGTAGCTTTCAGTTTTGGTGCAATAGGTCTTCTCCAATTAAATTCCTGAAATGACATCGTCTGATAGAATTGTCTATGCAACGTTAGAAAAGAATTAAAGAAAGAGAAATGACATAATACCATTTGCACAACCTCAAAAGGTTAGTTCCAAAGGGTACTGGATGATTGGGAAAGAAATTTTCGGTTTATAAGATACTTAAGTCCTATTTGATAATCAACAATTAGTTGTTAGTTGTTAACTGATTGAATTAGCTGTTAGCTGTTAGCTGATTGCATTAGCTGTTTGACTTAACTGATTGCATTGGCTATTTCTGAAAAAAATATTTGGTAAAATTAGTTGTTTCTAACAAGCTTATTTGGTGAAATTTCACTTGTACCCCTTAATAAAACTTCATTACTTTTTTAATAATATAATTATTTTTATTGCATTTTTATTTTATTTTTTAACATGAATTGTGAATTATAGATTGTGACCAGTGAAATATATAAAATTACAATTATACCTTCACCCAAATTTGATGTTTATTACCATAGGTTTTTTGTTTAATTGACTTTGATTTTATTTTTGTTAATAATTGAAATTTATAACATAATAACATTTAGAAAGATCTACACCACAAATACTAATTAATCGACATTATTTCTTAAATTGAACTAAAATTTTTAAATTAAAATTATTAATTTAAACATCATGACCTTCCAGAACACTTGTCCCAAAAGACTAAAAAACCAACGAAAAAGTCTAAAACAAAAAGTCCAATGTTACATGCGGTACATTTGAAAATGAAAAGTAGAGTTTTTGTACTAACTACCATCAATGTAATTATGTGAAAAGAATAGGGGTAATATGATAAATTTGATGTTGAATAGTAATAAGCTGATGCAAAAAGCTCTTCTAAATAGCTTTTTCTAAATTAGCTTTTTGTACCAAAAAAGCTAATTCAAAAAGTTATCTAATCAAACAACCAAAAGAGTTTTTTGACCCAAGTCAAACAGCTGATACCCACAAAAATAGCCTTTTGAGACCAAAAAGCTCTTTACCAAATAAGGCCTTAATTAGTCATATAACTGTCAAATAGAATGGACCTAATAAATCTTGCTGAAAATATTGGAGGGTATGAAATGAAAACCAAATCACAAGTCAACCCAACACAGACCGACTGAGAAGAGTAAATGAGCATCGTCATCAAGTGTAGAACACACCTGGATACAATCTGGAAAATCTTCATAAAGACAACTCTACTTCTATAGATTATAAGCAAAAGGTCAATCTGAGAGTTAATTTCATAAATTGATTTCACTTGCGACTACAACTGCATAATAGTTCTCAGAGTATCACGAAGACTTTGAATGGTATGTTCTTGTATCACATGCAAATCTAGAAGCGGAATTTCTTCATAGCACTTGTAGTAATGAAACGAATTAGAATCCCCTTCCCCCAAATTTTATCTTGTTGCCAGCTTTAGCTTCTTGAACAGTAACTCGTCCTTAACCAACGTCAACCGTTCTCCATTGCATGTCTTACATTTCTGCTTAAGAATAATATTCTTCCTCGCCACCCAAAATTGCCTACGAAGATTCTGATAATCCGACATCCCACACATCCCAAAATTGTCTACCCCAAATTGACTTAAAGAGAACGGAAAAAACGAGGTAGCATGAGAAACAAAAACATCAATTGCGATTATTTAAATTCTATAGACCAATTTTCAGAACTATCGATTAATAAGCAACCAAACCCAACAAAACAATCAAAAATTTAAAAACCCTAAATCCAACAATAAACAATTCTACTTAGAAAGAGAGAGGGAAGACTAACATCACTAACAAACACATAAAGGATTGAGAGGTCAGGCGAGAGAGCAAGATTTCCAGGAGATGGGGAAATAACCGAAGCAAAGCAAACGGACAATGAAAAAAGGGGGTTTGTTATATATATATATATATATATTATATATATAATATATATATATATATATATATATATATATATATATATATATATATATGTATGTGTGTGTGTACACACATATACAGCATATACATACGTGTATATATATATATATATAATATATATATATATATATATATATATATTATATATATAATATATATACTTATATATATACTATATATATATATATACTTATATATATATATATATATATATATATATATATGTATGTATATATACACACACACACACACATATACATTTATGTACATATATATACATATATGTATATGTGTGTGTGTGTATATACATGTGCGTGTATCATATATATATATATATATATATATCTGTGTGTGTGCCCGCGTGCGTGTACAAATAGCACCCCTATCCATGTACAGGAGTATTACATCGTTAGCATTCCCCTTGGGAGCCTCTAAGGTTAGTTAAGGTGTAGGTTTGCATTTTGCTAAGCCCGATGCTAAAAACGACGGCATAATAATTTTTTTCCTTTTCTTCCAACTTGGGTCTACACAACACGAAAAGATTTCATCCATTCTAAAATGCATATCAATAAAATTATTACCAAGTCACCTCTTGAGCTATAAAGCTAGAGTCAGTTTAGTTTCCCCCTCCTTAAAGGTTACACACCTGGAGGGTCTAATTGTGTGTTGTCGTCTTTGCTCTGTAATGAGCATACATGGGATTGGGAGGAACAAGTCGAACTAGGCTATAAGAGCCAAGTTAGACCATGTCATCAAAGTCCATTTGCATACATGATTATCTTACAACACTTTCTACTTATTTACATATAGCTATTTTAACATCCCGACATACCAAGGTATCTACTTTGCAAGTTTCAGCAAAAAGAAGTCGACAACCCATAGAAAGGAGCGAGCAAACAGTGTGCTGAGTGAGCAACCGGCATTCCAAAATCCCAAACCTTTGCATAAGATAATATACATAATAGCAGCCATAGCTTAGTAGATGAATAGTACATAAAGTCAGCTAAATGTCATCTCGTCGACACACTACTTTTTAAAAACAACAATAACTTACAAGTGGAAGATGCACTTTGGGAGGAGAGATCATAGCTCAACTAATCCACTTAACAGGTATTAACCTCGAATCATGGGTGCAAACCTCGCTTAAATGAAATTGCTATACAACTACTACAAATCTCAAGCGCCAGATCAAAGTTGTTGAAAAGTAAAAAGATTGGTTTTTTTTTTTCAACCAGCACACTTGAAACGAGTTCACTTTTTAGCACCAAATTTGAAACAGTCATTTGAGAAACATACTACTCAACTCACCATTGATAAAGAATGTTTTAGGGTGTTCGAACATGTCTAGGATACTAGTGCCATCTACACTTGGGTGAACACAACCCATTTGACACTTAGATTCCTGAAAATTGCGAACGTCAAGGAGGAGCCCATTTAACATGAACCGCACAGGTTAATAGGAATTTCGGTTAGCAAGAATCCCATACTACATGGTATACTATAGTCTGACTGCAAGACTAAGCTTCCCCGTTAGCATTAGACCATTAAACTATACCTCAGAGGTTAATTGGGAGTTCTTCAACGCATTAGGAATCCTATGGTACTAGACTACCTAACCCTTGAAACCACTTATTTCACAAAAATTCATTCAAGAAGCACATCTAAGGACAATCGCATTTTCGAAGTCTTCCTTGCAAACCTCATTCATAGAAAAAAGTAACCCCGTTGGGCTGAAGTTAAGTTTTAGGCAAAATACAAATTCTAAAGTTATATAACACCTTCAAAAATCAAGTAATTAAAGGGAAGCCGATGATTGAAACCAAACCTTTGTTAAAACCATACAACTGTACCTATTCAACCACATCAATCTTGAACACAATCAATGGTAATGATTTTACCGACATAAACCCTAAACTTCGTTCAAACTCACTTAATTCAAACAATCATTTTCAAATTTGAGTGCTCACATCACAATACAACCAATTACTAAGAACGTTTACATGAATCACACATGGTACCAAACGGCAAATAGTTACACCCAAGCACATAGAACACCTTGCAGGTTCTATCCAGTTAAGGTTCAGCTTAGGTTCAGTTAAGTCCGGGTAGATTCCGTTCAGGCTTGTTCAATTCTTCAGCAGTTTTACTGAATTGGAGTACGGTATTTAGGTATGTAATTTGCTTACCTGTTGCGTACTATCATGTTATGTTTATATGAAGATTTGCTAAAGACATGTCAAAGTCAAATTTTTGGTAAATTTTCCTAAAATTTACCAAAAAATTTTAATAAAAGTGGTGGCAAAGGCATTTAATGGTGGATCAAAGCACTCGTATTTGGTATCTAGAACTTCATGCAATATTGCAACCGGTATCATGGAGTGCTGCCCCTCTACAAAGAGAATGGCAAAGGGAACTAAGTTTGCATTTCCAGCATCTCATGCGGGAGCCTAGTACCTTGAAAATCGTATTTTCTAAGGGCCTCCAAGAGTCTAATACCATATAAGCGGGTGCACAAGTTTAACAACTATAAGGTTCCTATAGGCACAAACATTCTAAAACAATTACATGAGAACAACAACTAGAAAATTACCATAAGTAAACGATAGTAACAACGAAGTTATATAGCCTAAACTTAAGTACCATTTGCAAAAGCTGAAAATAAGCCATGGTCTCCTAATAGTAACAGAGAAGTTATATAGCCAATGAATCATGAAGCTCCTTCTCCCAAGTACATCTCTACCAAATTACAAAGTCCTCGAGGCATTATGAGGACGAAACTTAGGAGTTTCTACTTTAAGAAAGTAATACTCGTAAACTAGAGCCGACTCATGGAAACCGAACAAAAGCTTACCACTAGGATAAACTAGAAGAGGATACCTACCAATGTGTGAACGGCCATGGCCCCCTAACTGAAGAAGAATGGGAGCAAGTTTTTTACTACAGCTGCTCTCTTTCGCACAAGATTGACAGCAACAAAAGTTTTTCAAAAGTTGCATAAGTGCAGGATTGACAGCAACAAAAGTTTTTCAAAAGTTGTATAAGTACTTTAGCATCATTGTTGTTATTGCCCATGTTGATTTTCCCAAATATTTCACCTTCAAAAATTATTTACTGTGAATAAGAATGCAGAGCTTAACTTCCTGGTCCTTAAGCTATCAGGGACCCTTCTCCCCAAACTGTCAAAATTTCAAATCATTGATAGTAAAAGCGAAGTACGAGCATAAACAAAAGCATTCATCAATCCCAACTTTCCCTGAAACATTTTCAACATGGCAGGATAAACAACTACTAAATCCTCACGCATTGCAGTCCTAAGACCACAATTGAGCAACCCAACAATATTGGCCTCAACAACACACATTTGCACTGAAATTCTCAAGCATTATAATTCGGAGACCAAAATTAAACAAGCCAACCATATTGACTTTAGCAACACACCTTTGCACTTGTACATAATCAACTACAAACCAGAAACTTAGTCTAAGTTATCAGATTCATATGTGCCCAATCATATAGGCTTTGATTTTGTTCAAAACCTATGATTGGAAAAGCGTTGCCTTACCATTAATTAACAAAAAATACTGCTATGGTTAATCTAGTACAAATGTACAATCATTTCATGGGTTTTGATTATTATTGTGAAATCTCTTTGTAAATATTGTAAAATTTATAAATATTGTAAAATTATTTTGTAAATATTTTGTAATCTCTTTCCTAATGTTTGCGGCTAGAGTATACTAGAAGCTAGGGTTAGTTTAGCTTGTAATTATATTTAAGCCTCCAAGAGGCATGTGTTTGTGATGGAGAAAAAACAAGAGGGCGAGAGGCCTATCAATGAATAATGTCAAAGCTTTGTTTGATTAATCGTTCATGGTCTCAGAGCTATGCTGTTTCTTCTACAACAAGAGAGACTAGTGCCTTTGCAATCAGGACCAAAGATGAGACCTTTGTCGTTGACTCTCATTTTCCTTACTATCTCACACCCTTTAGATGGGCCCGGGGCTATTATTACCTCCATTAAATTTGATGGAAAGAATTATGAACTCTGGAACAGGGTTGTTACAACAGCTCTAATGGCCAAAAACAAGCTTGGATTCATTGGCGGCAGTATATCCAAACCGGAACCCACGACCTCTCTCGCAGAGAAGAATGCATGGAATATGGTGAATTCAATTATCACCTCGTGGATTCTAAATGTTATTGACTCCAAGTTCCATACTAGCATGGCATATAAAGACACGACTCACAAGATCTGGGTAAACATCCAGAAGAGATATTCCGTTATCAATGTTCCCTGTATTCATCAACTCAAGTCCGAGATAGCCTCTTGCAAACAAGGAAGCATGGAATTAGTTGAGTTATATTCGAAACTCATGGGACTTTGGAGTAAATTATCAAATTTCATAAAGATTCCAAACTCCACGTGTGGATGTACGTGCAGTAAGTGCATTTGTGACACCTACGGGACTATCATCAAGATGATGGAAGATGACAAGACCCACAAATTCCTTATGGGGTTAGATGATGATCTTTAAGGGGTCAAATTTTGGCCCTCGATCCTGTGCCACCATTGGACAAAATTTTCAACATGGTCCAATGGGAAGAAAATCATAAGTGAATGATGAGGAATCGGGAAAACAAATATGACATCGCTGCTGCCTTTTCTGCTACGCATCACGGCAGAGCTTCTACCTAAGTGCCTTGTGACAGGGTGTCTTGTACCCATTGCGGAAAGATTGGACACAAAGAGTCCAATTGCTTTGAAATTATTATATACCCGACTGGATGGGGAACCAGAGGTAGGGGAAGGGGCCAAGGTGTATGCGATAACCATGGAGGGCGATCTACAACTGGCGGAGCAAAGGGAGAAACCGCACATGCTGTGACTGCCAGCTCAACATCAGCTTCAACCACAGCAGGGGCTGCTCAATATCCAGTACCCGGATTCACTACATAACAAGTGCAATGCATACTCAGTTTGATCGAGACTCCTAGAGAAGGCTATGAGAAGATGTCTGGTAACGTGATGTGATTATTTTATAATGGTGCTTCATACCACATGATGGGAGTATATGAAGCTATTGAGAATGTGAGGAGTATAGATCCTACTGTAGTTGGGATACCAGATGGAAATCAGACACTAGCAAATAAAGTTGGGACAGTCAAGCTGGGACCAAAACTTATTCTGAAAGATACTCTTTTTGTGCCCAAATTGACTTACAATTTGACATCTATTTATCAATTAAATAAGAAGCCTAAGTCTACTGTGACTTTTAGTGACAGTTTTTGTGTGATACAGGACCGTATCTCGAGGAGTCTGATTGGAGTGGGTAGCGTAAAAGGAGAGGTCTTTCATCATAAGGAGGTTCCTGACTCGAGGGTTCAAGCTCATGCATTCAGAACTTGTGATTTGTGGCATGGACGTCTGGGTTATCCTTCCAGACAATGCTTTCTTTACTTGGTAAAAATTTGGATTTTAGTTTAGCTAATAAAGCGAATGAGACATGTGATGTATGCTTCCGTGCCAAATAAACTCGTTGTTCCTTTTCTCAGAGTGAAAGTAATGCTAGTGCTAATTTTGAACTTATACATTGTGTCATTTGGGGAGCTTATCGTATTCCATCTAATCGTGGTGCACATTATTTTTTGAGTATTGTGGATGATGCTAGTAGAGCGGTATGGGTTTATCTAATGCGTGGAAAAAGTGAAGCTAGCATGCTCTTGCAAGATTCTGTGATTTTTGTGAAAAATTAATTTGGGAAAGATATAAAGGTCATACATAGCGATAATAGAAAAGAATTTACTTCTCGACCTATGCATAAATTCTATTGTCAAAAGGGGATAATACATCAAACGAGTTGTGTGGACGCCCAACAACATAATAAGAGGGTTGAACAAAAGCATAGACATACTTTAAATGTGGCTAGGGCTCTTCACGTTCATCCTGCGTTACCTATTGAATTTTAGGGTGAATGTTTGTTGATTGCAGCTCATTTAATCAATCATACTCCTACTCAACTGCTAAAGGGCAAAAGTCCTTATGAGTGTTTGTTTGAAATGCCACCCTCTTATAATAATATTCAAGTACTAGGATGTTTGAGTTATGTAAAACTTTGAGACTGAATAAAAGATAAATTTGCATCCCGCAGCAGAAAGTGTGCTTTTGTGGGATACCCATTTGGAAAGAAGGGGTGGAAGCAATATGATTTGGAAAGTAAGGAAATTTTTGTGAGTAGAGATATTAAATTTTTTGAAGAAATTTTTCCTTGTTCACACACAAAGGAAACGCCTTTAGGAGACACGGGGAGCATAACTGCCAATTTACCTTCTAGGGATGATTTGTTAAGGGTGCAAGATGAGCAAATTGACTTGAGTTCAGCTGAACATAGTCAAACAAGCCCGGCTCAAGATGTTGGGCCTGGATCAGCTCCCACAGAACAAGAGAGAGAAGTAGAGGCAGAAGCACAACGCCAAGGAAATGGTGCAACTATTGGGCCTAAATCGGTTGCAACAGATAATGAGCCCATCGAGCAGGGGAGCTCAGCCCAACAAGCTATCTACAGTCCACACATCGTAGTGAACGAGTATGCCAAGCTCTGAGTCACCTCGCCGATTATGTTTGTTACAATATTCAAACGAAAGACCCTCCTTCTGCTACCTCCTTTCAACACGGTTCCTCAGGTGCTTCGTATCCATCCTATTGTCAATTTTGTCACATGTAGTAATTTTTCTTCTTCTCACCAAATCTTTCTAGCTGCTATTACCAAGATTGTGGAGCCCAAGTACTACCATGAAGCAGTTAAAGCTCCTTTGTGGCGGGAAGCTATGGCAAAGGAGACACAAGCTCTCGAAGAGAATGAGACGTGGACCATTGAGGAACTACCTGTTGGGAAGACACCCATTAGTTGCAAATGGGTGTCAAGTGCAAGTTGGATGACTCCATTGAAAGATACAAAGCTCAATTGGTAATTCGAGGAGATCATCAAGTTTAAGGTTTTGACTTCAACGAAACCTTTGCTTTAGTGGCTAAGATTACTAGCGTCCGGATTTTTCTTTCAGTTGCAGTCGCCAAGGCTGGAAGTTGCATCAGATGGATCTCAACAACGCCTTTCTACATGGTGATTTGGAGGAGGAAGTTTACATGAAATTGCCTCCCGGGTTTAACTATAGCAAGCCTAGCAAAGGATGTCGCTTACGAAAATCTCTTTATGGTTTGCGGCAGGCGCCCCAACTATGGTTTACTAAGTTGTGTAGCAAACTCAAAGCTTATGGGTTTGTGCGATCTTATGCTAATTATTCACTTTTCACCTATAAAAAGGGGAATGTTTTCCTAGGGCTAGTCGTATATGTTGACGATATTATCCTTGCTGGGAATGATGCGCTTGCTCGTCAACAGTTCAAGGACTATCTCAACACTTTTTTTCATATTAAAGATCTTGGCTCTTTGAAGTATTTTCTTGGTATTGAAGTGGGCCGAGGGCCAGAGCGGTTGTTTCTGTGCCAGTGTGAGTATGCCTTGGAGATTGTGGATGAATGTGGGCTACTTGGTGGTAACCCTATTGCTTCTCCCATTGAAGAAAACCACAACGTTGTCGTTAGCTCCAAGAGAATTATTTGATGATCCTACTCAATGCAAGAGGCTAATTGGGAGACTTATTTACTTGACAATGACTCCGCCAAAACTTAGTTATGCACTTATGCGGTTCATGTCCTGTCACAGTTCATGCAATCTCCGTAAACTGAGCACTTTAATGCTGCTAGGTGTGTGCTTCGTTATCTTAAAGGCAACTCGGGGCTGGGCCTTTTGCTTCGCGGTGATAGGAATCTGCAGGTGCATGCTTATTGTGATTCGGATTGGGATGCGTGTCCCCTCACATGATGGTATTTGATTGCATATTTTGTGACTCTTGGTGGGTCACCTGTTTTGTGGAAACGAAGAAACAAACCATTATTTCTCGCTATTCGACAGAAGCAGAGTACCATTATATGGTTGCGGCAACAAGCGAGTTAGTATGGCTTAAATCTCTTATGGCATCTCTTGGAGTAATTCATTATCAACGAATGAAACTGTTCTGTGATAGTCAAGCGGCAATGCACATTGTAAAAAATCCAGTGTTTAATGAGCGAACGAAACACATTGATATCGATTGTCACTTTGTATGTGAAAGACTTGTTAATGGAGACTTAGTTCTTTCATATCTTCCTTCTCATCAACAACTAGCAGACATATTTACCAAGGCACTTGGTACCAAGCAGTTTCTTCATTTACACGACAAGTTGGGCATGATCAACCCTCATGCACCAACTTGAGGGGAGGTATTGTGGAATAGTATATTGTAAAATTATTTTGTAGATATTTTGTAATCTCTGTCCTAATGTTTGCGGCTGGAGTATATTGGAAGCTTAGGTTAGTTTAGCTTGTAATTATATTTAAGCCTCTAAGAGGTTTATGTTTGTGGCCGAGAAAACACAAGAGGGCGATAGGCCTATCAATGAATAATATCAAAGCTTTGTTTGATTATCGTTCATTTATCCACAGAAACACTAAGGCCCACCATGACCAATGTTTCAATAACAACTTTTCTTCAGCAAATAATAGCCCAATTCTTCAGCAAAAATCTTAGGCATCTGGGAATTTTCAAGGGATTCCTATGTTTCCCATACCCAGTTCTCCTTCACTAAGACTTTTTCATCATTCAAAAAGGCACGTTGAGTGCATCTAATCGCAACTTGAAATCACGTGAGAAACTGCTTGAAGTACTACAAAGCAAGAGCAAATTAGCAGCAAGAGCGATAAAAAAGTAATGAAATACGATTATACAAGCATTCAAAGAAAAAAGAAAAAAAAAACAAAGTAATGAAATACGAAAATAATGGGCACTTAACTTGCTCAACATTAACATCTGCAGAAATTTCTTCGCTGCTGATAACGAAGGAAGACGAGAAATCAATGCGAGCTTCGAAACATTCCCGCGACTCTCTGCCTCTCGCACTCCCGCTCTCTCCACTCTCGAGAATTAGTGCTAACCATTTATAGTTTTACCGTGCGATTAGTTGTCATCAACTGCCTCCATAGCATAGTGGTAGTGCGTTCGCTTCGTAAGCGAAAGGTCGCGAGTTCGATCCTCGCTGGGGGCTGCTTATTTGATTTTTTCCCACTTGAAAATTGGGTGGAATTTGAAAATCCTTTCTTGAGTCCTTAAAATTTAATGGAATTTGAATTTTTTTCGAAGTACGTGAAAAAATGTCTCAAATTATGACAGAATTAATTTCCAGAGAAAGATGTATGGAGCTGTTGATGAAAAATTAAAATCTTCATTTAAAAAAAATGAAGTCAACATAAAGTAACAATACTCAAATGCAGATTTTGAAGGTAACTATGAATACATAATTTAGTTTTTTTTTTTCTGGCCAATTAAGGTAGTAGAATAAAACATATATGTAGAGTAAATTATTTAAATTTTAAACTTTATCCTTAGTTAGTACTTGAAATTGTCAAGACTTCAAATTTTGAACTTTATACTTAATTAGTAATCGAAATTGTCAACACTTATGCCAAATCGAATGTTACACTATTGAATACTATGTTTTGTGTAATTTTGCTTATCTATATGAAATGAATATTTTTTTTCCACACTTAAAGATGGTTGAATATAAAAACATAATAATATATTTGTTGGATATACACGATTAGAAGAGTAATTTACACAACTTTGGTTTTTTTTTTGGTTGCAAAAGAGGCATTTTTTAGTATATCCTTCCTTTAACATTGATAATATATACTGATATACATGTATACTTAATTACCATTAAACATGAATTGTAGTTTATTTATTCATTTCCTGTTGAATATATCAACCATTGAAAATTGCAAAACTTAATAAAGATTATGTCAAGATACATACTGTAATTCTGTAAATATAATACTTTATTCATTTAGAAGCCTATTTTTGAATGAACACTCACAAGTAACTTGAAAGTTATCGGGTTTCAGGTATTACACTAGAATGCTCGAACCTACTATCAGTAGGTAGTCTGCAACAAAGTGTTGTGACGAGTTCGTAATATTATAATCAAAATATACAGTCAAGTGTTGACTCTTGATAAGTTCAACAAGCAAATGTATAAATCACTTGCAATATAAATTTATCTATTATGAAATGTACATACAGATGAAAGATTTGTACAACAGCTTGTTTATTTTTCGTGCAAACTTAAATTAGGTTTAAATTAGTTTCGCATATTAGACTATGAATAATTAATATTTGCTTTTAAAATTTAGATAAAAGTTGACAATTGTTTTTTTTGGGACAAAATAAACTTATACATACATAATAAAAACGAATGAAACTTTACAAACTGAGAGGGCAGCCCGTGCATGGCTCGGGCCCGCAATACTGCTCATACACTAAAGAGGGAAACTAACGCACGTCCTCTTCTAGTCCATGGCAAATATTAGAGGCAGTAATATGACGTTCAAGCCTAAATATGGATCACTACAACCACTTGAAGCTTCAATCAATGCAGACTAGACAAGCCAGCCACCATTCTTGAGTATGATGTATTTTCAAGTCGAATTAGTGGACAACAAAAATCTAATAAGCAGTAATTTTAATTAACTGTGAGCCCGTTTGATTAGAATGAGAAGAAATTTTTTAACGAAGAGCCTTGCAACTCAATAGTATAGAGAGAGATGGGAGTTTTAAACTTCCCACCAGGATTCGAATCTTGGTGCTACAAATTTCTTGGAAACTATGAGGCACTTAGACGTTCTTTGTCAGGCTTATTCTGGTGATTGTGCAATTCATTCCTTTGCCCGCTAGTCCTTTTGACTTACATCTTGTAGAGAGTGTTCATTAAAGGAGCCAACTTATCGTTAAAAAAAAAAAGAGGATGGAAAATTCCTTATTCCCTAAACCTAATTTCAAAATTGTAATTATGATAATAAAAAAAAAAAAATGGTCCCTTTCTTCAAACATTCCAAATAATAGTTCTATTAAAAAAAAAAACACACATATTCCAAATAACAGGAGGAAACAAAAGAGTTAACTTAGCTTGGCTTTTTCGGAGGGGAACACATGCATCAATTGTTACTTAATATGAGGTTGTTAATCGGTTAGGGTTGGAAGTGAATGAGAGAAAGAGATTTGCTTGAGCGACGATGGACAATGCTAAAATTAAAAATAATACTTGCTTAAAATTTAATTAAAATATTAATATGTGACTGAGGTAACAAATGGTAATACTAAAATATTTATGTTCATAAAATTAATTCATGAAGTCACACTCAACTTAACCCGTCCTCGATCCATTTCTCGAACAATCGGCGTTTGTTTCCTCCTTCTACGTGGTTTTAATATGAAAACTCTGATCATTTTGATTCACATCTATATCTATGTTCGTAGTAGTCATCTCTCGAATTGTGAGATTTGTTATCTTGATATTTAGATTTATCAATAAAACACTGTATTCTTTTTCCTTTTTTTAGCGTTGGTTATGCGTTGATTTATTGTTCAATGGTTGTGACACAAAATACCTTAAAAATAGAATTGTGGCTTTCTAATTGATTGCAGTGCTTGAAATGCAGTCTTCCACATGAAAAAATAAAATTAAAAATCTTACCAAATAAATTTATACTAGATCAGTACATGTGCATTATAAATATATAATATGACAAACATGTTGATTTCTTCCACAAATTGTACCACCATAAAAACAATGGCTCAGGTCCACAGTTGAATGCTCATTTATGTTTCAGGTTGGTGTTTCGGGAATTCAGATTTCATTTATCAACTAGTGTGCATTCCGTGTTTCACACGGGTATGTGTGAAATTTTATAATCTTATTATTTTTTTTAAAGAGTTTGTTGTCCTATTATTAATTATAAGTGGAAGCACTAACTTGTTTAAAGAATTGTACTAAAAAATATCTATATAAACTATTTTATTTTTTAACATGTTTAGATTGACAACTAAGTTTTGAATTGGATACTATTTTCAGCATAATAAGGGAACAACTTTGATATTGGAATTTTTTAGAAAAAAATAACAAAAAAAGGGGAAAAAAAAGGGTGAAGTGGCTAGTGCCAAACAGTGTATATATATGATAATTGTACATGTAACTTTGAAACATATAAATGCATTTATCAGATGATAGGAAATTCAAAATTGAAGGTTTTATCATTGAAGGATTGCATGTAATTTAATATCTATAATAATGTATCAATTTGTATTTAGTCATTGAAAAGATATAAAGATCATTTTGAAAATAAGGCAAGCTTAGGACTCAATTCCTGAATGCTACAATTTAGTTAACAGTCCTTATACATACATTTGTAAAATAAATCTCACAATTAAATATAAGTGTCCAATGATCTTATTGTATTTCTAAAATAAACATCATTATTTAAAGGTTCCTTTATTGAAAAGAGAAATAGAAAATATAAAGAACATTAAATCATGTACGATAAATGTTTTTACGTTTTTTTTTTCACAATGGTAAAGGAGAGATAAAAATTAAGCGCCTCTTCTCACAAAAGTACGCCCAACAATATCATCCGCAATAATTTGACCCAGGTGAGGTGAGAAACATAAGTCAGTTGTAAATGCACCGGTAATGGATTGCCCGAATTTGGCTAGCCAGTCTGTTGCAATGTTTACCTCCTGAAAGATGTGATTGTACTTGGCTTCGATATCCTTATGTAACCAGACTTGAACATCTCGAATGATATTAGCGATTTTCCACGGGACATGACCGTCCCCTTTAACTGCTTTGATCACTGTAAGGTTATCTCCTTCAATAATGATACTGTTGTACCCTGATTGAACTGCTGCTTTGACTCCGTCTCGAAGTGCTCTTGCTTCTGCCATGAGAATGGTTGTATCTTCGTAATTTTGTGCTCCTGCTTTAACTAGCGTTCCCATCTAATCTCGTAAAATGAAGCCACCTGCCGCTGAGGAATGGGTGTGAGATCTGTCGAAGTTGAGTTTGATAGCTCCCGGATGAGGGGGATGCCATCTCACAAAATGATTTGAGGTGGAAGGGGTAGAAGAAGTCCCCTGGGAAAAGGTATCAACCGATATACGAGCTCGGATTCGCCATTCAGCATGGGCCTTTTTGGCCTGATGATACATGCTAAGGGTTGAAAAATATTATTTCTAAAAACTACATTATTTCTATTCATCCAAATGCTCCGGAGTAGGAAGGAGACTTTTCGAAGTATGTCAGCAGTCCCAGTGCTTTTAATTTTATGAAGGCATTGTAATATGGTCTGGTTATGGGTAGGTGCTATACCGGACATGATCCATCCATGGTTTTCGGCATAATCCCAAACTTTCCTTATCATACGACATTCAATGAACAAGTGTTCTATGGATTCGATATCATCTGAGTAGATGGGACATGAAGGATCAATGTGTAACCCTTTTCTTAAGAGAAGACCTCTGACAGGAATCGCCTTATGGCACACTTGCCAGAAAAAGACTTTAATTTTTGGCATGGTGTCAATTTTCCATATCCATTTGTGATTCCAGTCAGAGTTATGCAGAGCTTGCGGGTCATGGGCTAGCCAGGTAGCAGACTTTGTTGAGAAATTTCCTGAGCTGTGGAGTTCCCAACATAAGGAATCTTCTATGTCATGATCTGGGATAGTAATTCCTTGGATTTTCGTTATATATACAATCATTAGATATGTGTATCATTTGACACTACCCTATGCACCTTTTTTCCTTGTTTTTTGAGTTGGAAAAAAAAGATCTAATATACATTTTGTTCACCTAACTCTTTACACTTTAATCTCATCTTAGCAAGGGAAGTTTTTTTTTTTTTTTATTTTTTTATTCTTGGCATATGTTTAATATAATGCGGCATGGAGGCTAGGGGGATGTCTTTTCAAACTTTGATAAATTATAAGTGTCTCCATTATTATAATTAAAATAATGTTTTATATTTGTAATCTTTCTTCATTTGAAATTCATAACTATTAAAACAATAGAAGGAAGAAAAAATTCTTTAATATTGATACTCGAATGTAGTTAATAAAATTGATGATGGTTCAATTCATTGACCAATGGAAAATTGACACTTGTTAAAATACCAATAATCCACTCAACCTATTCAATTTTATTTTATATATATATATATATTATATATATATATAATATATATATATATATATATATATAATATATATATATATATATATATATATATATGGTGATATATGATTTTACACTTAATTGCATTCGAATCATATTCTAAATGTCGAATAGCAAATTAATGTTTAATCAATCACATATTATTGTATGTTGAAATCTTGCTTCATGGAGGTCAAACCATTTATTTTATTTTATTTATTTTTTTATTATTTTTGCACAATGATAAACATGGACAACCTATTGGACCCTTTATCTTAAGGAAAACCCAGCAGACCAACTAGTCCAGGGAAAAGGGATAAAGTTGCCAAGGCCAACGGGCCAACCCACACACCCCCTCAATCTTTCAATTAATTGACAAATGACCGTCCCTACCCAGATTCGAACTTGGATGGGGAGAGTGGAGTAAAAGTAAGCATGCCAATCTACTACAAGCAGATCGGCATGAGGTCAAACAATTGGAACTTCGTCCATGTGGATTGTTGTTGACTCCTTTATGACTTCATTTTAGTCGAAAATAATTGTGTTTTTTAGGACCTATTATTTTCAACTTATTAAGAGTAAATAATTATTGATCAGTAATGCTGAGTGTTGCTTGGGGTTATAATTATAACTAGGAAATGTAGTTAGGTGTTGACCAATGCCGAACATTGACGATAATTGAAAAATTAGGCAATTTGTTTTTATTTGTTAAATTGTGAAAATCCATCTCTCAATTTGTAATAATTTAAATTTGTGTTTATGTAATTGTTTTGGTTAGTTATGAATGGGTGAATGACGTGTCAAATATACGTTGTAGAGTGACTCTTCGACAAAATCCCACTCTTAAAATGTTTTAATCTCTTACATTGGAAGAATTATTGCTGAAAAATATGACAAAGCTCACCAAATCTTGTCCACCACTCAGAAACTACCCAAGATATGTGGCTATATCAAAAAATGATGATATCCTTACAAAATGACTTATTCGCTTCAACCATGTGAACTAATGAGAAGGATTAATAAGATTTTGCGATAAGGAATACTAAGGCTCTGTTTGGATCTTGAAAAATTTGATGGAAAGAAAAAAATTAAGAAAGTTACTTTTTTTTCTTGTGTTTGGTTTAGAGAAAATCACAAAGAAAAAAAATATGGGGGAAGTTTGGTGGAAAAATTGTTAGAAACAAGTGACAGAATTTTCCTCATAAAATTGTGAGGAAAGTTTGAGGAAAATTCCCAACCTTTTCCAACCTTGTATTGTTTAGATGACATCAAAATGATTTAAGTAGTTTATCAATATTCAAATTTCTCATCCAAATTCTTGTATTTTTTTCTTGATCCAAACAAGAGAAAAAAACTCATTTTCTCCCTACTTTTTTTTCCTTCATATTTTTTTCTTCAACTTTTCTTTCCACCAAATTTTCTAAGGATCAAACGGAGTTTAAGAGTTAGATGTAAACAGTTGAAAGGGTAGGGAGTACTAAGGAACAATGAATAATAGTAAGCAGTAAGCTCTACTCATTCAAGACAAATAAGTTTTACTCTGTGATTTCCCAAAAAAAAAAAAAAAAACTGAATATAGCATCTTAACTCTAATATACTCGTTTGTTTGAAGCAAATATGCATTGTTGATGTTGTATAACCAGTTTTCAGGTGATTAATAAACTCTTTCATTGTTTTAAAAAATATTTTATAGTCCAATAAATATTCATAATTCATACATTGCTGAAGTTGAATAACAAATTTTTAAGTGATGAATGAACTCTTTCATTATTCTGATAAGGTTTTATAGTCCAATAAATATCATAAATTCAATTAAATATACCCAATTTATACAACAATAATATACTCCATAAATTTCTGATAATGATGAATTGATGATGATGAGTGAAATCTCCAAGTACAAACATACTTGTAGCCAGCCGTAGCCCATAAGGAACCAAATATCTCACTTCCCAACTCTCTTGCCCTCCGCTTCGACCGTTCAGATTCCCTCTTTCTCGTGTTTAACTCATAAAAGCCCTAGTAAGTCCCCTCCCCTCCCTCATCATGCGTATTTATTTATTCATCACTTCTGCTCTTTAGCTCTAGCTTTGATTGCTCGACGCCTGGGCGGCGCCTCTCTCTATCCTCTCTCCTCCCTTCGTCTTCGTCCGACTCTCTCTCTATCTCTCTTCCGATCCTTCGGAAAGAGGTATTACTCTCTATACTCTCTCGAGCTATTATTGATGTTTTCGCTATGTTTGATTGAAAAATCTCATCTTTGTTTGCTGTCGTCAAGTTTGTTTGTGAATTGATTCGCTTTAGCTTGATGTGATCTATTTGGTGTGATTTTCTCCTTTGAGTGATTGGTTGGATGTTGCTTGATGTAAGAATCTAATTTCATATCATGTTTTGCTTCATGTAATGTGGTTTTGATCCGTGGCTCTTATTTGTGCGAATGGGTTTTTATAGGGTTTACCGGTCTAGATCTAGGGTTTTTGGGTGATTCTTGTTGGCGTTCTTTATTCGTGTTTCTGGAATTTTTATGACCTTCTCGAAGTTCGAGCTGTGTTGACGAGGTGTCGTCTATTTAATTCATGTGTATTGGGTGAATAATCGAGTATTGGAAACTTGTGATTTTATGGGTTGCTACTTGCTAAATATCTCTTGAGTAAGAGGATGCGATACACAGAAGGTATGGTGAAAAATCAAGTGTATCTAAATCTAAACTGATGAGCGATTAAGATTTAGTAATTCCTAAAAGGGGTCATGCCTATATGTAAATAAGCTGAGGCTGCTTGAATCTATTTTTTTGGGGGGGGGTGTTCAGGGATTGATCTTTGTTTTATTCACAATTTATCTGCTAAGCATACTTGATGTATGACTTTTAATTGAAAACGTCAAGGTAAAGTCGCTTATTCCTTGAGGATACCTTCCTTCTTGTTTTTATTTTGTTATGCTAACTTCTTCATTTATGTACTTATTATAGAGATGGCAACCCAAGTGGATGGCTCGTCTGCTGAACTGAGTGCTGAAATGGTGGGGCATGCCTTTGTTGGTCAGTTCTACCATATTTTGCACAATTCCCCGGAGCTGGTTCAGAGGTTTTTCCAGGACACGAGCACGATGAGTCGTCCTGGACCTGATGGCATGTTGATGACTGTGACTGCCATGAAGGTGTGTTGACTGTGAAATCTCTTAAGTATATTTTCATAACTAATGCAGTGGAAATGAAACATCTATATCATGAAGATGAAATTTTAACTTATATCTCTGCATGATGCATCGCTTACAAATAACTATACTGTCATACTTTTTATTTAAAACCTAAATTTGCCTCAGTTTTATACCAACCACTAGCATAATCATTAGGACATTTACCACTTACCTTCTCTCCGTTTGTTTTGTCTTTTCGGGAAAGTTTACTTTAATTATTCTGAGTAAGACTAAACTATGTGGTCAGGATTGAGTGTCTGTGCACACTATAAGACATGGGTACTGGGTACTTGTCTGACTGGCTGAAGAATAATTTATAGCTTATTTCTGGTTTTGTGGTAACAATTATGCATTAAGGATTTCTGATTTGTTATAGGGTATCAACGATCTCATACTCTCCTTGGATTGCAAAGATTACAAAGCAGAGATTTTGACTGCTGATGCACAAGCTTCTCACATGAATGGGGTGATTGTCTTAGTGACCGGTTGTTTGACTGGAAAAGACAACGTGAGAAGGAAGTTCACTGAATCTTTCTTTTTAGCTCCTCAAGACAAAGGCTATTATGTGCTTAATGATGCATTTAGATTTGTTGAGGAAGATAGCTTGCCAGTGGCTAATACAGTTGAAGAGGAGCATCTTGACAGAAGTGATCCGGCAACATCTTCAACCGCAGTTGTTGGTATGGTTTGGTTTTGTCTTCATGCATGTCAAGTTTGCTAAATCTTAGTCAAAGACATTTAGCAATTTTCCTCCATTTTGCAGAGGAACTTGATGGTTCTGATGATTCTGTTCAGAATCACACTGCATCAGAAGACAGTATAATTGTAAACCATAAAGACGTTGCTGTATCCAATGATGAAGAGAAGTTGGCTGTCAATGAAACTGCTATTCCTCAAGCCCCTGTTGAACCCAACCATAATGCCCAAGCAGTTGCTGAGGCTTCATTGAATGGCCATGCCAATGGTCCTAAGAAGTCATATGCATCACTTGTAAGTTTTACTTGTATTTATTTGCTTTATTTATTGGATCCTGGTAGTGGTCATTTTTGTTAATTACTGTTTGTTTTCCCCCTCCCTCCAGCTTAAGAATATGAAGGATGGCACCAGTACTCTTGTGCGTGTGGCTGCTCCTGTTGCTAAAGCTGCTGCACCAAATGCAGCTCAACAACCTGTAGCCTCTCCTACTGCTCAACAACCTCAAGCAGATGCTGTGCCTGCAACTGCCACCAACGCTTCTGTTCCCAATGGCAGTAGCCCCAATGGTGCTGCCAGTGCTGCTGATGAAGTTGATGGTACACTAATGAACTAATCACTCTGATTTTGGATCTTTTTTTTCCCCCTTTATTTTATGTTGCCTTCTGATTTTGAAATTTTCACAGACAAGGGCCACTCAATATACATTGGAGATTTGCCTTGGGATGCAACAACTGAACTAGTTGAACAGGAATTCAAAAAATTTGGGCGTATCAAGCGCAATGGGATTCAAGTGCGTTCAAATAAGGTATGTTTGCCATGGAAGTTTGATTCCTTAATGTCATCCTTTCATCATGCTGTATATCTTGTCTTCTAAACTTCGAATTCAACAGGGGTACTGTTTTGGTTTTGTTGAGTATGAAGATGCTAGTGGCAAGCAGAAGGCAATTGAAGTATGTCGAATTGCACTACTCTTTCTTCACTTTATTCTTATACATTGGCATGCCTTCTGTTGTTTCTAACATCTTTTTCATTGTTAGAATTTTTCTTCACTTTATTGTTTTACATTGGCATGCCTTTTGTTGTTTCTAGTTTCATTGTTAGAACTTTTGTGAATGCGCTGGGCTTTTCCCTTTGTTACCTGTCCTGGAGGCTGGAGCTTTGGCTATCTGTTGGGTTTTAGTGTGTTTTTTGAATGAATTCTGTCTTCATCAGCTGCTTGATGATTTGTTTGTAACACTGCACATTTCTTCTGCGCATGACCCTTTTTTGCAGCCATACAGTTTACTGTGGAACATACAATGATAACACGCATTTTAATCTCTACAAGGGAAAATGCCTGAACTTGAATTGTGTTTTTGTGGATGATATGAATCGAATTGTTCCTTTCACCAAAAGGGGGCTAACAAGTCAATTTGTGGCCCTGATAAATTGCAGTATCCCTCATCTGTGATAGCATTGCCAGTACTTATTCCATTGATTTTTATTCTATTAGTTGTAAAACTATTGGCAATGGCATCTGGTGGAAACTTCCTTTTTTTATGTAGTCATTCAGTCATCCTATGTGATTGTAATTGACATGCATATATTTTTCAGATGGGCACCCTTCGAATTGGTGGGAAGGAAGCCTTTATTCAAGAGAAAAAGACAACTACTCGAGGTAAGCACAAAATGCTATTTCTTTCATGTTGCTTATTTTTCTTTCATGTTCTGAGTTTAATATCCGTACATTAGGAAGAGAACAAATCCTGCGCCCATGTTCCCTTGATTTTGCGGGTCCTTCATGTAGCACACGGACGTGGCATAACTGTTCTGGACCTTAGTAGATGACCCAGAAACAGACTTGTTTTGATACCTAAAATGAGGCCTATCCATTTTCGACCTTAACAGATTCAACCTGAAATTTGATCTCTTGAAGCCTTGAATGCTCATTAGACCGAACATGACTCAGAGCCGGACACGGTGTCTGTCTGAAATTGGTCATCTTATATTGAGCACAACTTGAGTGGAGCAGCCCTTTCGCACTAATTTCAACTGTATACTAGTCTTGCATCTGTCTGATTATAACTTAGGATGTACCCTGTTATCAAACTGTTCTTAAAACTGCTCATTTGCTGTATCCATGCAGTGGTTAATGGGGTCAGCACTTACCCATCTGGACGTGGTGGCTTCCGTAATGATGGTTTTAGGGGTCGTGGTGGCTATTCCAATGGCCGTGGCTACCCAAGAAATGACTACACCAAACGCAATGGGGAAGTTCCTTTTCGAGGCAACCGTGGTGGGGAGGGCTACCAGGGTGCTTACCAGAATGGTGGTGGTAGAGGTGGACAGCGCCAAGGGGGTGCCCCCAAGTAGAAGCGCTTTTTGCATCACATCTTTTTTCCTAGCAGGTGATACATAGAGGGAATTTTGTAGCAAGTAGGTAGGGTTAAGTCTTTTCTTCATTCCCTTTCCTTAAATGGGTTCTACATTTTTACTTTGGGCGACTGTTTGCCGGAGAGCTGGTGGGAGAAATTGGAATTCGGAAGCACATTATTGATTTTCCCTCCTTTTTCGTTTTAGGCTTAGAGATAGGGATTATTAAGCTAAGAGAATGTTTAGAAGGGTGATTGCGTGAGTTCTGTTTTCTATGAATTGGTATTACCTTGCATTCTTCAGTTGACAGCAACAAATTATCGAGTCTATGCACTGAGCAGTGATTTTGTGGCTGGATTGTGCCTATTCATTCGTCTTAAAACTGAGTTTGCTTATGCATTTACCTTAGTTGTACTTGGGTTGTGGTTGGATTATTCATTTGTCCTGCTGACTTGGGGGAAACTGAGTCGAACCCCAGCCTAATCTAGGCTAGTTTGAAAGTGGTCTAACTTGGTGTGTTTTAGGTTTGGGCTTGGGTTGAGGATTAAGGATTATAGATGGGGTTGGAGCTAAGAGGAGTCCTTCCCTGAACAGTGGTTGGGAAGGGGTTAATCATCAAAGATTAAAGATACAACACATGAAATGAGTGTTGCACATATGTACTATACATACAGGTAATCAAAATGGCACATCTAACTAAAATATTATCATAACTAGGTGCAAAAGGAAAAGTTTGCAGACATTTCCCAACGACGCAATACAACTCTATTGCGTCGTTGGGAAATGTCTATTGCGTCGTTGGGAAATGTCTGCAAACTGAAACTCTAGTTGTATTGCTTCGTTGGGAAATGTCTGCAAACTTTTCCTTTTGTACCTGGAGATTTTTGAAAAGAGGACGCTTTGAGATTTCTAAAAAATTATTACCATATAATATACATGGTATTTAAATCTGAAGCCGGATTCAAAATGAGAAGAGTTGTTACTGTGTTATTGTACATGATAATTCGATGTGGATAATTAGTGTCTCTATGTTATGAGAACTTACAAAACGGAAATAAGGGAATGAAGAAAACAATAGAGAGTTTATTACCAAACGTAAGAACCAAACTTCTATTATTTTGAAAAAACGGCATATAGACCACTAAATCTAAATATGCTAGATCAAAGTCACGCTACTAGAACATATTGCTTATCATTATTCTCATTGCGTATTTGCATTTTTGATCTATACACATTGCATTTTACCGACAACATCCGACAAGTTTCACTAAAAACTCGAACCTAATATAGACTTTTAACATTGATGCAAGTTGAATATTCATTAGACCTAGTGGCGGAGTCACTGAGAGACAGGGGTCAATTGACCCCCTAGTTTTTTTTAAAAAAATTAAATGTAGAATATTCTGGTGTAAACTAAAAATAAATATATATTAATTAGTTTTTAAATGCTTCACAAAGGAGTGCATAGTAGACTGGTTGGCTGTTTGTTGCTTCATGAGGGAGGTTGTGGGTTTAACTCCTCATGTTGCCTTTTATGTAATTTTTTTTTGAATCTTTTTAAAAGTCTGTCGAACGATGATAGCATACTTTACTTTCAAAACATGAGATCTCGTCGCTGACAACTTTGTTGAATGTATTAACTACGTACTTTATTGTTAAAACTATTAAAATTTATGTTATGTGCATTATTAATCTCGTCCCTTCTTACTTTGAATCCTGACTCTGCCTATAATTGGACCCAAAAAGAATATTAAATGATTGCAAATTCGATGACGTAAATGAAAGTATAAAAATTGATGAAAATAAATTCTGTCCAGGGTGAGAATCCTATATTTTATGTTTGTCACATCACACAAGTTGGATCGAAAGAGAAAGCAGAGGCCGAATACAAGTGAAAAGCATATTTGTTAAATGTGGAGAACACGTGGCCACTGCATATGTCGGGAATATCTCTCTTGATCATCCCTCCTAATTCCTATCTTTATCACCCCAACAAATTATTTATTGTGAGAGTGTCCCCTAGGTTCATTGTTGCATACTCTTTTGTCAAGGAAAATATTCAAGAATTTTTTTGAAAATTTTTTTTAATGAAAAAATTACTGCTGCTAATTATAATTTCCACATCAGTGAATAAGAAGCGTACATAGGCACCTGTGGGATCTATGAGCATGGTAGCATGGATATAGCATGGCCCATGCAACACTTTGCAAACTTAGGATGTGTTCGGTTGAAAAAAAAAATAAAAGATTCTTGTTCGAAAAATTATTTTATGTGAGAAATATTTCTTCAAGAAAAATGAATTTTCATTTCAAATTTTTCATTATCTGGTGTAAAGTGAATTATTTTTTTGCAAAAAATAGGATAACGTTAACTAAATTGTGGTGAAAATAAATGTTGTCAATTGAAGAAATTGTGATCTCAAAAGTTATATTTAAGGTTCTTTATTCTTTTCTCAAAATTCTTTTCTGAAATTTTTGGTACCAAGCACTCGAAAAATTTGAAAATCAATTTTTAGAAAAATTAATGGTTTTTAATCCAGCCAAACACGCACTTGGTGAAAAATTAGTTGAAAAGAAGTTAAGTGTAAGGTATACAATATGTAGCTATTTAAATATTATCCAAATAATGAGTCAAGTAACGTATACACTAGGGGATAATATAAAAATAAACTGTCAAAGTTACTTGTATAGGTCGATGTGGATGAATCTATTATAATGTTATCTAGTAGAATTTTCATTTAGACCATATAATTTTGTACATAATTCTAACAAATGTTCTACAATTTAACACTTTTTTTTTTAATTTTTCATATGATTTTTGCGTTTTCATGTAAGCTGCTCATGGAAAATAAATATCAATGTTCATTACAAAATTAAAGTGGGATCTTCAAAATTTTTAATATAAATTCTAATTCTGAATTTTTTAAGAGAACATTATTTTCTAGTGTTTTTGGAGTCACCTCATAAATTTTGTATATATGTGTGCTAAAACTTCGAAAATTCTAGTTAACTTTTTTCTAAATTCCGTATGGTTGTCTCATTGACACAACAAATTATGTCGTATGGAGTGAACACACTGTATGAAAGCTCTGATCCTCTTTCTAGCCATAATAATTTGGGCATTAAAATACATCGCTAGGAACTTGAGAACGCACAGGAACACAATATGAAGAGCATCCAGCTTTTATTACTATTACTACTGCTACTATTAGTGCTACCACTACTAATAATAATAACATAATAAAATAGTAATGCTGCTAATGATAATAACAATTGTAGGATGTTGGATCTTAATAAAATAAATTATAGAGCGTTAATTGCCAACACTATGAATTTTACAAACACTCTCAATGCTTTGATGATCTATTTATCCTCAATAATATATAATACTAAAAAGTCACATATTTAATCCTCAATTTTAGCTTGCAGGCTGCTAATTTTTTCTTCGTATGGACTACTTAAAATAAATAAGCTTAAAAATTGGAGCACTGGGAATTTTCTCAGGAGTTAATTATTAACTCAATGTTTCAAAATTCGAATTGTTAAAATTTAAAAATTTTCTGGAGTTTTGATCATGAATAGGGGTAGACAACGGGTCGGATACTCATTGGGTTAAGTAGATAGGTCCGTTTAAAATAGTGCTAATGAAAAGTCGGGTCAATAATGGACCAAGTCACTAATGGGCCTACCCATTAAGACATATCAACGGGTCAGGTCGGATCGATCTATTAAGGGCATGTTTAGTGACCTATATTTTTTTTTAATCCTACTTGATGTATTAGTTTATATGTTTCAGTTAATTAAGATTATTACCTACACTTTATACATAACAATAATTATTATACATAGCTTTTTGTACAAATTTATTTCATTTTAAAACCGGTTAAAAGTGGATCGTTCATGAGCCGATTCGAACTGACTCGTCTCGGTCCAAATAATTAATGGATCGATTATAGTCCGACCTGATATACTTCATAAAGAGATCGATCCTAATTTAACTTGATACGGTACATTGTTCACCCCTAATCATGAAAGCCTAACATGCATTTAAAAAAAAAAAAAAAAAGCAAACAAGCAAATAAATATTGCAAAGAGTGCAGTTGTACAAATCATCAATAGTGATGGAAGAGGGAAACGCTGCGGCTGGAGGCTGGGCCGGGTTGGGTCTTGACACATGGCAGACGAAGGAGGGCTGGGCCCCACTTCACACGTCTTCATTATTATTTGCATTCATCTGCTGTTGACACGTTGGACCACATTATGAAACAAAAAGCCCACCTTTTTTCCGTTTCTTTTTTTTTTTTAATTTAAAGCATTTAGCGTAAATTGCCCCATCAGAAATACTATCGAGATCACTAATCTTTTAGGTAACATTTGATTGAATATAAATAATCATATAATATAAATAAATTTATAAGTATATTTTAAGTTTTTTTGTTTAGATATAAACGAGTATCATAAATAATAATTAATTTATAATTTTAATTATGTTAAATTGTATAATAGTGATTATATTATAAAGTTGATTACATTGTATTATATTCAATCAAATATCATATTAATATATAGGAGGTGTTAATATCGATGCAAATGGGGGGATCCATTTAGGTCTTAGGAGCTTTTTGAGTATTTATTAATTGAGCTAATTTAGACCATACTAAATTTTAAAATGACTTAAGTTGATAAATTCAATTCAAAATTTTTTCCCCTCAAAAAGGACTTTTTCTATCGAACAAATTTATCATACGAAATATCCACAACTTGAAACAAATCCAAATAGAAAATAATCTGCCATAAATTTGAATGAAAATCAGATTTTATTAACCCTAAAATAATACGATCAAAAATTAATAAAACTAGAATTAAACCATCTATTTGCAAATCTAATAAGTATCATATATAACAAAGACCACTTAAGTATACCATTGGTGCTACTGTATTCTTAATGCAATGGTTCTAAATCAAGATGATTCTTTATTTACTTTCTTTTGGTAATCATATGATTATATATGATGTATCCATTTGTTTATTGCCCACAAACGAAAAGTGCGTTGTTGAAAACAATAACAAAGAACCCTATGGCAAAAATAAAGAAATATATCTTACAGGGAAGCATGGCGTGTCACTCTCAGCCTACCCTCCAGCATCCACTTGGCTGATCGAGGGCTGTTTCTTATATCATCCAGGCATTTTCGTCAATGTACTTGAATTTAATCTATTTATTCATATTCTGGTAAAAATCTGATTAGATTTCCTTCCTCCCTTGGTAAAAATTTCCAATTTCCCTCCTCTATTTTCTCTCATTCTCCATCTCTTTATCCCCATTATAAGAGAGATCAAAAGGGAAGGAGTTTTGAACTCAGTTTGGGGGGGGGGGGAGGAGAGAGAGGAGAGAAGCCCAGAAGACAGAGGAAAAAGTAGGGGAAAAGGGGAAAAAAAAAAGACCAATATTTAAACAGGAACCAAGAAAACAACTGGTGGAGTTCTCCACGTGTTATTGTGGTGGATTAGTTGCTTTTTTCTTGTTTTTGAATTAAGTACAAAACCCTTTTGTGTTTGCGGGTTTCACTTCTTTTTTCTTTCATTGTTTTTATAATTCTTTTTCTTTTTTGAATCTGGGTTTCGCATAATTTCTGCAACCCCAACTGGAAATGTTATCAAAGATCAGAACTTTGCACCTGGGTACGTTTAAAAGAAGATGATAGGGACCTCCAATCAACAAAAGAGCAGCAAAAATTTCCTGGATTTCTTGTTTTTTGGGAGGGTTTTTGGTTTGGTGCTTCAGTGCTTCTTAGTGGTGAATGGACAGTTCTCCTTCTCAGTTGTATTCCTCAAATACCTCAAACCCAATGGGAGAAGCTGTGAGCAATAACACAGCAACTAGTGGTAGAAGTAGGGAAATGGAGAGTCTTTCTCTAGAAATCAGCAAATACCCAAAAGATCTCTTGCAGTTAGCAACCAATCAATCATCATCATCTTCATCAACAACAAGAAGATTTGAACCCCAAGTAGGAGGGGAAGGAGATGAGGATGAAGATGATGATGGTCTAAATCTTGGGTTAGGGTTGTCTTTAGGGGGTAAATTTGGGGTGGATAAGTCGCATAAGGGGCTAAAAAGGTCATCCTCCATAATTGGGACTATGCCCTTGATCAGGGAGGATGACAAGGTGGCACCGCCGCCACCGGCGGGGGTGCACACCCTTATCAGGACGGCATCCTTGCCGTCGGAGACGGAGGAGGAGTGGAGGAAGAGAAAGGAGATGCAGACATTGAGGAGGATGGAGGCCAAAAGGCGCCGCTCCGAGAAGCAGAGGGTTCTTAAGGAGGGCGGTGGTGGCGAGGAAAAAGGGATTGAGACTGTAAGTTTTAGGGGGAGGTTGGAGAGAGAACAACAAAATTTGGGGATCACCAATAAGTTTGGTGGGTCATCCATGGGAAACCCTTTTGGTTCATCATCCTCGAAAGTGGAGGTGAAAAGGAGAAGAACTACTTTTGGGAGCTTGCAAGGGTTTTTGATGGCTCAGGCTCAGGCTCAGGCTCAGCAGGGTTGTTCTCAGGGCTCAGGGGAATTACAAGGGGGTAGTTCCTCAGGTGCCTCTGAGCTAGACAGTAGAATCCATCAAGGTATGAAGCTTCAAAATGTCTTGGTGCTTTTGGTTCTCTATTCATGTGTGTCAACTACCCCAATTTGATTTAAATTTGCTGATGTGCTATTTATGTTGTGAAATTGGTTTCATTGTTGGTGTACATTTGGGATCAGTATGTAAACTGCTTGGACTGGGTTATTGATTTGCTGTAGCTAGGCTTTGTCTGGTATTAAGTAGTCAATGTGTATGCCTATTTTTAGTGTTTGTGTTGGGGCAACATTTCAACATCTCATAATTTTTTGTCACCTAGCTCTGTTGATTCTGGTGAGGTAGCATAAGATTAGTTGCTATGTAGAGTTTTGACTCTCTTTATGTTGCTTCATGCTAGAATGCCGCATCTGTAATGCTCTACCCTTTTAAATACTCGTTCTCCATTTCTTTGTGATGAAGAAAAGCATTCTAACTTGCTTAGCAACAGTGCCGAAGTAATGTGCCCTAGGGTTTGTCCCAAACCTTGGTTAGAACTCTTTTGGGTTTTTTATGATACAATCTGTTCATGAGAGTGGTTTATGCTAATTTAGATTAGGCCAGTTGCGAGCTCATGGCCTCTTATATGGTGTCTCCTTCTGTCTTCAGTCTAAACCCAGAGACAATGTTACAACTGTGGGTGGAGCAACATATAGATTCGTTATAGAGTTTATAGTTAGTTAGGAGCTCAAAAGTTGAAACTTGCTTGAGAAGATCTTGGCACAGCAGTGAAATTCGGGATATATGTTTGAAGTGTGACAAATCATTCTTGTTTTGAGAGGACTGGAATTTGTCCGTTTCCAACTGAATGAGGACAATGAAGGATAAGATGCTTGCTATTTGGTCTGAATAGTCCAGAAGTTGAGGAGCCAATCAGTGAGTAAGTTCCCGGGGGGGGGGGGGGAGGAATCGGCAGGGTTTTAGTCGATGACGTCAGGTAGAAGCAAAGATGGAGAAGAAAAATTAGGTTTTTGGTGACGTGTTTTTCGTGCTACATAAAATAATTAGAAAGGGACCTCTCCCCCTAACTTGGGAGCCTGGCTCCATATTCATAATTGTCTAAAATACGTTGAATCAGTATTCAGGTCCATTTGTGCTATGGCTCATATTATCATGGCTGGATAGTTCAGATGCTCTTGTAGATATTCTGAATTAATGTCTCATTTTGACAAGACTTTGTGGGCATATTGCTGTTTAAACAGATGCTGTTTCTAAATGGAGGGTCAATACTGTTGTTGTGATATGGGCTAACTCTAGAAATAAGCCAATGTAAGGAGCTCAATCAGGTCATTCCTAAATCAGAGGTGCTTCAGAAGAATGCTTATCACTATGGGCGACATTTCTTTATATAGCTCTATAGTAAATGACATAACTTGTCTGTACCAGATGACACAGTCATCGACTGAGCTGAATCTGCTGACCAATTGGATCAGCTGCGGTATCTGATGTCCAGTTGGGGAATCATCATTAACTTGCCACTAGAATCATGCCAGAAATGAATCTTAATCAGATGTCTGGATTACATGGAAGGATTGCGATTGTGGTTGTGATAGTGATACTAGTCATAGAATTGCATCAATGTCCTGTTACGGGGCTCCATTAGAGGCTATCTGTCACAGCAAGACTATGTTGTGGTGGCTTATTGGTATAGAATTTAGAAGGTATGGATGGAGGACGAAGATAGTGAGACTCTCAATTGCTTCTTGCTTCATCCATTTGTTTCTCTTTTGACGGCCACACCTGCAGATGTTGTGGTGCAATGTTTCTGAGTTGCCTTTTATAAATACCGAAATAATTGGCATTTAGTCTTTTAGGTCATTCTAGCAAAAAAGGTGTCGTTTTTCCTAAAAGAGTATTTCCTGCATCGTACTTTTAACATCATCATCCTTGAGCTGATGTTACTTCCTTCTATGGTGATATCCTTTATGTAGCCTTTCTCTTCATGCCCCTCACTCAATTAAGGCTTATTCTTGAATATCTTGCAGAAGCAAAAAATTAAAGTGGTCCCCTTTGTAGAGGTTAAAACTTATGAGGAATGATGGAGGAAACGACACTTTCAGTTCCCTATTGGATTCACTAGCAAGGTTTCTCTTGAAGATCTAGACTTTCAGAAGGGTTGCATCTAGCTGGGACAAACAAAGGATTTGTTTTTCTTGTGTAAAGACATGCATAAACTTAATGGTCTTGATGACCCAGGTTATAGTTAAGCCGTATTGTTCATTTCTTTCATTAGCTTGTACCTGTTTATCCTATAATGGTAAACATAGACATCAAGATCCATGCTTTCAACTTTCAAGTATGTTGGTGATCACTAACATATGCCTGAACTTTTAAGTCTTAGATTTTCTGTTAGAGGCTGAGGGGTGAAACGGTAACGTGAAGTTGCACCTAAATTATCTTATGAGTTATGTCCTTGCCATTACCTAACCAAAACTATGTCCAGTTGATAGGGGAGGCAGATAAGTTAACAATATGGTGTGGACTGCTTCCTGTCACTGTCATATAATCACGGAAACTGCTAGTTCGTGAGGATATCATACTAGATTTTCAAACACACTAGTTTCTTCTGGTTAGCACTGCGAGGGAATGAGCTGAAAACTTTTATCAGGGGGGGTTTGGAGGGGGGAGAGTAGTAGGAGTGAAGCCCGTTGCCATCTGCCACATAATTGTCAGTGAACTACTTGGTGCCGCAAGGATTGAACCTAGGTGGCCCCTCTGGGGAAGACCTAATGCTTGATGCTTAAAAAATATGTGTGATACTAGGTGTCTTAGCTTGCTTTGTTCAATTTGTTTTTGTCCAACTTCTAGACTTGCAACTCCTCATGCCAGTAGATTGTTTTCATGTCTTAGGGTCCAGCAATAGCGGGGATGCGAGGAGCCCAGCAAGTATTCACTCCGCACAAGAACTAGGTAGCCAGGACACAATGGGTTTCCCCGGGCCTAAAATCGAAAGCACCGGAAGATCTGCTGGGCCTGAGGCAGACAGCTCAGCAAAGCAGCGTGAAAGCACGGAGATCAAAAGGCGAGAGGCTGGGGGAGGCGGTGGAATGGAGGACATGCCATGTGTGTTCACAATAGGGGACGGGCCTCATGGGAGAAAGGTAGAGGGAATTCTTTACAGGTATGGGAAAGGAGAGGAGGTTCGGATAATGTGTGTGTGCCATGGCAGCTTCTTCTCCCCAGCAGAGTTTGTCAAGCATGCCGGAGGTAGAGATGTAGAGCACCCTCTTAGACATATCGTCGTCAGCCCTTCTCCTTCGGCCTTCCAGTAAATTCTGTCTATCGCGATTTGCAAATGCTAATGCTCAAATGAGACGGTCTCAAATTCTCAAATGAGACAGTCTCACAAGTATTTGGACTGCACGAGCAATCCAACTCCTCCTCCTGTACTTTTGTTGTCTCCTAAAAAGCTAGATCACATGTCTCCCTTTGAATGAAATCTCAAGGGAGATTCAATGGTGTTATGATTTTCAAGTATAGAGTTATTTAATAGTGGGATTTTGTGCTTCTCTTTTATAAATTTTTGGGGGACCAAAATTTCTTGGACTAGCCATCTTACATTGTTACTTGTAACAAGCAATAGTAGGGCGAAATATGTGATATGACTCAATGAACAATGATGATCTTTGTATGGTATATGGTTATACAGTGTAATTCATTTGTTCATTATTTTTGTAGATTCCTAATGCCTTTGTAGCTAGTGGCTAGGCATAATTGACACTGGTGCTGCATAGATAAGTCTCCTCTTATTTTCGGACGTTTAAATCCAACTGGGTTTTCCCCTTACGTGCTCCCTTAAGTCCTTACAAGGTTACTCATGCGATGCTTCTCCAAAATACACAAAGTAATTTATATCATTTTTCTTGCAATTAGAGCATCGCATCAATTGATGATACACGTTGCATGAACAGATCATAAAAATGTCACATCGTCTGACAGTTAAAACATGTACTTAACTTCGTGTTGTGAAGAGTCAGTAATCATATGTCAGGGCCTCCGACGACAAGTTTGAGCCTCTACATTATCTCTCGTTACGCAAATGAAGTCAACTTAGTTCAGTTTCATTGATTTCAAGCCTAGCTAGCCTAACGAGGTTTCAAGCGAACTCTTAAAATACGTCTAGCTTGGCTCACTCATATAACGTATTGATGGACTTAAACTCGACGCGATGAGGTCTCACTGCGACAACTCCATTCAGTTACACTCCTTGTCGAATCCATTGGGGGGGGGGGGGGGTGTTAAAATTGTGGTCCCGTGAACATTGTCCTGCCCTCGTGGGCAGAAGAAAGAAGCGTGAAAACAATGGCATGACGATGATCAAATAATAGAATGCCCCTATTTCGGAAGATTCTGGCGCCTAACTTTTGATGAGTCTTTGTCACGCTATGCATGTGGCCAAGACACAAAGCTAATCACCCCCATAATTTATTGCCTTAATTTTAGTTGATTTGATTAGATACCCCAATCAATGCACAGCCAAATTAAACAAACTCCATAGATCCTTTTCTTTCAATAATAATTAAAAAAGGAGCCCTACATATATGCCAAAGAAAGGTAAATTACTAGGTCTAATAAATTTTTAATTAGCCTTGTCAGTTAAGCTAACTGTACGACATCCACTCTCACTATGAATCTTGCTTTTGCAGGATATGAAAATTAAATACAGACAATCTTATCCCTATAAGCGTACCATTAAACTTACCGTAAGTCCAGTCAATAAAGTACTACTAACAGCGCTTCGTTTTCATGTTCATACAGAACAGTCAATAAAATACTAATAGTGACTTTGTTTTCCTTTTCATACAAAAGTGACGGCGTTGAAATACTTGATGTGTACCCTTGCAATGTCTCCTTTCCTTCAATTCTCGGGAAATCGGATGGATGGACATGCAACGCATGTTACTTGAGCATCAGGCAATATCATCTTGCACGGATAACTGGCTTGAATGCCCAGAAGAAGATCACAAAATCATAGGCAAAATTCTCAGATCACAGTTCACACTTCACAGTCACAATGTGATATTACTGCAAAACTTCCTGGGATGAGGTTAGACTTTTTCTGGTCTCCTGTAGGATTCCTTTGGGCATCAAAGTGAAACCCAAGAACTCAATGGCTCACTGAGATTCCAGATCGAAGTGGTACTTCCATCTCCAGACCAACCACTTATAGCATCAGCCAAGCTTCAAACCTCAAGATTGCCCATTTCGATGACCCTTTTCCCCTCAAGAAAACTCATGGCCAAGTTTTCTGGATTTTCCATTCCAAATTGGCACTGAGGGGGCAACTTACCCAGTTTTCCTCATCAAATGAAGGCTGTGTACAGAAATCAAATGGCCGGCTAGAAACAATGATAAAAATTTTATGCAACTCATTCTCATGTTATTGTACATTTCAAATGCTGCAGGAACCAAGGTATAATAATATTACTCTAAAATTTTGCCCTACTAACACCTTGGACAGACTAGTAATATCTACATTCTAAGGGGAATTCACAACTTGCCTCCCTCTTCAAATGGCGCTGGAAAATACACTTGAGGGATAACACTACTACACAAGCATGCCATCATATCTGATGCAAAACTGCGTACAAAATATAAAAATGTCAATAAAAAACTTACATGAAAGCTAGCTGATTGGCCGAAGCTGTTTTAACAGTTGGACGACTTGCTTCATTGTCGGCCTGATCGTGAGCGAGTCGACGGTGCACTTTACAGCCAGGTGTAGTACCTCCACAAGATCATCATGAGGACCACTCTCCCATATGCCTGCTGTGAAGACCTCTTTTGCCCGGCCCTGACGCAATAGCATGTGTGCCCACGAGACTATATTGAATCCATTCCCATGGGAGGAAAAAGACGGATCCAATGCCTTCTTGTCTGAAATCAATTCAAGCAGAACAACACCATAGCTATACACATCAGCCTTCTCAGACACACGGCATGTCATAGCATATTCTGGGGCTAAATATCCGAATGTTCCTGCGACACCAGTGGTGGCATGGGTTTCCGAGTTTTCCAATAGCCTAGATAAGCCAAAGTCAGATAGATAAGCATTGAAGTCGTTGTCCAACAAGATGTTGCTTGGCTTGACATCTCGGTGTATAACCCTTGGATTGCACTCGTCGTGCAAATATGCAATTGCATGGGCTATATCCAACGCAATCTTGTGAATCACGTTCCATTTAATGAACTTCGATGATCTTTCTTGGATGAACTTTTCCAAATTACCCCCAGGAAGATAATTATAAATGAGGAACATCTCTGTTTCACTAGCATGATAACCTATCAGAGTTACCAGATTGGGGTGCCTAATCCTTCCAAGGGTCTTAATCTCTGCATGGAACTGTTGAATGCAATGGAACCGTCCAACTGCAAGCCTTTTTACAGCCACCACAACCCCTGGAGATATCTCAGCCTTATACGTGGCGCCAAAGCCTCCACAACCAATGCAATTACCCGCACTAAAACAGTCTGTGGCCTTGACCACATGCTGGAAAGTCAACGGCACACCAATGTTGGTGAAAACTTTGATCTCCCTTCTTTCATAAACTTGAACCCTGGAACTGTCTCCTGGAGCACACTTCCTTGTGTAAATGAAGAGGACAACGAGTGCCAACAGAACAAGGACAATCACAGATGCAGATACGATCGATGCAATCTCAATAGAGTTAAATTTGTTAACATCATTGGGATCCCCTGATGGAGATTCTGCATTCGCTTGCAAGTCCTCAGCACTACTCTGGACACTTGAAGATGGCACAGCTTCATCAGAGGATGGATTGAATTCCGAAAGCGACCTCGCATTTGTTGGTTTTCTTACTTTGCCAGGGAGATTGGTGGCACCCTCATCACCAAATTGGTGCATCTGAAGCAGCTCGGTCTTTGAAAGCGAACAGTAGGTTCCCAAGCAAGCTCCATTGACAAAGAACGAAAGATAGGCAAAGGGAGCCTTATTCAAGTTGACAGAACTTGAAACCCTGGAGAGCAACAAATCGCAGACACTGTATCCAGTGACACCTCCAACACTGCGCTCAACCACAGAGGAGGTATGGATATTCTCAGTGTCCCTCTCAGATACCTTATTTGGTCTCAAGTTGACATAAGCCAGGTTTCTGCAGCCTTCCAATGCTCCATCTGCTTCACCAGTAAATGAATTCTGAGATAAATTTATCATTTCCAAGTTTTCACAACCACCCCAGTTACTTAAAATCTCACCCTGAAAACCTGCTTTAGGTGCCCAAATTATTCTCAGCTTCGGCAATGCCACAATCTCCATGGGAATAGAACCTTGGAAGAGATTGCTTTCACCATAATCAGAAGCATCAGCACACTTCCCATTTGCTGAAAACGGATCATCGAGATTAGAGAGCACAAGAACTGACATGTCAGTACAATTTCCAAGCTCTGCAGGGATGTGACCCCTCAGCCTATTCCGTGAGACATCTAGCACTTCGAGCTTCCTAAGCGTGGCCAACTCACGTGGTACAATGCCTTGCAACGCGTTAGAAGCTAACAAGAGGACTTGTAACTTCCGACAATTCCCCAAACTATTCGGTATCTTTCCATATAATGCGTTACTTGACAAATCGAGATACCTCAGATTCCGACAATTACTTCCCCAAACATCAGGAATTCCTCCCTCTAACTGATTCATTGACAAGTACAGTCCCCATAACTTCCTATAACACCCAACAAACGGCGGGATCGATCCAGCCAACTGATTTCCAGCCAAATTCAACAACTCTAAACCCACCAATCCCGAAAGCGAATTCGGAATCTTCCCAACAATCCTATTCAAACCCAAATTCAAAACCCTCAATCTCCTCAAACCCTTAACTGAAACAGGCAACTGCCCGGAAATCAGATTCCCTTCAAGATCAAGCACCTCCAAATCCTCCAACCCCCCAATCTCGGACGGAATTTCACCACTAAACTCATGAAACGGGAGAGACAAAACCCTAAGTTTCTTCAATTTAGCAATCACAGGTGACAATTCCCCAATCAATTTCCCATTTCTACCATAACAGCTCCTCCTAATCCCAATCCCATAAAATGGAAACTGAGAAACGTTAAAGCAAGGAAAACCTAAATCTTTCCCCAAAAGATGCTTACCATTACCTCCATCTCCACCGTAGATTTTGAGGGACGAAACCCTAAATTGGTTGTCGCACGATACTCCATGCCATAAGCAGTGCTCGAACTCACTAGAATCGTTGAGTGGGACCCAGCTAGCGAGAATTCCGGACGGATCGGAAACCGAGGCCTTGAACTTGAGCAGAATCGATTTCTCCGGTAGGGCTTTTCCGGGGAAACTGAGGAAACCCAGCAGAAGCAATAGCAACAGAAGCACGAAGAACAACGAACTGGGTCTTCGAATCGACGGGAAACTATGCATCTTTCTACAACAACAGCAGCAACAACAACAGGAAACCCTTTTCCCCTCTTTCTCTCTCTGAGTTGTTGCAGAACCCTAAGAGAGAGAAAAAGAGATGTGGATGTGGAAAACAGACAAGGGAAATTCTGGGGAAGTTTCAGTCTTTCACTTTCTCTCTCTATCTCTCTCTCTCTTTTTTCTGGGTTTCTGGGGGCGTTGGCGTTTACTACTACTACTACCGTTGCTACTGCTTTCTCTCTCTATGCCTCTTTCCCTTTCTCTTTCGCCGTCTCTCTCCAGCTTTTCCCTCTTCGAGCTCCTTGTGTAGTGTGTTGGGGGGCTGGGTATGCGTCCGGGTCGGGTCGGCCGCCGTTTAAGGTGGGGTGGGACCCATAAAGGGCAGTTTGGACAAAGTAAATGCAACGACCAATGAATCGGCTCCACGCGTCGTCGTGGTCCGGTTCAGAAATTTCGACCGTTTTTTCTTTTTTTTTTTTTGCGTTTTTGGGCCCCCCGGGGGGGGGGTTGTCTTGGCTTCTTTCTGAAAAGTACCTTTTTTTCTTCGACGTGTGCTTTGGGGCAGGGAGTCTACATGGGTTTTGTTTTTTTTTTTTTTTTTGGGGGGGGAGGAAGTCTGGCCCTGGACTTTTAACTTTGAACCTCACTCATTCTAAAAATTGTTGATTCTAAATTCAACTGAGAGGAAAAAAATCCCTCTTAATGATCAGTTTGGAAAAATTATAGATGTTTGAAAAATATTATTAGTGTCATTTTATTTATTCCATCATATAAAGTATAAATCATGTAAAGTCTGAATAATGAAGATTTTTTAAAATTAAATCGAAAAAAGGATCACTCGTATAAAAATAAAGACTCATCGTGAATGTTGTTGGAAGAGAAAAGAAAAGAAAAATGTAATGATCTGTTTAATTGTGAATAGAATTTGTGAACTATTTCTTCATGAATTGTTCAAGGTAAAAGATGGAAAAGAATCTTACAATATGATTAATGTTAACCTTTCATGATGATTCTAGCTTTCAAAATGAATGATAATCCTAAAAAGTAAGGATTTTATTTCACATCAATTTCTTGCATATTCGAGGATAAAGGAATACCAAAGGTTCAAAGACAAAATGTTGCTTTAAAGGCTGCTTAAAAGCTAGCTATGCTATTAAGTTGCATGCAATAAAACTAGTTTTCAACATATTTGAATAGGGTTTGACGACTAGTTACATATGAGATAAATCTTTGATATATTATTCATTGGGAGATGGTTATGTTGTTTATTAAATTTGAAACAATTTTAATTAGAACTTGACCAGCTAAAGCAAGTTTGAAAAAATATTTAGAATCAAATAAAATAATTTTAGAATCGAAGTGGACGTCCGCCAACTCAATTAATAAAATATTTAAAATTTACATCAAACCTAACAAAAGTTGGTGTCAATTATTAGTACGATCTATGACCAATTAGGTGTAACTTTCAAATACACAAGCGGTATAATTTAGTCCTATATTACCCACAAAATACTCGTCATTATGCCATGCATATTTCATAATATGAAAGTTCTTGTGTTCTACATAAACGTAGCTAATGCGAGTAAGGCATTCTTTCCCCCCCCCAAAAAAAAAGTACCTGAACCTATAAATAAAAACGACACTCAAAAGCTCACCTTTTCAGCTTTTCTATAAATCTGATTAAAGTTATTTTTGTATAAGTTAATGCATATTAATTATTGAATTTATCATTCATATGCTACAACAACAACAACAACTTCCATTGCAGATCAATTGTTAAACAAAGTTTCTAATATATAGACCCTCATGAAAAGTTTTAAGAGAATGTTTTTGAAGTTGAAAAATCGACTGGTAACATATTAAGACCTAAATTACTTTAAATAACATAAATCAACACAAATAACAAATGACAGATAAGAGTTGCACGGACCTTAAGCAGCAAACGGTGACGTATAACTACCATGCGTCAACAACATGATCTTGGTATCCAAATATATACGATCAGGTTAAATAGGTTATTTTTTGGCAATTGATAAGCGTCTCTTTTTCAAGGAAAAACATTAGTTTATCAAGTGGCAGATCTAGGAGTTTTTCTTTATGTAGTAAGTTCTAACACAATAAGTTACATACTTACAGTTGCAGATTAAAGGGGTCCCTCAATATTTAATATTTTTTACTTAATTTAATATATGAAAATAATGTTTTTTTAAGTGGGGTCCATAGACCTCATTCTTCATAATGTAGATCCGCCACTGAGTTCATCTTTAAAGAAACACGTTATTTGCTAGTTGCTAATATTATATATTTGAATATAAAATAGATAACATCGATTTAAATAAACACCCCTGGTTAATAGGATCAATATAAATATGTACACACACGTAGACGTATACATGTCTCTCTCCCTCTCTCTATATGTATAATTGAATTGATAAATCAACACAGGTAGGTTCAAATAGTTTGACTTTTGCTTACCTTAATTAAGGTCTCCAGTTCAAGTATTGCAAACGAAGAAAATTGATGATAGGAGAGCTCTACACCTTTATGGGCCAACAATAGTCTAATTATGGTAAACAGAGACCCAAAGAGCCCCAAAATTTTAAAAATAAATTGAATCGATCAACATATTTATGGGTGTTTTGCAAATAATTGTTGGTTGTTAGTTGTTTGTGTTAGCTGTCTACGATGATTATTTCAAAAAAAATTCGTAAAATTAACTGTTTGTGATAAAGTCGTGAGACAAAAGGTTATTTTCAAAATACTTTAATATCATGAAACAAGAGTCATGAAATTCCATAATATGAAATCTCTTACTATTTTTTTTCTCTTATTTACACGTTATTTGATTAAATATTAAAGTCATGACCATGCGAACAGGGGCGGAGGCAGGATTTAAAGTAAGGGGGCGAGATTAATACACATAATATGAACTTTAATAGTTCTAAAAATGAAATGCGTAAATCTCTAAATTCTCAATCAAAAAAGGAAAAGGCAAAACCTAAATTTTTAATTGATGAGTAAATCTCTAAATTAACCATTTATTTAACACAAATTCAATAAAAAATAGTAAACTAAATATAAACAAGGAAGCAATTACAAACAAAATTAGCCAAACTTTAAATCTTCAACCAAGAAGACAATTAGGTTAAAATCTTTATTTTTCAATTCATGAATCATGAGTAATTCACTAATTTAATCAATTATTTAATATGAATCTAACTAAAATCAGTAAAATAAATATAATTATTTATAAAATAACCAAATTAAAAATAAAAATTGAAAATTTTTGAGAGTTACCTCAAATTGGGATTTGGGACTTAGAAGTACAGCTGAGGAGGAGTGGAGGCGGCGGCATTGGCAACTGGGCACTGCACAGAGAGAGAGAGAGAGAGAGAGAGAGAGAGAGTACGTGGGACTGGTGGCGATGGCTGCGTGAGCGTCTGAGTGAGCCAGTGAGGGGCTAAGGACGAAAGCAGAGAGTCTGGGCAAGTAGAGAGTTGAGAGGACTGAGAACAAAATAAGAGAAAATGAAAGGGTAAATCTCAAAAAAAAAAAAAACATAGAAGGCGGACCGTGGAAGGAGAGTCAAATCCATTACCTCTGCTATGGGAAAGGAATAGCCGACCACCATGTGAGGCACACATATGTTAAATATGTGAACTAATTAATATACATATATCGTTTTGTTTAGAAAAATATCCCATATTTAATTTTTCCCCCAAAAAGATGGGGGGTCAATTGACCCCATTGCCCCAACGTGGCTCCGCCCTTGCATGTAAAGTATGAGATTAAAGTCAGTATATATATACATACACGAACATGTATGCCCGAAATTTATCAATATGTCATTCCGGGGCGAAGATGGGGAGGATTGCACTCATTGTATCTCTCATAAGAGAGCTTCACAATCATACAATAAACATATGTGAATGACTGCTAATTCAACTGCTAAATTATCTAAATATTTGCAGGAAACATTTGGATGTGCATCCCATCTCTACCAGCCTTTCATGGTCCCTTCCACAGGAGCAAGGAAATTAGACATACAAAGTAAAAGCTCTACCTTACATTTTAGCTTAAGAAAGCTATTTCCAACATGGAGTGCTAACCTAGCAAGTGACAGTTACTGAACCCTATGCCACGACTGTGCTTTAACTAAAATTTGATAGAATATAATGTATCGAGAAGAGAAGGATGCCTTTTTGAACCCGTCTAATTCAAAGACAAAAATCAGACGCATGTTCCCCCTTCGAGTTGTTTGGTTTGCCTAACTTTGCTTCATTTTGAATCAGTAACCACTGGTTTCTTCATTGTGGCTTTCAATTTTCAAAAGATGATAATGTTTCATGGGTTTCTTCATAGGTGATCCATTCTTGTCAGGGATACAGTTGCTGTACATCTAAATCTTCCCATTCTCTGCTTGAATCATCCACGGTAGACAAAGGTGGTGTTCTCAGAGGCTTGGACTCACTTTTTGGGCAACATTTTGGCCATCAAGATCATGTACAAGAGCAAGAGGCATGAGTCTGACAAGAGGTGACAGAGCAACAAGAGAAACAATTGCCGCTGGAGAAGCACGAGCTACAAGAGAAGCATGATAACCAAGAAAGAAAACCACTACTTGTAGGAGCAGGATTTGGAGGAGCTGATAAGCGTGGCATTTCTTCAATTTGTCGTGAATGTTGCAGATGATTTTTCCCTTTGTTCACGACATTTGCCCCATTGGCTAATCTGCATTCACAAGAATAATGATCTTAGGAACGGCAAAAAAAAAAAAAAAGAAAAGATTTGGCGCATATAAACATATATTGTTTAAGATAAATCGGGAAAGAAAATGCATTATGCATGCCATAAGTTAACGAGACTTGCAGATAACGGATGTATACAAAAAACTAGAGAAATATATAATAGGATCAGATGTTTTTGACCTAGAGTTTAACATATTCAACAAGACTAGTAAATAGCCATTCAAGTTGGTTCAGGAAAGGTCCAAAGACAAGCAAATTTACTCCTCATAACTCACAAGCAAAGTACCTTGTCCGAGATTTACCCTTATGTATATAATACGAAATAAATACAATGAACATTTATATGCTTAAAAGCATGTAAATAAGTAAATTAAGCATGGATGATCAAGAAGAGACAGAGAGAGAGAGAATTAAGCTTACACTGGAAACGCAAACGACATGTTGCTTCGTACACTGCCATCAGACTTCCTTGAGGTACTGGTAGATGAATATTGGAGGAGTCCCTTTTCTTCGTCTTTTTCAAGCCCCATCATTTTTGGAGTTTGTTTCTCCATCCCATTCGATGCTACTTCCTTTTCCTCCAAATTTGCTGATACCTGAGTTTCACTTTCTTCCTCGATCCTAGGTTTACAATTAGTTGGTGCAGATTCTTCCTCGGCCTTCGGTTTAGTTGGTGATATTGGAGAACTTGCCTTGAAAAACTCACTTGATTTGGAGATTCCTCCAAGTTTTCTTAGTTCTCTCAAGGCTCGAGGCGACAACTCGGTGAGTCTTCTTACTTGTTCATTATTCAACAACATATCGTGCTCTCTGCTCATGCTAGTATGGCCACCATAATGCAGGCTGAACAATGACTCATTCGATACAAAACTCCACTCTGCCGGTGTCAAAGTATTGCTTCGAGCGAACACAGATGGGGGGATTCTTTCTGGGTCATATTCTTCTTCATCCTTTTCCATTGCTGCGTGGACTGTTGGGCAATTCATCGGAGAAACTTATGTCTTCCACAGTAATGTCAAAAACAGAGTTGTTTTAAGTTCAGGTTCATTCATATACTCTAGGGAAGTTGCTAGAACTAATGCATGCATGCTTCATGCATATAGATGTTGTAGCATGTTTAATGCATGCATTCCTTTTCGTAATTTTGCTTCATTTATATGTTAATTACTTCAAACTCACATTGGCTAAATCAAAATTTTCAATTTCCATAGTAGTCATATTGAAAAGAAAAAAAGGAAAACTGAGTCGAGGATCAACCAAAGAATTATGAGGGCAAACATTTGGGGAAAAAAAAAATTTACGTCAATGCTGCATTGTAAAATGTGGAGCAATAACACGCAATGTATATGCTGCTGCCTTCTAATTACTTCTGAAAATGGCAATCTATTTTGTTCCTCTCAAAAAAAAACTGTAATAAACTCATAAGAAAAGAAATGACAATAATCGAGAAATCTTTGATTTCCTTGAAATGAAGGAGTTAGGGCCGTTTTATCGAGTTTAGATAATAATAAGGTGATGATTGAATTGAAGACACAACGTAGCTAACGACTAACTAAATTCTGTATATATTTTAATGCGTTTGACATAAAATTTGCTGTTTCACAACATTCTCTCAACTGTAATATTTCTTTGACCAAAGATGTTGAGAATTCTTTCCACTTTTTTGAACAACTTTTTGATCAGATTAAGGTCAATTTGACTTCAACCAATTTTTCTCCAAATACTGGTTATGCCAAAAGTGTTTTTGAGAAACTATTTTTTTTAAATGTGTGATGGGGTTAGAAATTATGTGGTATTTTCAGGACGTTTCAAGATTCATTGGATCAATAATTTACGCGTGTTATAATCATATTAAAATGGTTGTTTCGATATACTTTCCAAGTGTAATGATACAATTTGTGAATCTTATTCTCTACCCATCAAAATTATCATCAAAATTCAAAGTCACGTTATGATCTAGATTTGATGACAACGCCAAGTTATCATTGATCAACAAAATTAACATTGATAAATAGAAACAGTTGAATTTTAGGTGGAATTGAAATCGTGTATATGTCCCAATCAAAAATATGATAAAATTAAGATATACACTTTTACCAAATGAGAGAAAATGACTAAAATGTCCTTTTCTAACAATAATGACAACAACAATATTAATTTTACATATTATAATAATAATTGTTGTTTTTATTCCTATTATTATTATTATTATTATTTTTATTCTTCAGTAAGAAATTAAATTTCTATTACAAACAAACAACCTTTAATTACATAGATTCTAAATTTCTAATACTTTTCCTCAATTTATAACCTTTTGAAAATTAACTAAATCAAAATTTTATTTTATAGGTAATAGATTGAAATACTTTATGCAATAGACATTAACGGATCCAAAAAGTTCCGATAATGGAAACCAATAATAACGGGCAAGAGTGAGGCAGGACACGGGAATTATCAGAGAATTCACGAACCGCTTAATAGTTAATACTAATAGCTTGGTTGGGGCACTCTCACTCTATTTTCTCTCTCCTCTCTCTCTCTCTCTCTCTCTCTCTCTCTCTCTCTCTGTGAGAGTGTGATCCTTCCTTCATTCTCTTCTTCTTTCTGCGAGAAGCAGGCAAAAACTCAATTTTACGGCTAAATCTCTGACACTAACAGCTAGGTCTTTCGTTCTTCTGCACTGATCGCATTCTGTGCTTTTTGATTTGATTTTAATGGCCTGGGAATTCCTGCATTTTGTGGAGTTGTTGGGTTGTGTTCTTGTGCTGTGTGTGATTAGATATGGTTTTTTGGAGGACTTATTCTCGTGTCTTATGATTGATTGGTCTCGTGTTTTGTTTTGCTCAGATTAATCACAAGTTAATTTGGGCATGGGATTTCGAATTGTCAATTTTCAAAAGGAATATTGCTAACTTTTAGTTGATCATAGTCATTTGGTCTGACTGCGTTGAATCCATATTGGTCTTGCTTGAAATATTGCGGATTGCGTTATGGAATTGTAGGGTTTGTACCCTCTGCAGTAAGGTGTGGATTTGGATTTTGGAGGCCCAATTTTTGCACCGTGAGAACTTCAACCCCACAACATGGTTTCCTGTCCTTGCCACAGTTTGAGCGTAGAATCTTATGCATCCTGCATTGTTCACTGGGAAAATTTTCCGAGTTATTTACAGTTTGTAAGATGTAATAGTCATTAGCTGTGTGTTGGATTAAACATGATCCTGCTACAAGTGTGGTGCTTTTTGCTACAAAGCCCAAACCATATTGCTTTGTTGAGATTTGCTCACAGCATAATATAGCTTTGGCAGTTCAATCGAGTTATTTTTGAGCTTTTATTGTCTTAAATTGTTAATAAGGGAGTTCATACCTCAGTACCCACTATAATGGAGGAAGTTGTTATGGCCTATGCAGTGTTTGTTGCTTATGGTAGACCCTTGTCAGAGTTAGTCATTTTGATCATTAGAACTTCATATGTTGTTAAGTCTCTTCTTCATTCAGGTTGAGGGCCTCTTCTTTTTCTGGATTGAAGTTTGGCGGTCGTCTATCTTTTCATTTTCAATGGCATCTTGCATCTGGGACCAAAGTATCTCTTCTTGTATCTCTGGAACAACCAATGCACCACATCTTCAAATTATCTCCTCTTATCCTTGTTCCTGATTTTATATTTTAATTAATATGCTGGCGACCTTCTTATTAGGAACTGCTGGCAAGGTTTTATAGAATAACAAGATAGCAGCTTATCAGTTCCACAAGATCTCTTTGTTGTTTTGGCATCCTTCTTGCCTGAGGAATCTGACCCCTAGTTTATATTCTTCATTTCAAACCTGACTTACTTTAGTCCATAAACTCTCATGAATTGTGTGGTTCTTCTGCTTTGCCCTTCTGCTTTGCCAGAACTTGATATCAAAGCAGTTCTTTCTACTTCATAGTGTGTAACTTCTTATTGATGTATGTATTATTTTTCAATGTTACATTTATGCATGCATTTTTTTCCCCCCTTTGTTGAATTTGCATTGAAAATCTTCAGTCCTCCAACTGCTTCGCAAGACTGTCAATCTCAATTCACCCTCTAATACTCTAATTTCATATTAAGGATTTAATTTCAAAATGAGAAAGAAACTATGCTTTCTTGTAGTGGAGACATTTGAATACTGTTATATTCTTTCTTTCTTCAATGAATTAGAAGTTTTTAGATTCAAGTACGCATGATAACTGTTCTAGGTTTCTCAAATACATTGATATAAAGTATGTCTTTTAAAGAGCCCAGCATACAAAACTGCATTTTTGAACTTCTGTATGCATCTCCCTATATACTGTGTATCTTAAATAAAGAGGAAAAGGCATTGCACTTGGCTTTTATTGCGTAGTGCATGTTTGTGGATGGTGTAGTTTAGCATCAAGGAAACTAGGCAGCCTATTACTAAAGAACCATTTGTGACTTGCTGCTTGATGTAGTTTTGATTTTTAAATAGATAATAACATTCTGGGAAGTAGTTTTATAGATTTGACCCTTTACTAGTAAGAGTTTTGAGAATGCAATCTTTATCTTTCGGTCTTTTGGGTGTTCTTGAAATCATAAAGACGACCAAACTTCTAACACAGGTCTTTCCTAAACCTGGATGGTTCTGGCTGCATATTCTGTTGCCTGAGAGCTTTGTCTTTTATTTACTCATCCTACCAAAAATGTTGGCCTCTAAGCGTTGCTTTAGCCAATGAAGTCATCAGTCATCTCAGCTGAAGTGAAGCTGGATTAGGTGTGACAATGTGTTAAGTCATATTGCTTTAGCCCATGAAGTCTCCAATTTGACCTCTTGCTTCAAATTGCTTATGTAGTTCAAGTTGACAAGTTTGTTTTGCTTTGGGATGACAATTGGATACTGAATTAGGAAATCATTAGCATTATCTGCTTGCTGTGGTTATTTCTGTTGATTGTGAATTGCAAATTTATTATTTCTGAATTTGCAGGAGTCCTTGTTTCCAGCTTGCAGCATGCACATGTGCTTCTAAATATTGACTTGTTTCCAAGATTAAGTCCATTAGTGTCTTGGACTATTGAGGACGGGTCTACAAACAGAAAATGGTACCGATTTTTACTGAAGCAGACGCCTTGCGACAAAGTTCTAAATTCCATGCAAGAGTGGAGAAACATAAAGGCTGATGGAGAAGGCAGAAATCTCTTCTCATAATTCTGATAAACCCGAATCAGCATTTGCCAATAACAGTGCAAGAATAGGTGGCTTTGGGTCAATGTTTCCTTTTTCAGGCATTAAGAAGAGAGGTCATGGAAGTCGTTCATGGATAAGGGTTGATCAGCAAGGGAATGCGAAGGTTTTGGAGCTTGATAAGGCCACAATTATGAGACATTGTTCCTTGCCCTCCAGAGATCTGCGGCTTCTGGACCCCTTGTTCATTTACCCTTCTACCATATTAGGAAGAGAGAAGGCTATTGTAGTAAACCTGGAGCAGATTAGATGCATAATCACTGCTGAAGAGGTTTTTTTAATGAATTCCTTGGATGGCTCTGTTGTCAAATACAAGACGGAGTTGTCCAATCGACTTCAAGCAGCTAAAGATCAACCTGGTAATAGTTGAAATCATAACCAGCAGTTTATTTCATTGTAAGTGTTATGGATGGACTTATGGGAGGACGGGCCTGATCTTCAGCTGGTTCTTTATATCTTCCTGTCGTTTTTTTTTTTTTTTTTTTCATGCTCATAATCCGTAGATGGAAACAGCAGATTCAACTCCCTTATCGATTCTTTATTTACTCAATGCAAATCCAAGTATACACAGATGCCTACATTGCAGCTTTAAGCGAAAGCATTTTTCAGAGTGCAAATTTTTGGTCCATAGCCATTTGGAAATCTAGGCAAGCATTTAATTTACAATTCTGAAGTTAGATGTAGTCTTAGCTATTATATAGCCTTTTGCACAGCTTCCAAATTTGCGTCCATGTGAAATTGGTGCTTTTGCTTGTGAAAGCTGCAAAGATATTCACTGCAGGGGTGACCATAAAAGAGATCCCCACATTGGTGGGATACGTTGGGTGGTGGTTGCTGCTTCTGTTGATGTAAAAAGTGTTAAGGCCTGTTTTTTTCATTATGAAGGAATAGGTATGGGATGGGAAGGAATGGGAAGGACGGGAAATAAACGGGAAGGAATGGGAAATGATGGTATTTTTTTCTTGAAAGACTAGGAAGGAATGGGAATGATTGGGCCTGCATGGGAAGAGTTAGGAAATTCTCTTTTGGGAGAGAGTGAAAAGGATGGGGAAAAATGGAAAAGAATGGGATGGAACGGAAAGGAATGAGATTTTTCTTGACGGAGTGGAAAGAATAGGAAAAAAGGGGAAGGAATGGAATAGAATAGAAAGGTATGGGAACCCTTGATTTACCTACAAAAAGAATAGGCTATGATCGCCTTTGGCAACATGAGTTGATTTGGATGGTGGTGTAGTTTAGGAGTTCTTTGATTCACTGAGAAATTAGGTGCCTGCAGCGCAGGATGTTGCACTTCTCATAAATGAAGTTGGCTTCTAAACTTTCTGGTAAATGCTCAAACTTTTTTGGTAACCAAAAAGGAAACTAGGTCTCCATGGAAAGTTCTTATCTTATTGTCAACCAAACAACATGCTTAGTTGTTCTATTTCCCGATGAGTTGTACTTTCTGTAACTTCTGCCAACCGAATAACCACATACTGTTGTTTTACTGACCATAGTTGGTAGAAATAAGCCTAGAAAAATTGCTTACAAACTGTGTTCTTTCAGATGAATTGCCTTTTGAATTTAAAGCACTTGAATTGGCTTTGGAACTAACATGCATGTCCCTGGATGCCCAGGTACGCAGCATAACTTCCATATTTCTTACCTAGTTTGGAAACTGTAGCAGTGCAAGTGATGAAATGCATGATAGAGTTCCATGTATGTCTTGCATCTCTGTGTGCATGGTTTTTTTTTTTTTGGGGGGGGGGGCCTTCATGGATCAATCCTTTTCTGGGGCATTAAAAAAAGACTGTTTTATTTATGTAAGACTTGTTGTGAATCCTAAACTTTTCTTGCCATTTTACTTATCTTTGCTGTTAGCTCCCTTGCTGAAATTGGAATTACATAAGATTTAGCAGTTTACTAGAAATTGCTTCTGGCTTCCTTTGAGAATTGCATCAAAAGAATTTGAAATTCCACAGGCAAAAGAATTGGCTACAGACATACGCCCTGTTCTGGATGAATTGGCCTCATCTATTAGCACACTGAACCTGGAACGTGTCCGAAGATTCAAAGGCAACCTTCTTGATTTGACTCAGCGAGTTCAGAAGGTGAAACTTCTCAATGTCTAGCCCCTTTGATCTGTTTGTTTATCTAATTTATGTTGTTTGTGTTTGGTCCTTGTATAAGCGCCATCCATGTCTCGGCTTTGTTGGAAACCACCTCGTCAGTAGTCATGGTTGGCAGGGTTAAAGGCTCCATACATTGCTGACCTTCCCAACCTCCCCTCAATGGGCTCCTCTTTTCTGTGTTCCCTTTTTTTTTGGGGGGGGGGGGGGGGATGGGGAGAGGGTTGTTGGATAAGTGGGCATCATTTCTAAATTTTTCTGTGGCTAATTTAATCTAAATGATGTGACGTAACCGATTGCCTTGTACATGTGCTTAGTGTTGAGTCTTTAAAGAGCATGCTCTCTGCTGCAGTGGTGAGGTTGATCTGGACCTTCACTTGGATTCATTCTTCTTGTTCTCTTTCTTTTTTCCCTTTCTTTTTCTTTTATCTTTTTTTTGGTTTTTTGGGGGGGGGGGGGGATTGTCAGATGTTTGCATGCTAACTTGCTTACGTGTTGAGCCTACACACATGCCTGCTAACTGTGGCTGTCATTCTATAAACCCTCCTCCTTGAACTTCCACATGGTACACATGAACTTTCAGGTGCGTGATGAAATTGAGCATCTCATGGATGATGATGGTGATATGGCAGAGATGTACTTGACAGAGAAGAAAGAGAGAATGGAAGGTTATGCATCCAATGATTCAGATGTTGAAAACGTTGCTTCAACTGGTGCAAAAGGGTTGTCAAAATCTGCTCCTGTTTCACCTGTTACATCGGTCTCGCCTGTGGCTGCAACAAATGGAGCCCGGAAATTGCGGAAGGCTTTCAGCAGTATTGGGAGATCTAGCAAGCACACTAGCTTATCAAGTTCATCCAGTGGAAGGGAGGACATTGTCCAACTTGAAATGTTGCTTGAAGCTTATTTCATAGTTGTTGACCAGACTTTGAGCAATTTGTCATCGGTAAGACAATCTAATCTCTCTGGATAATCACCATAGAAGTGTGTTACTATTCCATCTTAGAATTTGCACTGATGCCTTTTGGATCTTCATGGTTTTACATGTGTTGACACTTAAAGCTGCCCGTGCTGTCCCATAGGGGATAGAGGTGCTACTGATCTGAAGACCCCCTAACTTGTGCTTATGGAAAATCATTGCTTAGTTATGAGTTTAGATCTGAACAACAGGTTGTTTAGATTGGATAACTTCAGGCAGTAACAGTGGGTTTATACCGCATGTAGTTGGATTTGGTCTGGGTCAGGTTCTGATGTGCTGTCAGATTGTTCAATAAACTTGTCAAAGAAAATACAACATTTTTATGTTGTTTTGGTAAATTTTTTTAGTTTTGGTCTGGGAGAAACTTATTTTGAACTGGGTCAAAATCAGATGACTTGTTTCTGGTGTGGTCTGGGGCTAGCTCATAAAGTACGAATTGCTGTAGCTATTCTGGTTACTTTTGAGGAAAATCCGTATACCTATTTTTGTTTTTGTTTTTGGTTTTTTGGGGGTGGGGGTGGGGGGGGGGGGTGTCAGAGTTCAACTGTGTTAGGATTCTGATGTTTTATCAATATAAATGATAGCTCCAACTTGGAGATGGACACTGAAAGCACTGTTTTCTACCTAATAATGGTAATGCAGCTTAAGGAATACATCGATGACACAGAGGACTTGATCAACATCAAGCTGGTCAGTTCCTACAATCTGTACCCGTCTCCATCTCTTTAGTGCCTCTTGTATAGTTCACATTTGTGTATCCCTGAAAAATGCTGATTGATCAAAGTTCGGCAGGGCAATGTCCAGAACCAGCTTATACAGTTTGAGTTACTTCTGACAGCCGCAACATTTGTGGCTACAATCTTTGCCGTTGTCACTGGTGTTTTTGGGATGAATTTTGAGAGCTCGGTCTTTAGCAATCCGTGTACATTCAATTGGGTTCTGATCATTAGTGGTATCGCTTGCGGGTTCATATACGCATGCTTCTTAATTTATTTCAGAAGGAAGAAAGTGTTCCCTGTTTAATCAAGATGTATTTTTCCATACTCTGCAACCATTGCCAGTATTTAATCCTGAATTCATATGGAAGCTTTGTTTGAAGGCTCTACTGTCCTCTCACTATTTCGCGTCCGTCCGTTTTGGGTTTGGTATTTGCGCTGAGGAGAACTCCACACGGATTATCGAACTTGAGCAACCAAGAAAGCAAACATTATGCAATAAAGACTGATTTTCACTTTGAACTTGAATTGAATACAAGTCAAACTGAATACTTACAAACTACAAAATACGAATTTACAGCCCGCCAAAAACTAGTTTAACGCGAATAGCTGCAATAGCATCAACCTGACCTTAACAAAAAGCAACCTGACTCTAGAAGAAACTACTTTGCAAGGTCCACCAAGAGCTTCAAGACAACTTCAGCAAGTTGCACATACAGGGAAAACATTGCTTATGTTACCGCCTCCTCTATGACTACAGCTCCTTTGTCTATAATCGATACATACACACAGACGAACATATATAAACTATGTACTTGGATCGGCCATCATATCAGGAGGGCTGCATGTACACGGGCGCACATATATAATCTGTATGTCCTTGAACGGCCACCATACTAGGAAGCTAGTGTGGTAGGAGGGCAACTATCGACAGAGCAGGCCAGGATGTCCCTGTAATCCCTGGATATCCGGAGGGAGTCATAGACCTTGCCATCCCTGCTCTTCTTGTACTCGAACAGCAAGTTTGAATGACCAAACGCTGTTAGCTTTACAAACCCATAATCAAAGTCTCTGTATAGGCTCCACCGGGGCTGAAAATTGGCAAACTCTGTCAAGCTTGCCCCTCCTCCTCCAGCCACCACATGAATGGTCCCATTCAACGGGCCTTGGTAGTAGTCCCTCTCTTTCCGGGTGCATATGTTCTGCATCAAGCAAGCAAAACAAATTCGGCATTTCTTTCAGAAACAAAGACACTTAAAAGCTGCACAAAACAAAATGCAATCGCTTAATTTAACAAAAGGAACGTGACACACCTCATAAATAGGGCAGGTTCTCTCATAGTTGTGAACATGGCCAAAAAGGGCAATGTCAACCTTGTACTTCTGCCACAGCTTCTGAAGGGTCTCTCTCCCCATTGGTTCCTCGGTCGTTCCCTCTTCCATGTACCATTCGGAGGAGGAGTAACCAAGCACACGATGTGCCAGAAATATAAGCCATGGCTGTTTCTGACGATCTACTGAAGCAAGGCAGTGTTCAATGAACTTGTATTGCTCTGTCCCTTCTCTCCAATCTTCTTCTGTGTGTGCTATACAGAATCTGAACATCCCATAGTCTGTTGCATACCTGCAGGGATAGAATGGTAAATTCACAGAAAATATTAATCGAATATTTTTCCCTTCTTGAAAATTAATGATTTAAAAGAGCTAAACTCAACAATGGGGATGTAGCTCAAATGGTAGAGCGCTCGCTTTGCATGCGGCACAGGGTTCGATCCCCCGCATCTCCATTATAATTTAATTTATTTTGATGCCACTTTTTAAACAATGCTTCCCAAAGAGTATGCTTGCATACTATAAGACAACATGGCCTATTAGCTCAGTTGGTTAGAGCGTCGTGCTAATAACGCGAAGGTCGCAGGTACGAGACCTGCATGGGCCACTTTATGTTTTTGAAGGACATATTCTACTTGGATTTTTGAAGGACATATTTTTTGATATTTAAAAAATAAAAATAAAAAATGCTGACGCTATACCAGAACTTAGCCCTGTTTTCAGCAGGAGTGTAGAACATAGTCTGAGCAGCCACACCACACTCCCCTCCTGAATCATAGTTTCCATAGAATGACCCTGTCCCCGGCCAGTCTCGCTCATGGTTTCCACTGCAACAATGAATCGAGATTGATAAGCCCTCAATACAAATTTAAATCAAGCAATACAAATTATTTAATCTGTGAAAAATTCTCATCATACCTTGCAATCATGTAGGGGACTCTTGAGGCAATAGGTTCAATCTGTGCTGTAAATTGATCCCACTGTGACATATACCCATTTGCATAACATATGTCTCCTATATGAAATACGATGTCAATGTTCTCTAAGTCATTGATAAGCTGTTTAGTGGTGTTCAGAGAGCCGCGCTGGTAATTGTTGTACTCGTTTGAGCCATCCATCTCATCCTACAATGCCAAGGGGATGTGATCACTATGTAGACCCAGCAAATGACTCCTCTGGGTTGCAATCCAAACGGATCACAATAGGTTGATGGGTTCTTTAGATCAAAGCTTAGGTCATTTCGATTCAGGTTATGTTAGGAACTTAGTATCAATGAAAGTGTCAACATGGTTAGGAACTTAGGATCAATGAAAGTGTCAAAACAATCCAACATTCTCTATGTGGATGATATACTACAAGCAATTGCTAATGTGCTAATGCTTATGTGCAGCTGCTCAACGTAATCAAAAGTTCTGTTCTACCGCAGATACATGATGTTGGTGCTACATTACAAGATAAAAATGGATAACCAATTAGATGAAAAAGTATGCTAGGAATGTTCTAACTGACCTTTCCCATATCGCCAAAAATGATTACTTGTTGCAAAGATTCCTGACCAGGATATGGAGATGATTTGAACTTGTAATTTCGACTCCAAATATACGTGCCATTGAACAGTCTGTGCCCTAATCTGTACGCATACCTGTGTAGTGTTTCAGAAAAACAGAAGCAAAAATTCTGCATCATTAGGATTTTTTTTCCTTCAGAAGCCAAAGTAGAAGAGATGAATAGCAATTTAAGGACGAAAAACATACAGAGAATTAGGCCACAGGTCCTTGAGAAAACTGGTGTGTATGAATCCAGGATCACGCCAGCCCACTGTTCTCGCGGGTGCACCTGCGCATATTTGCAACATAGGAAGTCATTTCGCGAGTTCTATGGGAGAGAATAAGAATAGATCATCATCTCCTACTTTTCTGTGTAGTAGTGAATGGTGATCACTTTTTGAATCTCAAGTCCAATGAAAAACACCTTATTGCAAATTAGGAGCAATGCCAGTACATTGTTTCAACAGAGTAGACAAATGTCTTATAGTAAAACGTAATAGTACATCTAGTTTTCATAACTTGATCAGATTAGAAATTGCACATATAGTTTACAGATAGTGCATACGAAAGAACCTTTTTGAAACTCATGAACAAAATTTTGGCTTTGGATCAAACAGGGTAAACTATAACAGGACGTATAAACAGGGTTGAAATTTCGGGTCTTTTTTCATTTTAAAAAAAAAAAGCTCGATATGGACCTTTGCCGTGGACCCACCAGGTCTAGGAGGTTTCAAGATGTATGTAACCTTATCCCTGGCGTGAGATATAACAAAGCTTGTTTCCCAAAAAGCTTACAATACCATGTTAGAGAGGAAAAAATTATGTACCACACATGAAGTTGCGATGAAAGGTTAGCGTCCCAGCAGGAGACTGAGTTCTTTCCCCTCCTGTAGGTCCCCATTCAACAAAAGGTTCAGCCTCATCGATCCCATATCCACTTGTCCATGTTACAGTCATCTGCATGCAGTTTCGACAGATACTACATGTAACAAAACTTTTCTGCCTCAATTAAAACATACAACACTTTATCTTTGATGTAGGACAGAAAAAGGTCGAATTGAACTCCTAGATTTGAATCTGGTACTCAATATTTTAACATGATTATGGGCTAAGTCTAAGTGCGACTTTGTCGAACACTTAAGGAGGATTACTCAGAGCAAACCTAAAAGCACGAGCCGTAGAAAATCAGATTTAATTGCACATTTGTATTTCAATGCAGAAATGAGAAACGCCATCTCTGAGTTTGAAATTACTGAAAAGATGGTGGGGCTTACTTCATTCCAAGATTTTCCTTGAGCCAGTCTTGGGTAAACCGGTGCCTTTGGATTAGCAAATGATACAACATTTGACAGTGCCACCAGTTTGGGCTGCCATGAACAACTAGGTCAGATATGGGGTTCTTAGAAACATCTAAAGCCACTATGAAACAGAAGATGCTTTCCACAATTACCCCCCCTCCCCAAAAAATTGAACACGGATCTGCCAAAATCACATTCTTTTGAAGAACCTTTAGATGCTAGTGGATAGTACATTTGATAAACCACCGGTAAATAGAGCAAACGAGAAGTCTGATCGCTGGTTGATCAACTGAAGCCTCATTGTTCCTCTGCCCGTCTCCTTGTATTTAGGATTTGAGTGATTTGCATATTGGAACTGACAAAATTATATGCAATAGTCTTAGTCAATAGTGAGGCATCATTCATCAAGATGGAAGCAAAGCTCAGAAACATGGATTGTAAAACAGAGAGAAGTGGCATGCATCATGCACTAAACCTTGATAGGAGCAGTGCAGAGAAGAGGAGCATAAGTTCTAGGACTTTCAGCAGGACAGGTGGAAGAACTGCAAAATAATATGCAGATTTTTACATCAAAGATCCACAGTATTGACAAAATTGGTCTAGACTAGCGACAGATCCAAGGAGATCAAATGATATACCTGAAATTCGCAGGTGAAAAGACCCCAATCCAATCATCAGCTCTTGGTTCACTATGCCCATAGTCTAAGGTTACCCATTCAGAATTTCCACCCTAATCATATTCAAAGATTTATGCATAAGAATTAAAAGAGGAAGATGGTTCATGTCTTCAATAGGTTATTATTGTGATTGGTGAGCATGAGTAGCTTATTCTGAACTTATTATGAAATTATTTGCTAAATTTATTCCGATCTAAACTTATGTGAACTAATTCTGCAAAAAATAAACCGAAGATAATAGGGAGTGAATATAACATGATAGTGGTTGTTGCAATTCCAACATCAAACACAATATATATACACAGTCTCATCTGAAAGATTGCCTCGTAGCCAAGTTGAGACAGATTTAAAACTATGAATTGGCTGCTACTTTAACAATTAAAAGAGAACAGGAACATGATAATTTGCCCTATCTTTGAGGAATTATCAGGAAATAGACACTAGAATTATACCTTAACTCCAAGAATAGCAGGAGTGACCCTGATGTAAGCCAAATCATGAAGAGCAAAGGTGGCTTTATGGATTGCAATTTTTGATAGAGGCTGATGATCATCTGATGCCACTCCATGGAGGGTTAGACAAACCCATAAAATTGCCACCCAAATTAGACCAAAAACTCTCATCATCTCCATAAACTTAAAAAAAAAAAAACAAAAAACGTTAATATCCTGTTTTATTTACACTAAAGTTAACTCACTAAACCCTCCTTCAACCATCAGAAATCAGAATCCCGGAAACCCCAGAAGCTGCAGAAAATCACAAGCACAAAATTGACATTAACTAGGTGATAGAGCTGCAATTAGAGATAGCAAAATTTACAGAAAATACCCAACGGGTGAGCATAAAAAAGGAAAAGAAAGGAAGCTAGAACGAAACTATGCATCATATATTAGAACAGACATGGTCAACTGGGTAAATTCAGAATGAATTAAGACGTAAAGAGAAACAGAGAAAGCACTCACCTGAGCAAGTGCAGGACGAAGAACAAGAGAATGAAAAATTTGAACTAACAGCCAATAATGAGGGAGGGTTCATCAAGATCCTAATCTTTGTGGATTGCAAACACTCATACAATTGTATTGTTCCCAATTCACTTTTCAGTTTTCACTACTTGATATTTTGAGGTGTCTTTGATTTTTATTTTTTTTTTTTGGTTCACCAATTTTTTTTTTTCTGCACCAAAAAAAAAAGAAAACCTATAAATTTTTTTAACACCCCTAATATATATTTAATTCCTTCTATTTCTGTTTCAACTAGATCTATAAAATGGATCAAGTTGGGTCGACCCATTTAATAAACATGTCAATTTTGTGTCGGCTTTGAAATATCTTAGGTTTGCTCAAAATTAAAAAATAACAAATTTCCATACTAAATGGTCAAATCATATCGACTTCGAGTCAAACTCAGTTCGGTTCGGATCAACTCAGACTTTTCCAACTCTAGTTTCAGCGCCACTTTTATTTATTAAATTTGTTTCCAAAACGTTTTAATCTCATACAACTATAGTTTCATTTGAATGAGACGATTTTAAAATACTTATTGTAACATGACATGTTATATTGATTTACGTCACATTAATCATTTTAATATAATTTTGTGTGAGATAATCTTATCTAAAAATTTATATCAAACAAACATATCTTTATATAATAAGTGTAAAAATGTGTAAGCGGTTGATGGGCCTCCAAATTCTAATCCTATAAACTATGTGCACTCTTGCCTAAAACATTAACCCTGCATATTTTTCGAATTCAAAAAAGTAAATAAATCATTGAAAAAATTAAAAAAAAATTGATATATAGGTAGTTAGGACATCCACACAAGTACAAACTTTTGAAACATACTATACCATGTCTATGCCACCAAGTTGATGTACATTGAATTTTGGTGTGACTGCTCTCTGTATCCGTCCTCAATCTCACCTCCTCTCTCCAAATTTTACAGCCTCCATTCTATTATGAGTAATCGCTCATGAGGTTCAATGTCTTTTCAAAACCTACACCCTTAGAATCCATTTGAATTAGTCTTATTGACTCAAAATTTTAATTTGTCATTTTAATAATTACCCATGATTATGGAAGGGCTGTTAAGTTAAACTTTGAGAAATTTTATACCTGTTTCTTTCTTTTCTTGTTGAAACTCTAGAGTAAGGACAAGTGAGACCCCATGATCAATTGATTGATTGGAAGCAATTAAGAATATGTGAAAGAAGATTCCTCTACATATGGTCGGGTTGGGCAGGTTTGCCTACAATCCCAGATAATGACACATGACTTGTGCTTTGCCACGTATTCCTTTGTCTTATTCCCTATCGAACAAAATAACATACGTTAATTGATGATTTACTTTAGGTTATACTGACTGAAGTCATCTTAAATAAATTAGTTGTTATATTTAAATTAGAAAATTATTTAAAATTAATAGTAGTGTTTTCTCTTTTTATAAAAGTCATTTTTTATAAACTCTTTCTTATATTTATCAGATGAGATTTGTCTCATTCAAAATTTGCATAGAATATCATGTAGAAATAAAAATTTTAAAACACTTAAGTACCTTTTTTTATTTTTATATAATGACTTTCATCAAAATAAGATTTATTTAAAGATTTATGCTTCTCTCTGTTCTCCTAATTTGATCCACTAACAAAAATAAGACTATAAGAGGGAAATTTTTATCCACACAACAAAACTCATAAAAGAAAAGATCTAAAACATTTTATTAGCATTTTCAAACTGATCAATATAAAATAAGATTTATTTTAAAATTGAGCATTTGATATCGTACTTTTGGAGATCTTATGAATTATTTGTTATCTATGTAAAATTGCAAGAGTAATCGAGCATGCAGCAAAGCCTGAAGACCGAGCCATTGTTAGGCTCATGGCTAATTGGCTGCGCGTCCAAGTCTACCAGCCAACGGAGTCGCCTAATCTAATGCAGTGACAACTGGCAACCAATGGGGATGTAGCTCAAATGGTAGAGCGCTCGCTTTGCATGCGAGAGGCACGGGGTTCGATCCCCCGCATCTCCATTATAATTCAAATTATACTTGCAATTTTTTTTCTTTTTTTAAACAATACTTACAAATTTATACTTGCAAACTGCCCAACAAGATGGCCTATTAGCTCAGTTGGTTAGAGCGTCGTGCTAATAACGCGAAGGTCGCAGGTTCGAGACCTGCATAGGCCATGCTTTATTTGTTAAGGTATTGATGTCACGCTAGAACTTTAGCCCTGGAACATCCATGATCTCCCACCTTGGGGCTTGGGCTAGATGGGCTTATAAAGCATTTTAACGACGACTACATACTCGAGTTTTAGCCGATACCAGCAAAACTGAAGCAAGATAAGTTCGTACCCAAGCACCTAGTTCAGGCACAGGTACTTTAACCAACAATCCATGTTAGAGAGAGATTGTGAATTGAAGAGTGCTAATTGCTATACATTTAAGGCTCAAGATGATAATTGAATGGCTATCTATTTACATTGTTCTTGGTTTTAGATTAACAGATTGTTACTGCTTAGAGACAACATTCTAAATAAATTGCCAATAGTCGCAACATGGCACATGCCAAATGCCCAGTAGCAATTGAACAAAAATTAACATTGTACATACAAGTACCAGCTATCCGCTTTCATCGTTACAGAAACAGGTAGAACAAGAGCATTTCAACACAAGATTAAGCAAAAAACCTCCACGTCACTGAATAGACAGAGAATTATAGAAGCTGGGGATCATCATCAACAAAATCTTCTGCTTGTTTTAAAGTGAAGTAAATGTGAGCAGACGACAAAGCGTACAAATTGTCTTAACAGCAGTAACTAGGCAAAACAAGCTAAGAGAAAAGACAAAATACAAAGGACCGAACAAAAAGGCACAACACTTAAAACAGAGAGGTTCCCTTGCCCTTCTTGTCTCCACCAATCTCAAAGTGCTTGCATCTCTGCAATGCCAGCAGTAAACACATTATTAGGAGGAAAACAACAAGAATACGAAATATGATTTATACAGTTGGTCAATAAACAGTAACCTTAATGGCGTGCTGAGACACATGCTTGCATGACTGGCATTGTAGCCTCAACACAATCTTCTTGGTGGTCTTGGCCTGTTCAGAGGCACCAAAACACGTCACACCTTGAAGATAACACAGTTCACCACCCGCAGAATGAGATAATAGAGTTTTTATACCTTCTTGTGAAAGACGGGCTTTGTCTGACCTCCATAACCCGACTGCTTCCGATCATAACGCCTCTTTCCCTGAGCAGCCAAACTATCCTTTCCTTTCTTGTACTGCGTCACTTTGTGCAAGGTATGCTTCTTGCATTCCTTGTTCTTGCAGTAGGTCTTCTTCAGCTTGGGTACGTTCACCTATAAACATAGAACCCACTGTTAAAAACTTAAAACAAAGATAACAGAACTCATGAAATATAGAAGCTTCTCATTAGCATAAGGCAGCCACTAAAAATAGCACTTCGCACACAGAACTGGAGAAGGCAAGGCCACCATTCATGCGCACAAATAATCATTGTGGAGTCTGCAAAGACAAACAAGCAAGCTCACAACTGATGGATCAGAACCAGCATGTTGTTCTAAACCAGGCCCAGGAGAGGCACTGAACAGGGCCAACAGGGCAATGGAATTATACAGGCAATATTATTACCAAGTTATGCGAATTAGAATGTAACCACTAGAATATCATCAATTGCCTAATCTTTCTGCCTTGATTTCTTGATACTAAAAATAATACTTCAACCTCATGGGATAAATCCATATATGTCATATTAATTTCAATGGAGCTTAAGAAAATAAGAGTGACAAAGGAGAAGGGAAAATTCTATGAGGAAATGATGAGGCGATATGACAGAGAGCTCATGTGTGTTGGGAGCCAGAGTTCAGATGGAGAGGGAGGAGATTAGAGAGGATAACTGAAGAGAAAGATCCGACATTCGTACTAATTTCCCAGATGAAGGGTACCAAGTTTGATACTCCTCACTTTATGGAGTACAATATGTGCAGCAATATTATTCCAGTATGACATATATAACCTTCATAAGATAACAATATCACAACATCAGAACTATCCCAAAAAATACCCACAAAGTGAAAACAGTTATATGCTGATCTGCCTCACACAACATCTCCATTTCTATCTAATAACTGCAATGTGAGAGAGAAGAAGAAAACAAAAACCTTGTTTCATATGGTTCTTTCTGATCCTTATTTCATATCTGCCCCCCCCCCGGAGCACTGCTTTCCTCTGCATAAACCATTTTACAATCCAAAACTTTCTCCATCTTTATTTTCCCATAAGTAAAATTCCCTTACATGCCCATTTCCTCTGAGCTACCCCTCTTCTTAAGGTCCACTGAATCTTAAAAACACTAACACATTGTTTGGATTGAGACAGAAAGAGGGAATGGAGGGGAAGAGAGGAGAAGGTAATGGAGGGGAAGGGAAGGAAAGGAAGATGCTTTGTAGTCACCTTGTTTGGATATGTTGTAAAGAGGGGATGGAGGGGAAGAGGGAAGAATTATTAAAAATCTTTCTTTCCCCTCATTTTGGGGGTGAATAAAAATGAGGGGAATAGTGGAAAAATGAGGGTAAAATATTCCCCTCGGTTCTCCTTCCTTCCCCCTCATTTAATATTCCCAAACAAGGAAAATATGTGTTCATTAACCTTCATTCCCCCCCTTCTCCTTCTCTACCTTCAATCCAAACATACCGTAATATATACAAATAAATGCCTTTTTTGCAGGATTGTGGTGGGATTGGAATCCGGTTTGGGTTCACAAAGCGCATGCACTTGCCATAGTCGCTCATTTGTGATGGCATCTAGATCTCATTTTATACCTTTTTGTTTTTGATTGCCAATTTTAAGGACTATTCACAAGCTACTCGATCAAACAAACACTGAACTATATTCCGGTTCTTGATAGCTATTACTCAAAAGCACTACTCAAGAAAAACACATGTTCCTAAAAACAAATCCCCCTACCATTACAACGCCACAGAGTGATTAACTTGGAGCATTTCACCTCGTTTTCCGGTATGCTACACCCAAATTCCCAAAACTTCTATCCGCACATAACGATGACAAGAAGTACAAAAACAGATATATACTGTAGTCATAATTCCACAAAGATCAGAAGACATCATTTTGCAATTCATTCAACTGTCGAGAAATTAGCCAATCAACTAACATTTAACGATTTTAAAGCGAATTCAAGGGCATCTCCAGCAGCTAGAAACAGGCACGAGGGATAGAGAGAGAGAGTACCATGGCGACTGACGATGGGGGATCCTCTGCTGAAAAATCCAAACACATAAGTGTATCATTCATCGAGAAAGTGAAGGAAAGATTACAGAATGGCCATAGCCATGGCCAAAGCCAAGGGCTCACTAGCCACGGAGACGGAGAGGGAGAGGGAGAGGGAGAGGGGACTACCTCAAAGGTCGACGGAGGCGCAGCAGCAGAGCAGAGTGCTTCATTTCGTTGTCGTCTGACCTTATAAATTGAGCCTAAAACCCTAAGAGTCCAACGGGCCAATCAAACCCGGCCCATTATCAGGAACCAGTTTTGTGTCCCGGTTTTCCTATCCTGGGCATCAATTGCTTTTGTTAACGTAATTTTCCTATATCCATGCTCATGTGGCGATTAATTATTACCACAAATTCATGGGTTAAACCCTCTCACATAAAACAAATAGAAAATATTATAAGACGGAGTCTTTCATGGTTAATTTTTTTGAAGTTTTGTGATGCTAATTATGTGTTTTGAAGTGATTTTTTAATTTAGGGGTAATTAACAATTCTTTGAATAGTTACTTTTATTATAGTTATCCCTAAATGCACTATTAGTCATCCTAATTGTTTTAAAAGTCACTATAAAAATATTTGTCTGATAATACGTCTTATGTGAAATGGTCTTGTAATTATGAATTGTCAAGACAATATCGAAGTTCAAGATCTTATTGTATCTGCTAGGGTATTACACTCCAAAACAAAATACAGGTCTAAACCTTAATAGCCACTCTATTGGAGTCATAAAAAGCCAGTGAAGTAATCAACTTAGGAAGTCTTGTGCTATCCCAGGGGTCTGAGTCCGATTAATTGATTAAGATGCAAAGCCTAAGGTTCACCAGCCATTAATTGATTAAGACGCAAAGGGTCGAATTGACATTCACTTGTAAACTCAGAAGAATAAAATGACGAACTCAAAAAGAATCAAATGAAATGTGAAATCAAAAAGCTGATTTTCTAGAAAACAAAGTGAGTGAAATCTCAGCATGACATCTTCATGGACTCTTTAGCATCAAAGGGCAAAAATATGAAACCTTTATTCAATCATCCCACTTCAAAAGACAACACAGATCTCCCAAATGATTTGATTTATGAATTAAGATGCTAGTGTTGCTGGGGGGCAACTATCCACAGAGCAAGCCAGGATGTCCCTGTAATCCCGAGATATCCTGAATGAGTCATAGACATTGCCATCCCTGCTCTTCTTGTACTCAAACAGCAAGTTCGAATGGTCAAACGCTGTCAGCTTTACAAACCCATGATCGAAGTCTCGATATAGGCTCCACTTGGGCTGAATCCCTGCAAACTCTGAGTCTAAGACACTAGCCCCTGCCCCTCCGGCAACCACATGAATGGTCCCGTTCAATGGCCCTTTGTAGTAATCCTTCTCTTCCCGGGTGCATATGCTCTACATCAGGAAAACGAAAAGAACTCAGCTTAAGGTGATAAAATACGGCTTCTAACGAAACAGGCTATCAGTTGCGGATCCAAAAATTTTGTGCAAGGATGTCTATCTTTTACACTTCCTAGACTTTTCATATATACAAGGAATTTTTTTACAGGAGTTCACTTCAAAATTTGAGGATTTTTATACAGGACACTACTAACCTGACATGTGCTTGATTGCCTAACTCAATGCAATTTTACTCGATATTAGTCGTTCAATAATGACTTGAGGCCTAAGTAACTGTTTGAAACTGAACCTACCTGAAGTTAACTTGCGTTGGTGATGAATGAAAAGTAGAACCACATGATTACGACCCATGACTGGCAAAGGATCGGTACCCAACTCAACCTAGACTTGATATCATATTTATTCACCCGACCCATATCTAGCAGACACAGCATATTAATTCCTAGGTGATGATGTTTATTGGGGGGTGAGGTTACACACATACCTGATATACAGGGCAGGTTCGTTCATAATTGTGAACATGACCAAAAAGGGCGATGTCAACCTTGTACTTCTGCCACAGCTTCTGAAGACTCTCCCTGCCCATTGGCTCCTCAGTTGTCCCTTCGTCCATGTACCACTCACAGGAGGAGTAACCGAGCACACGATGTGCCAAAAAGATGAGCCATGGCTGCTTCTGACGGTCCACTGAAGAAAGGCAGTGCTCGATGAACTGGTATTGTTCTGTCCCTCCTCTCCAGTCTTCTTCTGTGTTTGCTATGCAGAATCTAAACATGCCATAGTCTGTGGCATACCTGCAAGAGGGGAATCAGCACAAAACATGATTAAATATTGATTATGTATGTCGTGGATCTATATATTATAACGATAGCAATGCGAGAACAAAAGGGGATATAGCTCAAATGGTAGAGCGCTTGCTTTGCATGCGAGAGGCACGGGGTTTGATCCCCCGCATCTCCATTATAATTTACGTATTTCTGTACTACTTTTTTAAATAGCATTGTTTTTGATTGCTCAAGACAGCTTAATAACACGATGGCCTATTAGCTCAGTTGGTTAGAGCGTCGTGCTAATAACGCGAAGGTCGCAGGTTCAAGACCTGCATGGGCCATATTTTTCGCGGAGTGCAAAAATTTGTACAGTTGTCTGATTTATGCCTACTTGGTGATCACTTGGTGATCTTCACTGTCACAATTTTTGGGGAAATCTTCATCTAATAATTCATTCGGGTTTCATATCATTTCATAGATGGGCAAGTTTTTCACCTAAAGACTTATGACATGAACTTCGTCAGTGTATTGGTGTCGATTAGCTGGTGTATTGCCAAAAATATTTTCCTTCCCACTAAAATCATGAATTCAAATACACTTCTCCACTCTGCAGTGAACATTGGAGTGAGAATATGTATAAACATCATTGTAGGACACCCAGGAGCAGAGCCACTAAGAGGTAAGGGGGTCAATTGTCCCTCAACTTTTTGGGGGGGAAAAAAATTAAATATGAAATATTCTGATGAAAAAATAATAGATATATATTATATAGTTCTTAAATACTTCACAAAGATTGCATAGTTGAGTGGTTGCTTGCTTGTCCCTTTGTGTGGGAGGTTGTGGGTTTGTCTCCTCATGTCACCTTGTATGTAATTTTTTTTTAACTTTTGCGAGTGTCCTTTAAATTTCTTCTATTTTTGTTTCTCAACCCACACACCGTCCTCCTCTCTCTGCCCTCACCCACGCTCAATGCCCCTTCTTGTTACGCACTTTATTTTTAGAATTATTAAAGTTTATGTTATATGTATTATTAATCTCGTCCACCTTACTTTGAATCCTGGCTCCGCCCCTGAGAACACCCTCAGGTAGTTTGGACACAACTTTTGCTCAATTTAAATAGAGTAATTGCATACCAGAATTTAGCTCTGTTCTCAGCAGGAGTGTAGAACATAGTCTGGGCAGGCACACCACACTCCCCTCCTGAATCATAGTTCCCATAGAAGGACCCTGTCCCTGGCCAATCCCGCTCATGGTTCCCACTGCAACAGTGAACAACGATGAGTGATCTCTCAATAAACTCAAATCAACTAACAAAAGTTATTTAGACTGGAAAAATCTCAACAAACCTTGCAAGCATGTATGGGACTCTAGAGGCAATGGGTTCAATCTGAGCGGTGAATTGATCCCACTGTGAGAGATATCCACATGCATAAGATATGTCTCCTATATGAAACACAATGTCAATGTTCTCCACGTCATTGATCAGCTGTTTGGTGGTGTTCAAAGAGCCCGACTGGAAATCGTTGTAATCGCTTGACCCATCAATCTCACCCTGTCAAACCAAGACTAAATTTCCTTCACATACGTGAACAATCACAGTGTCATATTTCATTATGAAACCTATTATAGGTTCTTCACGCACAGTTAAGGGTTTTGGTCGAGTTGGTTCCTTATTAACATATTAGATCCTCCTCAAGAGGTCTCAAGTCTGCAGCTATAATATTAAATTACTATGAAAGGTATGAGAGGAGACTGCACAGTAACAGGCTTCAAGCCCAAAAGGCATTTATGCTCGTTTCATCTTATAAATTTCCTAAAACAACTTGCATCAAATTTTAAGGCTGACTTTAGAGCTCATCTGAAAAGTCAAAGACCAACTAGAAGTTTCAGAGGTTTACAAAATTCAGAGATGCTACACTAATTTCAAAGGTGTTCTTCAAATCACAAGGCTCATCCTAAATATTTCAGGGCCTCTTCTAAGAATTTCATACCTCTCTCTATAATTGTAGAATCACTAATATTTAAGGCTAAAGTTTTTGAGCAAATCCAAATAGAAAAGAGAGAGTAAATGTTGATGATAAAACCTCAAGAGGACAACTCAACATGAAGGGCACCCCCCCCCCCCAAACACCAAAAAAAGGAAAACGTCCAAGAGCAGCAATTCTCCCATTGAATGCTCTTCAGATGCTTGTATTTTATAGCCTCGGTGAAGTACTTTGATAAAATGTGGATACAATTAAATATTTTGAAAAGAAATATTCCAACCTTCCCCATATCGCCAAAAATGATGATTCGTTGTAATGAATCTTGACCAGGATAGGGAGACGATCTGAACCTGTAGTTTTGACTCCACACATATGTACCATTGAACAGCCTGTGTCCTAATCTGTAAGTATACCTGCATAGTATATCAGAAAAGATAGAAGGAAAGAAATTCTGGATCACATTCTGAACTTGTTTAGTACTTTGAGGATCATAAGCATTCACATCAGAAACAAAGTCAAGATAAAATGAAATGTAGAAAGTATAGCTAGCCATACAAATGGTCCAACAAAAGGAAAGCAGAAGTACAGGGAGTTTTTCCCTTCCTTTTAAGTTTTAACTACCTCCTCTAGCACGCCTTTCTACAATGCCACCACATCTACACTCTGCACTTGGCCCATAACCAAAATCCAAAAAACAAAACCAAAAAAAAGACATACAGAGAATTGGGCCACAACTCCTTCAGAAAACCCGTGTGTATGAATCCAGGATCACGCCAGCCCACTGTTCTTGCAGGCGTACCTGTCCGTTTTTGCAACATATAAAGAAGTGCTTTTCAGAATTGGAAAACAAATCAAAAAAATCTATATCGTGCATAAGAATTACCCAAACAAATGAGAGTTATCACCTTAATATCAAATCACTTGTGATCTATCATCTATAGTTTCCTTGATATGTTGATCATAGAAACAGTTAGGAGCTTTGGAGGCAGGAAGAGTTTATCGCCAAAACTGCTCAAGATAATTACGTTTCTCAAGTTAATGATACTACCATCTAGTGAATCGTAGAGGTATTATATGGCTTGGTTTGCAGCATTTCTTGGTAATTGCAGCAGTCACTTATAGATAATTTTAGAAAGTGCATCCAGAAAGGCTTGTTCCAATAGAGTTGATAAGATTCACTGAGGGGGTAGACTTTCAGCTTTGAATTATATGAGAGGTGAGAAGGAAATACTTATGTACCACACATGCTATTACGGTGAAATGTTAGCGTGCCAACTGGAGATTGAGTTGTTCCCCCTCCTACTGGTCCCCATTCAACAAAAGGTTCCGCTTCTTCAGTCCCATATCCACTTGTCCAAGTTACAGTTATCTGTATTTAAGAATTTAAAAAGACTGCATGTCAGAAATTAGAATACAATGGGAGCAAAACGAACAGCAAGAATAAATTAAAATCGAAGTTTCTGTAAGCGCTTCACAAAATCAGATGGATTCAGCAAACTGAACAAAGTAAATTAAATCAAGTTTGAAGGCTATTAGAAAGAATAGCAATGAAGCTTACTTCATTCCACAATTTTCCTTGAGCTAGCCTCGGGTAAACCGGTGCCTTAGGGTTAGCAAACGATATAGTGTTCGACACAGCTACCACCGTGGGCTGAAAAGAATAACCAATTCAATTGTAGAGGCCCTAGTCAAACATTTTATTTGGAGATATGTGAATGGACAACTCCTCAATATGCCATAAAAATAAATGAAAAAACAACAGCAATGACCACTTTCCCCAATGTGAATCCCGCTAGGCCAGGATCTGGGAAGAACCTTATGTATGTGACCTTAACCTTGAGAGATGTTTAAAAGAGACCATACAATCGATCCCCCCAAAAAAAGAGACCCGTACAAATAATGCAACACAGTTCAGAAAAATCACATGATATGAAGAATGGTAGGATGTTCACGCTAGTGTGTAGTACATTTGACAAACCACCAGTGAATAGGGCAAACGAGAAGTCTGATCTCTGGTTGATCAACTGAAGCCTCATTCTTCCATTGCCTGTCTCCTCGTATTCAGGATTCAAGTAGGTTGCATATTGGAACTGCCAACAACATAAGCAAGAATAACACTTGATTGTTTGCCAGATCAAGAAGGCAGTAAATCTCATAAACAAATGCTAAAGAAGAGCAGCAAAGATATGCGCTGAACCTTGATAGGAGCAGTACAAAGCAAAGGAGAGTAAGTTGGTGGGCTTTCAGGTGAGCAGCTTGACTCACTAAAAATAATCAATGATTTAAGTGTATACCATCATCTTCTACAGCAGCCAAAAAAAAATTAGACTAGCCAGAGTACTAAGCTGAGAAATTGACATACTTGAAATTCGAAGGTGAAAATACCCCAATCCAGTCATCAGTTGACGGTTGGTTGCACCCATATTCCACGGTCACCCACTCTGAGCTTCCACCCTAATCACATCCAAAAACTTTACTTGTTAAATTGAAAGACTTGTTGGGGGGGGGGGGGGGAGCCTTATGACTTCAGTAGGTTTTTGGATTGTACCTATCACTGGCAGGGTAGTGATATTATTCTTCATAGGGTATTAGTCCTAAGACTTAGGGCCTGTTCTTTTAGTGGGTAAATTCCAAAATATCAACCTCAACTCACTTCAACCTACTTCAACCCACTTCAACCAACTTCAATCAACTTCAACCCATTTCCACTATTTTAACCAAGTTCAATTCATCACATAAAAAAAATTCAACCCACTTCAACCCACTTCAACCCATACTTCAACCCACTTCACCCTTTTACCCACCCCAATTTGCCCACGAAAAGAACAGAACCTTAGCAAATACAATTGATTGCAGCACCTAAGTAAACCAAAATATGTACCTGAATCGCAGCTAGGGTATTCTGCTTTACCCCTACAGTTGAACTGTAGAGAGATTGTTTCCACCACAACTATATTTCACTGCTTACTAATTTCAACACAAATGAAGTAGAGGAAAGTTTGCGGAATACATTTGAGGATCAATTATCAGGAAAGGATGGGAAAGGATACAGGAAATACACCTTTAGTCCAAGAACACTAGGAGTGACTTTGATATAAGCCGAACCATGAACAGCAGCAGTGGCCTTATGGATCGCAATTTTGGACAGAGGCTGGTGATAATCTGATGCCACTCCTCGGAGGGTTAGACAAACCCATAAAATTGCCTCCCAAATCAGATGAAAAGCTGTCATTATCCCCACAAACCTTGACAAACAAAAAGAAAGGTAATTTCATCTTTTCTGTAAATACTTTGATTCATTTCATTACAATCTCTTTAAGGCATATTGCATAACACAACAATAGCAAAAACAATAATGGTATAAAGCCCACCGAAGTGGGTCTGGAAGATCCATTTATGGGCAACCTTCCCTACCTCAGCAAGTGAAAAGGTGGTTGTTTCCAAGATACCCACAAAGAAAAGACTTCTGAAAATGGGTCTTAAAGAGCTAAACACTTTAGATTAGAAATAAATTGCAAAGACATGAGATATCACCAAAAAAAGAACAACAAATGAATTGCAAAGAACCTAGAAAAGAAAGGAAATAGAACCATGGATTGATCAACAAATGACGCAATAGATAATTCAATCAATCAATATTAGGGTGCAGTCCACTAATCAGATATTCAATACTCATCTTAAGTTTTTACTAGACGTTGCCAACGGCCAAATAGTCAAGAGACAAAATGAAAGCGCAAGAGGATGGAAAATTTCACAGCTTGGGAAGAACAAAACAATAGACAATCCCAGAATTTGCAGAAGAACACAAGCACAGAAATTGACACTGACCCACAAGACAGACTTCCCAGCAGAGATTCCAAAACTCAGTAAAATGATAAAAACAGAGAAATCATGCATCAAATCAAGACATTGAAAAGAAATGGTGAACTGGGTCAACACAGAAGGGGTTAGAAAGCAAGAGTGAAGCATAAGGAACACTTACCTGAGCGAGAGGAAGAAGAAGATAAACAATGGAGAATTAGAGCTGAAATAGCAAATGATGGGTTGACATTAAGATGATGGTTGATGAAAGCTGCTACTCTATCCATGATTAAAACAATCATCATTTTCCTGTTTTGCTATCTTACACAAGCGATGGTTGGCAGTCCTAGAACAAGTTGGTCGCTTCTGTAAATTTTGTTTTGCTCCGCAGAAAAATACTTTGCTAGTACGTGACAATTTTGCTTTAAAATTAAGTGGTCAAAACTAAAAAAGCCCAAGTGGTAAAATTTAATACTGTTTGGCAGCTTTGCCTTTGGAATGGTCAAGTCATCGTTGACATTTTTTGACAATTTGATATGAGATTTTTTTTTGGGGGGGGGGGGGGGATGTCAATGTCAAGTCAATGGAAATGATATTACCATTCTTTTGGTAAAAATTTTTTAAAAAATTTTAATTAAATAGATTTAGAAAGTAATTTCAAATCTTCCGCTATAAGAGGGTGAACACTTAATAATAACCTTGAGAGGGTCAATAATTACTGTATTAAATTAGGCATTGGTATAATGTAGAACAATTCAAATATTTTTTGATGGTTAATTATGAATAGTATACAAAAAAAGTTTTACAATTAGCAGACTCCAAATATGAGTTCAAACTTATCTGTTTGTAAGTGAGAGATGGAGATTTAACAGCAGCCACTAGATAGAGTCGAGACTACCAGCCTCGAGCTTATTACACACTTTATTATTATTTTTTTTCAAATCTTAAGTCAACGCGGAACTTGAGGACAAATTTAAAAAAGAAAAAGGGGCAGCATGCTTTTTGAAAGGGACGGGCACACAGTACCATAGTCCTTGCCCTATCTGAAAATTTGATGGAATTTGATGCCCTCATTTGCCCTGGGCCACTGAAAAATGTTAAAGGCTCCTGTAGTTTTACACTAAGTACTCCTACTCTTCCAAAAAAAGTTACATAAAAACATACTTCAACCAACATACATTTCAGTCATGGATGCTCACATCAAAATATTTTATGAATCAAGCACCTGAATACTTCCATATACAACAATCCAAAAGGTATTGCACGTTCTTTGGATCCAAAGATAAATCAGTTCAAAGGGAAAACAATTTCTGAAATCTGAAGTACTAGTGAAGTTTCAACTGTATTTTCATGCATATAGTCACACTGGTATGTATAAGTAACAGGAGAGCAAGCAAACAGGGCTTCTCACGTCTGTGTCATATAATGCCGAAAATGTAAACCAGTTTGAACCATCTAAAGGGTACTCCAATTCAGTTAGGATCAAGAGGCCAAGGTTGAGCTAGGGCAACTATCCACAGTGCAAGCCAGGATGTCCCGATAATCTCTTGATATCGTGAATGAGTCATGGACTTTCCCGTCACTGCTCCTCTTGTACTCAAACAATAAGTTCGAGTGGTCAGTTGCTGTGAGTTTCACAAAACCGTAATCTTGGTCTCTGAAAATGCTCCACCTTGGTTGAAGTTCAGAAAATTGTGCAAGACTAGCCCCCCCTCCTCCTGCAACTACATGTATTGTTCCATTGAAGGTTCCCGTGTAATGATTCCTCTCTTGACTGGTACATATGTTCTGCAATAAGAAATGCAAAAGTTACAATGCAGAAATATCCTAGAGCGTATTACTACATTAGACATACCTCTTAAGGAGAGTAACATGCCAATAAGATCGTGGTCTAATGGTTAAGGGTTAACATCAAAGCTGGTATCAGGGTTGTTCCCCCTTCTCCATTGGATTTTATTGTTCTTTTTGAATCATGTAAGCTAAAAGGGAGAAAAAGAGGATTAGATGGGAGTTGAGTTTGAAACCCAACAGGGACCTTGTACTCTTCCTTTCCAAAACTCTTGCTCATTAAAGTGGCCCAAAAGGTCAAAAGTGGTTGGCGGCTTATGTAACCCAGACGGTAAATTTGCATCCTGTCATTGTAATTCACCGATTTTGGAGAAATCCTTTTTTGGGGGGGGGGGGGGAATGCCCATTTTTAAGTATATCCGATATTCATGTTTGGTGTGTCCAACAAGGGGTACGTTTGGATAAAATGAAAATTTTATGTAGCATTATTGCGGGCCTAGATGACTTCCATGGCTAACAAAATTTTAAAAAATATATTAAAAAACAGAAGACGATGGGGAAAAAACCTCATAAACTGGGCATGTTCTTTCATAGCTGTGTGCATGGCCATAAATGGCAATGTCAACCTTGTACTTCTGCCACAACTTTTGAAGGCTCTCCCTGCCCATAGGCTCTGCAAATGATCCTTCTACTGCATAAAAGTCAACTGAAGAATAACCCAACACACGATGGGCAAGGAAAATCAGCCAGGGTTGCTTTTGCCGATCTACAGTAGCTAGGCAGTGTTCAATAAACTTGTACTGATCTGTTCCTTCTCGCCAATCATGTTCAGTATCAGCTATGCAAAATCTGAACATCCCATAGTCAGTGGAGTACCTGCACAAAGAAATAACCGAAACATTTACTCCAACAGCTAAGATGTATTCACTTGAAGATAAGAATGGCTTAATGCATCTCAATATATTGTTTCCAGTTGTATATATACCAGAACTTTTCTCGGTTTTCAGCAGGAACATAGAACATTGTCTGAGCTGGTACACCACATTCTCCCCCAGAGTCTTGGCTCTGATAGAAGGATCCTGATCCGGGCCAGTCTCGCTCATGATTCCCACTGCGAGAATAAAGCAATCATTGACCTAAAGAAACACTGTAGTTGCACATGTGACATTCGAGAAATTAAGAGAGAATAACACACCCAGCAATCATAAAAGGAATGGTTGAAGCAATGGGCTCAACCTGTGCCGTGAACTGATCCCACTGAGATAGATAACCATTTGCATAAGTGATGTCTCCAATGAGGAAGACTATATCAGTGCTGTCCAACTCATTGATGAGCTGTTTAGTGGTGTTAAGAGAAGCGCGCTGAAAATTGTTGTATTCGTTTGAACCATCTATTTCATCCTGAAGCAGTAACAATCAATACAGCAGTCAATGTTATATGATACTCAGAGATGAAAGCAAGGATGCATAATCCTGTGAAAGAATGTTACCTAGACTCGACTGAGAATGTTTGACATGCATGTGTTTAGGACTTGGTAGTAGAATAACCCCCTCCCCCCACCCCGAATACCACCCCTAGTGTGGATCTTGTTGGAGCAGGATCTTGAGGAGATCTAAATGTAGCCAGTCTTTCCCTCGCAAGTTGTTTCCAAGAAGCAGAGATGCAAGCAAACTCATCTACTTGAAAATTTAGCATTTTATGGGGTAAAACATTATAGCTGATGCCACTCGAGGTGAAAGCAAGGGCGCAACATCATAGTTGATCTTAAGTGAAACGGGATGAGCATGCAGTGCTTGACAATGATTAGAGACGAGACCACATTTGTACCAATGAAGACAAAATTTCCACCTCCTCAGCGTAGAAGCTACAGAAAGCTTTCTACGGGAAGACATAAATATTTCCACAATGAAATGTAATCAATGCAACACATCATGAAGAAATTAGCAGGCATCTGCTAGTCAGTGGACAGTGGAGATGATGAACTATCACCTAAAAAAAAAAGCGCAAAAGGGGGAGGGGGGGTATTATCACAATAGAGAATTCCTGACCTTTCCCATATCCCCAAAGATGACTATTTTTTGAACAGATTTTTGGCCTGGATAAGGAGATGCTCTGAACTGATAACTGTCACTCCATATATAGGAGCCGTTGGTCATTTTGTGCCCAACCCTGTAGGTGTATCTGCATTGCATAAACGGAAATAGTTTGAAGACAATGCCTTGTCAAATCAAAGTTGTCAGCTGAACACAAAAAAATAAGTATTGAGTTTTCTCTTCAATAAATATATTATTTACTTTTAAGTACAGAAGTTTTGTTGTAACATATTGGATTTTCCACAGCAGATGATGCAGTCCTCATGAGCAAGTCATATTTACACAATTGATATACAGATGAAGTTTGTTTTTCATGAGCTATATAACGAAAATATGAATGCAACTCCGCACGCAAGATACTGATGCGAAAATCAGGTCCAGGACGGAACGATAAATTACAAGGTAAGTACTCAACGACAGTTCATTGCTTTCAGTAATAGGGCCCTAAAGAAGCACAAGTTGCTTGATAAGGGCTGAATTAACTTGAATTCATTTTAACAGTAAAAACAGGCGCACCAAAAGAAGGTGCAAAATTCTTCCTGTTTGACGCGGCACAATGTCATTACCATTCGAAAGTGAGAACAGAATTTTTAAAAAAATAATGAATCTGTTAAAATGACATACACTAAATTGGGCCACAGCTCCTTCATGAAACCAGTGTGTATATACCCAGGATCACGCCATCCCACAGTACTTGCTGGTGCACCTGAATATGAATTTGAAAATCTGGAGTCACTACTAACCCCACTAGATCATAAGTTGATTTTGGATATTAGATGATCACTGCTAAACCCAATAACAACCAGAAAGCTCAAACGAATGCACCAGTAGTACAGCCACAGCAAAAGATGCCATCACGAAAAATTATATCAATAAATGTCTGATAATATGAAGTAGCATTTGGGGTAAATTAATAAATTTAGGATATAGAAGTCCCATAATGTGTGTTGCCTGGAGCACTTTCACCCTCTTTTTATCCTAATTGTATGCTATTTGGGGTAAATTATATCAATAAATGTCTGATAATATGAAGTAGCATTTGGGGTAAATTAATCAACAACCATGATATGACTGAAGATACATGCAAATGAGAATCACTCTCACCACACAAGCTGCTACGATCAAAAGTTAGTGTCCCAGCAGGGGAAATAATCCTGTCTTTTCCTTGCAAACCCCATTCAACGACAGGAAATGCCTCATCAATTTCATACCCACTTGTCCATGTAACAGTCATCTGAAGATCAGGTTAAAAGCAGATTTTAAAGCAACAATAAAAACTCACAAAACATGGTATGAATCAAAGTTATTACAACATAGAAAATTAGACACAAGAAAACTATTCTAAACTAATTAGATGCATTTTCACTTTTTTTTGGGGGGGGGGGGGGGGGGGGGGAGGATTAGTTTTTGATCAACTAGATCTTGTTGTCCAGAACAACAAAAAAGATGAGACTCACCTCATCCCATGATCTTCCTTGAGCCAAACGTGGGTACACAGGTGCTTTAGGATTTGCAAAAGTAACTGTGTTTGAGATGGCGACCAGCTTTGGCTGAAGAAAACAGAAAGAGATAGGCTTTCTCAGTAGATCTTGAAGGTACACGCCATACACACAAAGACAGATTACAGAATGTTTAACAATGTCGCTATTTCAGCAGGGTTCAGCAAAAGATGCCGAACCCCCCTCCCCCAAAAAAAAACAAAAAAGAAAGAAAGAAAGAAATATGGGTTGAAACTAGCGGAAAGTATTTCACATCTTCCAGGAAAATCAATAACAAAGTAGGCAAAGGTACACGCATTATTTCACTCATCCCCACCAGCAGGGGGAGGGGGTGAGACCCCCACAGGACAGACAAGAAGCCCACATTATCCATGCAAGCAAGCACAACTTGCACCTATAGGACAAGAGTATGAAATACTGGGATCATACATTTAGCAATCCATTAGTAAACAAAGCAAATGAAAAGTCAGCTCTCTGATTGATCAAATGCAGCTTCAGCGATCCAGTCCCCGTTTCTGCATACTTGGGATTTGAGAAATTTGCAAGTTGATACTGCAAAGAAGACATGAAAGCATGATCAGAGCTTCTTGGACTTCACTTCAACGTCCACACTCCACAGGGAAGAGGCAGTAAGCTTCTCAGACAACAGAAGGAAAAGAAGCAGCAGCGCGTACCTTTATAGGAGCTGTACATATCACAGGAGGTAAAACTCTTGGATTCTCAAGCGAGCAAGTAGATGAGCTGCAAATTAATAGCAAAAAAACATGATCAGTAGCAAATACTCATTAGCACAGCCAATTTCTTGAATTAGAAATCCAGTAGCATTAATGCTAATGCAATCTGAACCAGGGTTTACAACAAGAAAGCAAGTTGTTTTACCTGAAATTGGCAGGAGAAGACACTCCAATCCAGTCATTTTTTGTAGGATTGGGATTGTGGAACTCCACTGTGACCCATTCACTATTTTTGGCCCCTTTTTCCTGGCCAAAAAAAGACCAATTACTAATATATTAGAAAATTACGTTCACCAAAAGTTCAATGGAGAAGCGAATTGTATATCATGGGCTGTATTTTTGAAACAAAGAAACCAGATGTGCAAGGTTGTTGACATTTACCCCTAACCCAAGGAGTGAAGGAGAAACTTTGACATAAGCCTTGTCATCAAGAGCTATCTCGGCCTGGTGAATAGCAATTTTTGACAGGGGTTGATGCCCAGAAGATGAAGTACCTTGAAGGTTTGTAGCAACCCAAAGAACTGCCCATAATGTAAACAAACCTCTCATCTCCTAAGCCTGAACCAAAATGCAAAGGATAATCTGCATTATGTCAAAAACTCTTAACATAGTGAACATACCAATGGAAACTTCAAAGTGCTTGGTAAAGAAAGACTAAATCACACAGCCTAGCAAGGCTTTGTAAATGCATCGATGATAAATCTTATGCAGCTATTTGACTGATTCTTGATTCAACAGGAAACCATAGGGACCATCAAATTGAGCACTGCCAAGGAAAATTCATTGCAACCATTTGTTTATGGCTGTCGAAATCTACCCTAAACCTGACAAGTTTTTCCCTTTTTATTTCCTCAAGGACAATAGTATACCCATTTTCAAGCTGCTTCTCCTCATTATGTCAGAGACAACGACAACTATGAATTTCAATCATTAGTCAACTTTAGAACAAGCATCAAATTCATGTTTCGAAACTAAGGTCGATATGAAAATCAAGACCCAACTGTCTCCAGTGTCAGGCAAACAAAGACCAGAAGCTGGACCAAAAGAAAATCCATTAATGGATCACTTGTCCTTTATACTGTATCCTAGATGTCACTTGTTCTTTCTCATACTCTATCCCAGCACAAATTACCTGTGCATCACTCAAACCATCAGATAGAGCAAACCAAGCAGATTTTGTCAGAGAAACCAAAAGACAGCATTGTAGAGAAGCCATCTTATCTCCGTTGGACCAAGGTCTAAAAGCATTGGCAATCAATAACATCACAAGAAGCAAGGCAGGCGATGGAATAAGATGCCCAACTAGAACACGGCACTTCAAGTTCAAAAAGAAAAAGAGAACTCCCCAAAAGCAACTAAATATCATTCTCAGACCAATGGAATTCTCACAAACCAAATAGCATTTATATAACTGGCAAACCAAACCACAGATGAGCACGTGACGATGAAGTGCATTCCAATCCCAGATACCATCAAAATGGCAAAAATTCACCATACCCACATCAAGGAAATTGTCGTTCCATCAATTACAGAACCACATTTGAAGACAAAAGCAACACAAAAGAAGGGCAGTCAACCATCAAGCATATTAATATGTCCTCCAAAGACAAATCAAACTGTAAGCCCAATCCCTTTTTGTTTTCCTCAAATAAACCATATGTACATCACACAATTTGGCTGCTATGTACTGCTGATATAATTGTAAAAAAGTGCCCCCCGCCCCCACCCCCCTGAACAAAAGGAGTTACCCAACAGTTGAATGCAACAGCAGATAATGCAAGTGGGGTTAGTTAACACTGACCTTGCCGAGACTACCAGATTGAGAAAGGAGAGAGAGAGAAGAGAGAGTTGGGCAACTCAAAGCACATGAATTTGATCGATTTGGTTTTATTAGAGATGGTAAGTAGTTGCCCAGAATTAGAAAAGAAGCAACCTAATTAAACTTGACGAGGAGTACAACTGTACAAGACATGATATTTCATGATTTATTACTATAGTATTAACAGTTGACCCCCGAGTTGTTGATAATTTTTGGGGGAAAATTTAAAGACCCCGAACTTAAAATCTGAGTTAACAAACGAAATTACCCGGCTCCGAGGCCGGCGGATCCCGGAGGATTCGAGGCATATGCCTTCCGTGACGCTGTCGCCTGTCATCACCTGATATTTCCTTGAGTAAGTAAACTTCAAGTGCTCCAGTAACTTGATTTATAATTCCTGGTCATTTTCAATCTTGCTGGAAAAAAAAAACTGCCCAGCAAATTTTTTTTCTGGTCTTAGATCATTCATTTTATCAAAGTTGAGCTATTATTGACTCCATAAAAGGTAGAATTCTTGCATCACAAATTTTTTTCATTTACAAAATTTGTATTCGAGATTTCACTAAAAGAAAATAAGTACTAAATCACTTAAACTAATATATGTTGATATCTGCCTAATAATCTATAGTAGAAGACGATGAAGGATAAATACCAAATATTTTTCTTGTTCAAGATGAAAACTGACATCTTATCAACATGCAACATTGAGCCTCGTATTTTTCTTTTCTTTTAATTTTTTTTTGGGGGGCTGGGTGGAGGAGATTTTCATTATTTCTTGCAAAAAAGCAAAAGATGTGGGTTAATAATTGCCATTTCAAATGTCAGAAGTGGAATTTGAACCCACGCCCTCTAACCAGGACCAGAACTTGAGTCTGGTGCCTTAGACCACTCGGCCATCCTGATCTTAGTTGCTTTGATTTTATCGCCACTAAATTTCTCAACGCAGAGAGAGAAGCCTCTGCAAACTTATTCGTAACTTTATAAAAGGTTTCAACTACTATAGATCCCAAAATATGCTATGTTAAAAAAAAACTAGTAAACATCATATTTGTGTACGACATGTTAAAAAATACGTATATATATTACATCATATTATATAGTTCTCATTAGAGTTCGATAAAAATATATATAGTGTGGGTAGATATCAGTTAATTCAATTGATTTAATTTTGACGTTCATTTAAACAAATTCTTGAAGACTAATTTGAAGGACTATGTTGATGTGTTTGCTTTTTTAGGTCTTTGCTCCAAGAATGTTGTCCATTCTTTTTGGAGTTGGTTTTTTTTTTTTTTTTTTTGATCCGTAGACGTCACAAAAGGCATTTTGGAGTTGTATTTTCCGGTAATGTTATTATGTTTCTTGGGTGTTAGTTTAGGAAGGTCATGAGCAAGTTACTTTGCTTGCAGTCGGAACTTCTTGAGCTAATACCTCTTTGTGTTACTTGTTGAACCCCCCCCCCCCAAAAAAAAAAAACATATCTAATAATCAGTAGTAATTTTTTTAGGGGGGGATTTAGAGTTGAATAGGAGACACCAGTGACAAAAAATTAAGATGGTACACCAAACATCTGAGACTACAGCATTAAAAAAAACAAAAACGAAAAACAGATGAAAACCAGAGAAAGTGAAAGGAAGAGCCAAACCCCAGAACACAACACCTCCAATCACATATATAAAGGGAAAAGCCAGTCAGTGACAAGTGACAACGTAACCAAGAGAGAAAATCATGATCACTTATTGCAAAAAGATGTTTGAGTCAGTGCTTGAGAGAGTGAGAACCATCCATGGATAGGAATGATATCAATGGTTCAACAATAATGAATATCACACTTTGAGATCACTTGCATTCGATTATTCACACGTTGAGATCACTTGCATTCGATCGTTTGTACTTATACAGCCCACAATCAATCTTTCGGAATGAATTCCTATCATAGATCAAACCCAGTCCAACTCCAATTCCTGCTCCCATCCCCAGACCAAAAAGAGCAGAGCTAGAGCGGCATTGGTCCAGATTTATAAGTGCTGAAACTCTCTAGAACAAGAGGCCTGAACAACAGATGCAGCATCAGGGTGAGAAATTCTGAGTTTTCTCAGTGAAATAAAGCACAAATTGCATTATGCCCTTCGCGAACATGAGGCTTGTGTGAAAGTATCTATGACTTTGTGTGATGCATATCACCACATCAGCCTTGCAGTGGGGATTGCAGCTGTTTGGATAACTACGTTTGGCTTCCTGAACCTGCCAATGAACTAACCGGCAAATCCTCTTCAAAGTGGGAAACATGATGCTGATCATGAAGGACGTCAAGCACCCTTCATAAGGTGACCATGCTTCACGTCTTTCTGAGTTCATAGTTATTCATGCAGCTAAATTTCTCATCTTCCCAGGGGTAAATAATCAGATGCTTTGCACCTATACAATCTTAAATGTGAATATGAGCCCAAGAAAGGAAAGATACCTGCTTTACCAATCTTCAGTTTCAGCACAGGTTTGTACGTTTGGCTGAAGAGGCTCATGAACTGTTCGAGAGGTTCATGCATTCAAGCCGGCCCAATTCTTAAAAGCAATTAAGGCTTCCATCTTCCTAAAATTTCTTCTTCTCAACTTCGATATCTTAAGCTTTTTGTGGGTCTCCATGTATGCTTGCTTGTATCTCCATTTATTCACAAAAATTTTCAACTCCTGTGATTTTTCCACAACTTGCATCACAGCATCAAAGAAACCTCCTTTTACCAAAGCATAAAGGAAAGCATCAATCAAACTGTGACTTAGCCTAAATCCTCTTGCGTCATCTATTGAGGCTCGCTTCTTAACCTCATTCCACAACATCAGAACACTGAAGTACTGCTGACCAGAGACATAGCCATTGATCAAGGACAAATATGTCTGCTCATTAGGTTCATAGTGCAGAAAGACCATTCTCCTAAAAGTTCTTCTAGCATCTTCTAGACGACCAGACTTGCAAAAAGCATGTAAAATAGAGTTCCAGTCATGGGTTCCCACTTCAATACGTGGATCCTCAACAATCTCATCCAAGAAGGCTGCCATCAATTCAGGACGGTTATTTTCTGTTAAACCGGTCATTATAGTAAGGTAACTTGCTTTAAGCTCAGATAACCCGGCATTCCTCATATCCCTAAATAAAGAAAAGGCCGATTGGAAATCCTGGCATGACATAGATGCTTCTATCAATGGATCATAGTAGCTAGCATCCAACTGGAGGCCAGCATCGCTAATCTCAGTGACTAAGTGAGCTGCTTCAGCAGTTCGCTGCTCTTTGCAGTAGGCCCTCAAGATAGACAAATAGACCCCAAGTCCAACTGCAGCACCACGAGCATTCATCTCATCTAATATACTGTGGGCTTTGTCCAACATGCCAAGGTTAACACAAGCATTAACAATGCCAAACCCAGTAGACCTTTCTGCCATGACAGACTCCGATTCCCACAATTGAGCTTCAGCAATCAGTGCCGCCAAATCCTTGATGTTCCCATGTTTTAGAAAACCTTTCACTATTTCAAAGAAAGTTTCTTCACTGAAATGCAGACCCTGCCCATCTCCTTCTTTCAAACCTCGCAAAATCATCTTAGACACTGATTCTAGATTGCCTGACTTGATATAACCCCCAATCAACTTACTCAAGAATCCCGTTTTGTCTGTAAACCCAAACCCAGCCATCAAATTCTCCAATTCAACAATCTTCCCTTCACGATCCTTCAATGCATACAAATAACCAAGCAACCCAAAACTCACCTCATCTGGCCTAACATTCAACACGGTCATCAACTCAATAACCTTCTCCGCATCACTCACCGATTCAATACCACAACAACAACCCTCTAAAGCAGCATTACAAGCACCCAAATCAGGCTTCATAAAATCCAACTTCTCATCCAAAGCAATCCTACAATTCTCATGAAAAACACCCAAATATGCAACAAAGCTGCCATTTTTCCTACTAATTTCCACAAGCTCAGGACCCCAAACATCGAAAGGCACAAAGAACCTATTCTTAAACATACATTTGACCAAAGCAAAGGCAGGGGCAGCAGTATTAGCAACAGCCATGGAAGACAAAACCCTTTTCACAGATTCACATTCCAACAAGTTTGGATTTTTTTCAATCAAATAAACAACAGAAGCATAAGCCCTCTTGAGATTGTGAACATCAAGAACGGAGGACAAGTGGGTAATTAAGGAATTGGTAAGGGACTTGCCAGGGAAGGAGGAGTGGCTTGTAAGAGACTTGAAGGTTTTCCAGGCTTCATCAGTGTTGGAAGAGGAAAGGAAATTTTGAAGGGTGGACTCAAGGATGGATCTGTGTTCTGGGGTCAAGGGGGTGATTGAGGGTTTATCTGAATTGGGGGGAGATAGTGGTGGTGACGGGGAGGGTTTAAGAGAGAAAAGAGAGGGTTGGAGGAAAGAGTAGAGAGACGGGGTTTCTTCAGCGGCAGCGGTGGTGGTGGCCGAGGAGGAAAAGGGCTTGGTGGTGGTGAGTGGTTGCTTGAGGAGAGAGAATGCCCTTCTTCTCCACATTGATTCGAGGTTTTTGGCTTGGCTTTGCTTTCCCTGGTCCCATTTCAATGGTGCCATGTACTTTAACTACATTAATTAAAAGAGGAAGCAAGGCTACCAAGCAGCTGGAATAGCTCAGTTGGTTAGAGCGTGTGGCTGTTAACCACAAGGTCGGAGGTTCAAGCCCTCCTTCTAGCGAAGTACCCAAGTTTTTTAAAACAACTACTCGTTTTTTTTTTTTGCTTTGCTTTTTTTTGCGGAGTGTATGAAGAATTTGTCTTGCTTGGTTTTTATCAATCGAGATTAAAGATGACAAGGGTCCAATAATAAGTTCATTGATTTGGACCTTGATAAAGGTGTTTCAATAAGTTCATTGATTTGGACCTTGATGAAGGTGTTATTAGGTTAGGGTCAAGTTTTTAAAACAACTGCTTGCTTTGCTTTTTTGGGGGAGTGTATGAAGAATTTGTCTTGCCTGTTTTTTATCAGTCGAGATTAAAGATGACAAGGGTCCAACAATAAGTTTATTAATTTGGACCTTGATGAACGTGTTTCAATAAGTTCATTGACTTGGACCTTGATGAAGGTGTTGTCAGGTTGGGGTTAAGTTTAACTTGATCAGCTGTATAAAATACGGCCTGAACTGTAACCACAATTATGTTGAGCTCAAACAGCTTGTAACTTGTAAGTGGTTCATTGGTATCTGCCAATTACCCCCTATATGCAGGCAATAAATGATAGAAGTCTAAAATTTTATTAACTCAAGCTTTCACGGGCTGTCGAGGCTTTAATTCAATTTGTAAGTCATTAACATATTGACTTTGTTCACATAAACTCTAAATGGTACATAACATTGTGCTAGTCCAGAGCATTATATCCTTTGAGTAGCACAAACTCCTACAAACTCCTAGCCGGGGAAGGAAAAAAAAAAAAACAAAGGATCTTCCACAAGTTACAAAGGGACTGTATCTAGATATATTTTATTTTGAATTGTATAATGATCCATATTCAGATTCAACAATGCTAACTTTCGAAAAAAACATGTTCCTATTACCTCTCAGGCCACGTTCTTCTCGACTTATGGTAAGTACTTATTATAAACATTTAACACATTTCAACATAATTCAGCATAATTCAATACAATTCAGCACAGTTAAGCACTCAATGAAAATACCTAGCTATACTTTCTTCAATGATTCAGCTATCATTTCAATATTTTTGAACATAATTCAGTGTATTTCAGCTATAAGCACTAATAAATACCTCTCATAAGTTGAAAAAAAAAACATGCCCTTATCATTTATGTTGGGCATTTTTTACTCCAGCCTTCAGTTTTTGGTCTTTCAAGGATGATCTACGCTCCGAAGCATGTGAAGTACAAGGCGCCAAAACGATTGGTGAAGTTCAGAACGATTTACACTGTTAATCCATATTTGATAACACTGAATCCAATATGGTTTAACTTCATCCAAGTGAGAGCAAGACTGTCTCCCTGTAAGAATGGAGGCACTATGTTGAAACCAGAGGAAACAATGCCTAGAAATGACTGGATTCCGAGTAGATACCCAGCTCTATTGAAGCTTTTCGAGTTCTTGAATGAATTAGTGGCATTTTGCATTCAAAATGCCACCAAATATACATATATATGTACATGACCTCTTTCTACATGAAAAACAATTAAATTACGAAGGCAAAGATGGAGTTCTATGTCCGGATGATGCCATGAGGACCCCAACAGCCACCACGAACATCAAGAGCATAGTACATAGTAGCATATATGTTCTTCTTGACGATTTCCTGTACTCTCCGAATATAAGTATGCCCCAAAATGTGCTCACCAGTGGAAGTGCCTGTTAATATGTTTCAATCACATTTCAGCAAATTAAACATGAACTCTACAGCCAGCAAGATGCACAATTACCACTGATTTTCAGTGATGCTCACTAATGCTTAGACATAGAAAATTAACTGGCACCCGATTACCCAACTGACACCAGGAAATCAGACTCGATGAAAATAGTTCAGCATGAATCAACTCCACAGGGATGACCAATATTGATAGCAATGCTTGTAACAAGCTTATTGCAGGAACTATCAGCAGAAACTATTGATTGCATGCGTTTATTGGTAGCATTCCAAGAAATCCAAAACCTTCTGACCAATATTGATAGCACGCTTTTAATAAGCGAACTATCAGCGGACACCGATATGACCAAACGCAAAAAAATGAGACCTCAACTTGATATGGTTTGGACCTGCTTGACATCAACTGACCCAAAGTCCCCAAACAATGCATTTGCCAGATCTAAACATATAACCATGAATATATTATATACATATGTCCTCTCCCACTAATTGGAGGCTTTCGCCTAGACACTATTGCCGTTGACCAGGTGGGCTTCGGGTGTTGGAAAAATTCTGAAGAATACCTGAACAGCATCAGCAGCAGCATAACCAGCAGCCTGACCACCCATGAACTGAAGGCCATTACCAAACCCACATAGCAAGCCTGCCAAAAATGCCCACCCTCTTCCATCCCAGTCCCTCAGGTACGCCTTAAATGATGACTTGGGCAAGTTGAGAATAGGTCGGTATAGGAAGGTGATATTCAGACCAATGGCAATGGCAAAGCAAGACATTGAGAAGCAGAAGAAAGCAGTGTAAACCACCAGGTGAGGAACACCTTCCTTCAGCAGGTGGAACTGGTCATTTGTTGCCAGGTTGAAGAATGGGGAGAAAAGAGAGAAACAGATGCCTGCAAAGAAAGTTATGCAGAGCCCGAGCCACATGCTCTTCCCAAACACCTACGGTTTGAATTGGTATGTACGTTAAAAGCAAAGCGGGTAGAACAGTAAGTCAGTGTCTCAGAAAAATGGTAGTAATTGGGACAATTACCTTTATGGATCTTTTGCTTTCAAGTTCAATGAGGAATTCCGCAGTCCCAAACTCTGCCTGCATGATTGCATCTTTTCCCTTTTCAGGGTCTCCTAAAATAAATATGGAATTCAGGAGATTAGTATTCTGAGGTGCTAACAGTAAAGACCAATTTCTGGTTTGGTAGGACTGGAAAGATCAGAAAGGAGAGCAGTCTTGTGAAAGATTTCCAACCTTTCTTGACAAATCTTTGGGTATAGCATGACGCGTCCTTGTTCCTGAAGAACTGATAGAGTTTAGCATAGTAATTTCAAATGAATGAAAACTCACTCTTCTGGCAATTAGAAAAGCAGCTACGTTTTCCCCCATCTTTAGATTACAGAAGACAATAACAAATATGCCTAATTAAATTGTCCTCTGTCTTAGTTATGGCACAGTAGGTACTCAGTACTTAGTGCCTCCGGGAATTGGATCCATATGGAAATGGTCTCTTCACAAAGGCAAAGCTGTGAATACAGTACATTTGAACCTCCCCCCCCCCCCCCCGGGGCAAAAAAAAGAAAGGAAAGGGGGAAGGGGGGGGGGAAGAGGAGGACCCCGAAGTGAGACATAGGGCGTTGTTTGATTTGGTTTGGTATGGTCTATATGGTAAACTCTATTTCATGATAACCACAGTGAAAGATCATATGATAGGAAAAAGGGCAAATACTTTGCGTCATCTTCAAAATCAGTGGACAGCTTGGTAAGCTTTGCTTTGTTATCAGCAGCATTGGATGAGTGAACAGCAGAGCCTAGAATGACTGCAATTAAGAAACATCCAACACCGGGAAAAAGGATTTCAGCCCTGTTAATTTTGTCATCAAGGAAATAGTTCAATGTGGTACCTGTAAGTAGAGGAAACAAGTGAATAACCCAATATTGTATCCTTAACTTGGAAACAGAACGATGAATTCAGAGTAAGGAGATACCTATAACCACAGTGATGCTAGCAGCCACCACCTCTACAACTGATAAACCTACTAAGGCAAATGCATACTGTGTGGATAGATTTCCGATACTAAGAACAACTCCACCGGCCATTGCAAACAATACGCAGGGCCAGTTATCCTGCAATGATGATGTAAACAGGTTACAAAATCATCACTAGTTCCCCAACGAAAAATAAAAGTTTCTACAGAGATCATTGCAGATCGGTGTAAGAACAGAATGTACCCATCATGCAGTACTCATACCCAAAAGCCTTTCAGGAGGCTCCCACCAAGAGCCAAAATAGAAGGGTCAGAGTTAAGCAGCTTTCTTCTTGAAATTGTAAAGAATGTGTTTCTTTTTAGGCAGTGGTTTGGAAGGCTTTTGGATACTTCATATGTTGAAGAATCCAACTTGAACATCATTCTATTCTGTTTTTTCAAAATTCAGCGCCCTCCCCCCCCCCCCCCCAAAAAAAAAAACCCACAAAAAAAAGGAAAAAAGAGAGAGAGCCCGCAAGTGTTGATATCAGTAGTAATATCTTCTTTGAAGGTTGAACACACTATTTATCTCCAACGAGCTACTTTCTTTACGTCATTAACTAGGATGGTCAGGACTCAGGATATCCCTTTGGTTAACCGAACTGTCCACTTGCTTCAAACCTAGGCTTCACCCCTACAGAGAGACTTCTCCAACAAGAAGACAAACATGGCAACTAGATAGAAGAAAATGAACCACTTAACTGAATCAAACTAGGCTTCTACTGATTAGAAGTTATACCTTACAACTACATAAAATTTCCATGGGTCTCAAATTACAACGAACACGATCCTGCCAAATTCCTAAGCTCATTCGTTAGATAATCAATCCTTCCCAATTTGCTCAAAGTAATGACAGGCAGGATAAACGTATGGCCATCTGAAGAACTCAAAGAGCATAACACTATGTTCTCTTAGTTATCAACAAAGAAGGGCAAGTTTTGGGTTTTTAATTGAATGTACTACATCAAACATCCCCTCTTCCCAAAGTTTCATCTCTTTCTTGTTTATTCAGAAGCACTGGCAGACATTGATGCAGTCTCGAAAGGTCCGATGGAAGCACCCTTATCTAGCAATTGTGAGATTTCCTCAATCATATCAAACAAAATCGAACCAAGCTGATACTCCACCGTCATAATTAGGCTAGGATGCAGAGGTATCAAATGCATACAATCTATCCTTACAGTCAATCATACAAAGGCTATTTCAGTTAGACCCTGAACTCCTAGATCATATTAAAGCAGGCAAAAGAAATGAAGAAACTAAGATACTCAACAAGAGGGGGGGGGGGGTTTCATTACCTGACCAAGTTGGGTGAAGAAATTAGGTATGCCAGGCTTGCTGTCACCCAACTGACCAAATGTAAGGGCAATCATCACAGCAGCCAAGAGATTAGTAATGGAGTAATCAAGGTAAGTGTGCTGAGGAAGGCGGCCACGCCTTTCGAGCAAGGTGAGAAGAGCAGGCCATGTCCCTAAAAAACATAGAGACAACAGCATACATGCTATAGCACCTCCTTTGCTCTCCACAAGATACATGCCTAATCCACCGGACAGACTCCCCTTTTGGATTATCTTCCCAAGTACTAATGTACTTAGCTCGCTGAATGCATCCTGAACCATCACATATTTTTCTCAACAAAATCAGAAATCTAAGAATTACACCTAATTCAAAATAGTGGGACAGTAATCTTCATATGGAAAAGAAACATCAACTGTAGAATCTCCAATTGGATTTCCCGCAAATGATTAATCATGGGATAGTAGCCAACAAAATAATAAAATTAAATTGAAAAAGAAAAAGGGTCAACAGATGTGTACCAATTTTCATCATTTCTAAACCCAGAAAAACAAAATCAAGACTTCAAGCAATCCTTTTTCTCTGATCCAACAACAGTTGATTGTAACGAAAATAAATGCACTAAATCTTTAAAAATTTTCAACCCAGAAAACAAAAAAATAAAAAATTCAAGCTACAAAAGAGGGAAGAACCCATAGTAGTCCCAACACAAGTAAAATGGCTCACCATGTCTCTATCTGAATCTGAGCAGAACAGAGCAGAACCGTGGAATGATTTAGAGCAACCCACAACAACACAGTAAGAAAAGTAAAGCATAAAACCCATAATTTGCTTACATAAGACAAGAGAGAGAAAATGGGGGGTCTTTGTCAGACCCCAAAAATAAACAAAATAATAACGAAGAGGGAGAAAGCTTACAACTTTGGTGAACAGAGACTGATGTTACTTGATACAGCACAATTTTGAGTGAATCATCAAGAAAAAGATTGGATTTTTTAACTATGTTAAACAAAGTGGTTGATGGGATTTTATTTTTTCAGACTCCAAAGGGGCAGGACAAACTTTTATACTACTTGGGTGCATCAGAGATGTGAGAGAGAGAGAGAATTTGTGGGCTCTGGTTTGATTGGATGCATCAACCAAAAAAAAAAAAAAAAAACTCGGAAAGGGCCGATTCGGTTGACTGAATCAGTGAAAGAGATGCAATTTCACTGGAATCTTTTGAAAAAACGGGAGGGTTGATTCCTTTTTTTCTTATTAAAAAAAAATGAAATTATTGAGGTGTGATTGAGAATGATGGAAATGGGTTGTTGCCAGCTTTGCCACTTGTTGGAAAGATTCTTCTGCCAAATTAATTATTCAACCAAACGTCATTATATCTGCAATTTCTTACGGGCACTCCTCAAATTTGAATTTTTGGGGTCAAAATATCATTTTTCTGAAAAATATTATTTGACTACTTGGAGTATACAATTTTGGTTTTGTATGTTTTATTAGAATTTTTTTTAAAAAAAAATTGGTTCTATTATGTTTCTCACTTGATGATTTTTTTAGAGATCATTTTTTAAAGGCGTAAACTCAACTAAAATGAATAAGAAATACTATAGCCTTGAATTTTCATTCTTTATTTTTTTTGAAAATTTTTATATATTTTAGTTATCAAAACTGTTAAATTCTTTAAAATCTTTGAAAATGTTATGAAGGTCTTAATTTTAAAATTTACCTATATCAACTTTTATGCTCATTTACATCAGAAAGGATTTTTCTTTTTTAAAAAAAAAAAAAAATTCTCTCGCTTCCGCTACATCATGAAAGATTTTTGAGGGCCCCATTGTTTTGGTCAATGACTAATTTCTTTGATCACACTAAAGCCACAATTGCATAGCCATACAATCAACAACAATTGTTTGATAAATTCTAGAAGCGATTTATTTCAACTTGAAAGATTACAATTTTCTGTGCTCAGATGATCCCAAAAAGAAACCAACTGCGATGGTGAACATTGACAACATGCTTGAAAGTAGTATGTATGTTCTTCGCGAGGATCTCCTGTACTCTCCAAAAATAAGTACACCCCAAAGTGTACTCACTAGCGGAAGTGCCTGGAAATGCCACCGAAACAAAGCATCATTAGGTGAATGCATGAGTAAATTTACACTGGTTTATTATCTAATGTGACACAACGATTTAAATGTGAATTTCAAATGACAACTTGATTTTTATTGGAAATTATAGTTAGGGCAAACCTTGATCCTTACATAAAAATGAAAGTCACCTCTAAATAAACTTTTGCAACTAGCAAATATTTTAAAAGTCAATTGAAAATCATCCGTCTCATCTCATTATATTAATCAAATAAGACCATATCATCCACGACCTACAAAGTCATTAACAGGCCAAATGTGATAGATATCTAAAATAACTCAACTCAAAATGGACCCACTTGAGCATTGCCAGTTGAAACTCATAAATCGTTTCAAAATTGACTATATATAAGTGTGAACAACCCATTGCTTGATTCAGATGAACACATCAATCAACATCACCAAGGCATAACCAGTTGGAGCATGTAACTGAAGACGTATATAACTGGTACAGGTTACACTAGGCATGACCAGTGGGAAGATATTTAAGGTTAGACTTACCTGAACTGAATCAGCTGTAGCATACCCTGCAGCCTGGCCTCCCATGAATCGAAGACCATTTCCAAACCCACATAATAAGCCAGCCAAAATCGCCCACCCGCGGCCATTCCAGTCCCTAAGATACACGCTGACTGATGACTTCGGTGCACCCAGAATGGGATGATACAAGAAGCTTACATTCAATATGACTGCCATCACTGTGAAGGAGACTGAGAAGTAGAAGAAACCAGTGTAAACAACCAAGTGACGAACCCCTCTCTTCAAGAGGTGAAACTGATCATTTGATGCCAAGTTGAACAGTGGAGAGAAAAGCGCGAAGCAGAAACCCGCAAAGAAAGTTGCTGCCAGACCGACCCAGGTGCCCCTTCCAAAGGCCTGCCAGTCGAGCTCCAAGTTTCAGCCATTAGAAAAATGTACAGCGGAAGATGAACGCTGTCCGCAAAAAGTCAAAACAAGGTTATCACTTAAACTGACCTTTATGGATCTTTTTTGCTCGAGTTCGATCAGGAAATCTACACTCCCAAACTCTGGCTCTGGCCCTGTCTTCCAATCAATCTCATTTCCTTTTTCAACATCTTTTGGTTCAACTGCGAAGTTAAATGGAGGAAGACTGGTGAGGAACGTGAGAAATTTGAACCTTATCGGCAAGTCACGGACAAGCTCTGATAAATAACAGAACACTTCATGAGTCTCCAACCTTTAGTCGTAGATATTCTCTTATGCGTTGATAAGTCCTTATTCCTGTCAAAAAAACCTGATTGTGTTAGCTTCATTAATCCATGTATAATGACAGTTCTTACAAGTTCTTATATGGCCGGGGCCCCCACTTGTGGTCTCCGTTTAAACTATCGCGTAGCAGTTTAGTGGACAATTGAACTATCTGCAGTCGGGTTTTGACAAAGGATAGAGTGGACTCTATTCAGAGATGCCACTGAGACTTGGCCTATAGGTCCCCATTGACAACATATGCTCATTGAGTTCTGGAAAACTCTCTGTATGAACAATACTGCAATCCTTGTTACAGTGACTAATACCTAACAAAGCTTAGAGATGATATCACATCGATGTTTATGTCTGAAGTGCAGGAGATTTTCTGAAAACAATGAAGAACAAATTCTTTGTTGCAGGAAAATTACTGTGCTTACCCTGCCCCATTTTCGAGCTTGGTTGGCAAACTTCTGAGTTTTTGTATGTTATCTGCCGCATTAGATTTGTGCACTGCAGATCCCAGAAAGACTGCAATAAGGAAACATCCGACTCCAGGAAAAAGGATCTCAGCCTTATTCATCCTGCTGTCAAGGAAATAGTTCATAGTAGTCCCTGAAATGCCATATATTTAGAAGTGTCAACAGGGATCCAACTGAAGACATTGTCCAAATTTAGCTTGTAAAGGGAAGGAAAGTGAACACAGACCTATTGTGACACTAATGCTACAACTCACTACCTCGGTGACTGATAGACCGACTAAAGCCCAGGCATACTGTGCCGATAGATTCCCCATGCTCAGAATGACTCCACTAGCCAATGCAAGCAACACGGAGGGCCAATTTTCCTGTATCTGTTCATCAATCACATTGACCAAAGTTAGTGCAAATTTATGCCAGTTTTCTTGCCATCGGACATCGCAAATAGGCTGTTCTGTACTGTTATGGTTCAGGTCGGGTCATTACTCTCAAGTGGGGTCATTACTCTCAATTTAGGTCAGCTTTCAGTAGTCGAGGGTTGGTTTGTCCATTAAATCTGCCTTCACTCAGGCAATATTGGCCGGAAATTTTGGGTCGGGTTTAATTTGTACAAGGCCGAAATGGGTTCAAGTCAAAATCAAACTAATCCTTCCTACTGTGGCTCTTAAGTTTTTATATATTAATAGGAGTGGAACAATTTGATACGAGTCACCTATATTATCAAGCTTAAAACCACACCAGACTACCAAAACAAGTTCAAAACTATTTCTGACCGTTATAGCTTGTATCTCCTACATAAACTTCTTGGACTGACCAATCTGAAGTGGTAGCGATGGCAACCATACTGAGCATATACTGCTGTTGCTTATCAGTGAACCACAGGCCAAAAATAGTATGTCCAGACAAAACAGATCACTGCCCACAACATGTTAATCACCTGAGAAAGCTGATTTAGGAAATTTGGCATGGCAGGGTTGCTGTCTCCATTCTGACCAATAGTTAGAACTATAATCACTGCAGCCAAGAGGTTAGACATAGCATAATCAAGGGCAGTATGTTGAGGAAGGCGGCCCCGTCTCTCAAGGGAGGCAATGATAGCAGGCCATGTTCCCAGGAAGAAGAGAGAGATCAGCATGCACCCTATGGCTCCTCCTGTGCTCTGTATCTCATAAACTTTCAATCCAACTTCCAAAACCCAGCTCCCGAACTCCTGATTTCCCTGTCCAATTTTCAATACATCACTAAGCTTTGCAAAAGCGAAAATGCTAACTAATGCGTACGTATTAGCTGATTATATTAGTTGTCAACTGATTTGCATTAGTATGTGTTTGGTGGTCGTTTTTTTTTTTTTTAATGAATTTTCATTTGTGTTATAAATTAACTAAAAAAAAAATACTAATTCTGAAAAATGAAAGTATTAAATACTTAGCATTGTTTGTAAAGCAGGAAAGAAAAGAAATCCTTAATCACGTACTCCCTTACCATGATAGAAGTTTCTGGGCTACTCGCAGATGACAATCTCTAACAGTGAGATCGAGAACCCAATTGATAAAAATGCAATGGGATTACTCCTCTAACAATTCTGGGGCACTAAGATTTCAGAGTCGAGCAGACACAACATGCAAAAGGACGAAAGTGCTAGGCTTAGACAGGGAGTGGAGGTTGCTGGGTAATGTCAATGATGTGACTTGGTTTTGATCGAGAAATGATTGGCATTTTATTCATTGATGAATGGGGGTGGATGTGGAACACTCTGGAAGATTGGGATGACAGGGTTTTCTTCAATTTTATCTATTGATTCGCTCAATTGCTGGCATCTATTTACATCGTGGGCCCGTGTACGCGGCGACTGGACACCGTTTTTGGGGCGTCGGATGCCGTTACATCAACATGTTTTGGATGTACAAAAAAAGGATGGAGCTTGGGTATAAGCCAATGTCATAATGTTGAGCAACAGGTCGGTTTGCATCGAGTTATTTAATGAATGGATTAATTTCATATCAGTTTTGAAAATAATTTAGATTTATTTAAAATTGAAAAATAACATATTTTCAAGCTGAAAATTATGTGAAGTTCGGGTTGAATTTGTTCGGTTCAGATCGGATTCATGTTTCTCTCAATAATTTCAAATCAAGCTGGAATCGTAATTCCCGTCTCTATTCTTTCTCAGTCCTCAACATTCATTTCAGAATAATCTCAATCCTTCCCTTTTTAACCTTATTTACTAACGAAAAGAACATGGCCTTTCTATCAAAACCCAAATTATGGTCCCTTGCCTTGGACACTATCCGATACAGGGGACTGACAAAAAGACCGATTTATACACAACAAAAAAAGAAAAAGGAAATATTATGAAAGATAAACTTTTATATTGATTCGGTTCTAAAATGATGTACTATACATTGGATGAATGAGAAATTATTGGATTGTTAATTCTTCCTGGCCTCCACTAAAAAACTACACATAAACTCCAAATGAAATATTTTGTAAATACTCTTTTGTAAATACTCTGTTGTTTCAAATTAAACAGATCAAACGAGATTGAATTTAGATTAATTACGTTTTCCCAATATTTTGGAAATTTTACTGGCTAAAATCTCACCAATTTGAAGGCAATTGTGCAAAAGAGCAATTATTTTGCTTATCCATTCGAAAACAATAGCATTTGAAGCAAGCTATGTACATTGGATGTATCTTTGTTACAACCACTTACAGCTTACTATATCACTAGACGTTCACACTTGTTCGCCCCCCCACACCCCCCCCCCCCCCCCCCCGCTCTCTCTCTCTCCATAGGCTTGCTCTTTTATTGGTCACTGAGTATTTTCCCTTGCAATTACATGGCAGCAGAAGCAACAATCAGCAAGATAGGTACTAGAGTGAATTAAATCAAGTTTGGGCACTGCTGGCATTAGCAAACAATCATGTTGCCATATACATATAATTGCACATCATTGTCTTTGAAAATCATGAATTCTGTAATTTATGGTCACATTATGATTTTCTGTGTCCAGACGATCCCATGAGGATGCCAACTGCGATAATGAACATCAACAACATGCTCACAAGTAGAATATATGTTTTTCGCGAGGATTTTCTGTACTCTCCGAAAACAAGTACACCCCAGAATGTGCTCACCAGTGGAAGTGCCTGATAATGCCATTCAAACAAACACAATATTAGATGGAAGCATGACAATAACTTACCCAATCCAATAACCTGACACCAACGATCCAAAACTCATCTTATGAAAAGGCTATTGATTTGAATTTGCAGCAAAACTGAGACCAAGTACGCTGAGCTGAATTGACCTAAAATTCATGTCATGGATATTGATTCTATTTCCTTAAGGTTGTTGGACAAACACGTTGATAATAACGGTTGCATCTTCCAAGTTTGTCCCGGACTAATGACCCATTTGCTAGGGCTATTCAAAGGGCATAGAACTAGGGGATGTTGGATAAGCAGTTGCATGTTTCGTGCTAGACTGACCTGAACAGCATCAGCTGCAGCATATCCTGCAGCCTGACCGCCCATGAACTGAAGACCATTGCCAAAACCACACAATAAGCCAGCCAAAAAGGCCCAGCCTCTTCCATTCCAGTCTCTAAGGTAGGCACTCATTGATGACTTTGGCAAGTTGAGAACAGGATAATACAAGAAGATGATATTCAAGATGATTGCAATCACAAAACAGGAGACTGAGAAGTAGAAGAACGCTGTGTAAACAACCAAATGAGGGACTCCTTTCTTCAAGAGGTGAAACTGGTCATTTGTAGCCAAGTTGAATAGCGGGGAGAAGAGGGAGAAGCAGCAACCAGCAAACAAAGTTATTGCCAGCCCTATCCAAGTACTCCTCCCAAACACCTGCAAACCAAGTTCTCTGTTTCTATCATCAGGAAATATACGAAGTCAGATTACTGTCAAAAATCAAAGGAAGGTCACTTTGACTAACCTTTATGGATCTTCTTTTTTCTAGTTGAATGAGGAAATTTGCAGTCCCAAACTTAGGCTCACTTACAGATCCATTTGCCTTTTCAATGTCCATTGATGCAACTGTGAATTTAAACAGACAAAGACAATGACAAAAGGTGTGAAATCTAATCTTTGGTGGCATATATACAAATAGAGAAGAGAGTAGACTGCGAATCTCTAACCTGTTTTAACGAATGCTTCATTAGAGACTGAGCTATCCTTATTCCTGTCAAAATTTGATTGTGGTAGCATCATCAGTCTACATCAACGTACATGTCAGTAAGGTAATGTCGAGACGCACATACAAGCAATACAAACTTTCAATCCCATTACCCAAACGCAAGCTACTCAAACTTGGTTACAAGTGTCTAATAAATGTGTTTTAGCTATCAAACACAGTCATGTCCTGAAAACCTTGTGTGTTTTTAGTTACAAATGAAAAATCAAGTCTGAAACTTTGACAGAGGTACTTAGAGGTCATTTGAAGGGTAAAAGTAATAGAGTTTAGAGATAAGAAGAGAAAACTTGAAGGCCCATGTCCTTTATGAACCCTTAAGCAACCAAACTGGATTTTTCACTCAACTGTTATTATGCAGGAAATTTTCAAGAAATCAAAATTCTGTAATAGTGAAGATATACAGCCTTATTCCTCTTCAACCAAACAAAATTTCTCACTTCAGTAACAATGTGATTGTGCAGATGTTCAAGAAATCAAAGTGACAGAGACATGAAAAGGTTTGAGACAAGTCTCAACCGAATAAAAATAATGAACAAATTCTGAGAGTTTAGTTCTAGTGGAAGGTATATACTGTGTTTCTTCTTCAACCTCATTTGGAAAACTACTAAGCTTCTTTCTATTATCCGATGCATTAGATTTGTGGACAGCAGAACCTAGAAAAACTGCAATGAGGAAGCATCCAACTCCAGGGAAAAGGACTTCTGCCTTGTTTATTCGGTCATCGAGGAAGTAATTCAAAGTAGTCCCTGGAAACATAGGGAACTATCAGTTCGGGTTCTTTCAATACAAAGAGACTCAATATAGCATGCATGCAGTGGAAGGAGAGCAAAAACACAGACCTATGACGACAGTAATGCTAGAGCTGACAACCTCGACCACTGATAGGCCAACTAAAGCCCAAGCATATTGAGTGGATAAATTTCCTATGCTAAGAACAACACCACCTGCCATTGCAAATAGCACAGACGGCCAATTGTCCTGCATGAATGACTCTGAAGAAGTTAGTAAATATTAATTATTGGTACTGTGTGCTCCATTGAAGCAATAAGACCTGGCTAACAGATAGCTTGGGTGGCTCATAATTGGTCTTTGGGTTAGGCAGTGCTAAGGTAAATGAATTTTGGGTCAGCTCGATTTAGGCAATGTTGTTGATTCATCCAATAATTTTGTATTGAAAGCAAAAGCAATATTGGTCAGGAAAACTTTTGGTTCAGATCAGGTCCGATCAATTTGAGTTTCCTTTACAATGCCTATTTCGGGTCTTGAGATATACTTGATTTGGGACATTAAGCTGAAGTCAAATACGGTCAGTCTTCCTGGTCTAGAACTGAATTGAACCTCTGCACTCTTCCTGCTCAGTGAACGGCAGGCCCAATGGGGCACTAACCCCAAAAAAAAAAAAAAACAAACAAACAAACTGTGGCATCTCATGTGCTTTCACCTGTCGTACATAATACCAGTTCAGTAATATCTTTGTGTAAGGATTGATGATGGGTCGATATTCCATCTGATCTAACCAGCGCCATCTGTCAGTAAGTACTAGTGGAACGTCAAACCAATTTGCCTACTCTGAGACACCACCAAGAGTAGACTGTTTTCGCTTGTTTCAATTGATTTCTGTCTTAGCCCTAATGTTAAAATTATAGATTGATTGATTTCATGTAGGACACCAATCACCTACTATTTCTAGCCTTATTAGTTCATTGGCAGTTTCGTCACATAGCACTGTTTTACCTCAGTCCATGGTAAAGAGAACATCATCCACTAACGACAGTTTTTGAGGAATCAATTTGCATAAACATCCAAGAGAAGCTTGTTCAACTCTGAACTAATCATGGTCACCTGATAAAGCTGGCTGAAGAAATTCGGCATGCCAGGTTTGCTGTCTCCGATCTGACCAAATGTTAGAGCTATAATCACAGCCGCCAACAGATTAGTCACAGTGTAATCAAGATAAGTATGTTGAGGAAGGCGTCCGCGTCTCTCAAGGGAGGCAATAACAGCAGGCCATGTCCCCAGGAAGAACAGAGAGAGAAGCATGCATATTATAGCTCCTCCTTTGCTTTCTACCAAATACATTTTCTATACACCTGCCAAAACTACAGGAAAGCAATACTGTTAGAAAACTTCCATATCAGTTTACTGCCAAGCTTGCAATTTTGAAAATGCCAAATGCAAAGACAAATGCAGATGTAGGGCTGTTTTTCCAAAACTTGACTTGGTGACAAGAAGTAAAATTCTGAATGAGACACAACAGAAGTTTTCTGTTCTGGATGTGTGGCAGATTTGATGGAAAGACAGGTAATATACAAGTAAATTTTCTGTCTTTCAAAAACTTACGATATTTAATAGTTTAACTGAATTAATAGTTAGAGTACGCAACCTTAACTCTGAATTGCAGCAGATTAGTTATCTCTGCTACAAGTGCAGCAAGCCTTCAACCCTTGGGTTAGAAAAGTCTTGCTGTAATTTGTTTAAATGCAAATATTCTCCTGCAAACAAAACTTGCTTGACTTTCCAAGATCCATTAATTATTCCTCCCTCAGAATAAACAGCAATCTCCACTCCCCACCCCCCCCCCCCCCCAAAAAAAAAGAAAAGAAAAAAACCGCACACAATCTTTTACTTAACATGGAATGGCTGTGGCCGCCACAATTTTCCAAAGCCTCGTCCTAAATTGAAGGAATAAGAACCAATAACAATGAAGACTTCTAGTGTGAATTCTACCATAGGTAAGGTATAGAATGGTCAAACAAAAGCATGGCAACATCTTGATAAGTGCGTCAGTGAATACATGCCTATGCAAGTATGCATCATGAAACATGACATAAAGTAACAAGTAGGGGTGGGCAACGAGCCCAGTATCCATTGAGTCACGCAGGTCGACCCGTTTAAAATAGGGCCAATAAAGGGTCGGGTTAATAATGATCCGCGTCAATAGTGGGTCGGCTCATTAAGGCATATCAACGGGTCAGGCCCATTAACGAGGCGTTGAGTGAGCCATATTTTTTATATTCTACTTGACACACTAATTTACATATTTCAATTAGTTAAACTTATTGTCAACGCTTTATACATAATGACAATTATTATACACAATTTTTTTGTGCAAGTTTGTTCTATTTTAAAACGGGCCAAAAGTGGGTTGCCCATGGACAATCTAACTCGACCCATTTATTTACACAAAATGCCCAACCCACCCTAAATAGTTAACGGGTCGACTTTAACTCAACCCAATCCACTTTGTAAATGGAACGGGCCTAACCCGATCCAATCCGGTCCACTACCTACCCCTAGTAACAAGTATCGACATTCTAACCACCAAATTTGGTGTTATAGTAGAGGTTGGCCCACCATGTAATTAGAAATGAAGTTTCCCCTGCCTCTATTCTCCTCCAACTCTCCAATGCCTTTCCCCACTAGAACGCCTCAATGAGAAATGAGGTCCCTGATTGGACTACATGACCGAACTTTTAGAAGTCGAAGAGGAGTTAGCTGGGTGGCCAACACTCCGCAAGTCCTCCCCCCGCCTGGGTTCAAACCTGGGGGCACAATTCTGCCTTTGTGCAATTGTGTGTTGGAGGTTTGTGGACCTGGGCTTTAGACTGAGCTTTGACATTTTTCTTCCCCTAGTCCATTCAGGTCCACTGAGTACTCCTAAGATAGGGGCCAGTTTTAGAAAAGAAAAAAGAAAGTGTGTTCACTTTTCAGCATTCAAAAAAGTGCCCTTTTGTACTTATTTTTTTCAATAATGAAATGCCCCATTTCATTGCCCTCTTCAGTAGCCAACACATCAAATGTAGGGTTAACGAAAACAACCTCTCTATAATTTAGAGACCTAGGCTATGTATCACTTGCCTCTGTACGTAGACAAGACACAATATTGGTTTGCTTTGGCTTAACATGTGCTAGCATGAATTGTTCAAGTGCAACAAGCAAATTTGGCAATCTACAAATAACAATTCAATTTCTAAGCTACTCAAGTCAAATCATCAATTATCCACCATACCCACCTTAGCAACAACATCAGAAACAATTCTAAAAACACAGCTGAACGTCAACACAGCAGATACAGCAGAAAGAAAATTATGTTTACCTTTTGCACACCAGATGTTTGAATCAATGCCTGAGAGACCCTTTTGGGCAAGAACAAAGGAATCCAGCAAAAGAGGGGGTCAAACTCTCAGATCCAATTCAATGGGTTTCGTGATTGTCGGAGAATCTTGAAATGGTTTGCAGTTAATTATTAGGCCTCATCGGAAGCAGTTTTCTGGAATGGGAGTGAATGCCTTATACAGAGCAAAACCCCTTTTTTATATTGGGGGTGACGGGAAGAGAGCGAGAAAGAGAGATGATTAGCTGTGGTTTGACGGGCATCTAGCCGGCTGCATGCTTCCTAGAGTTCTGTCAAAGTCTAACAATACAGTGTACGTCATGGGGTTGTTCATTGCCTTGGATTATACTAAAGTCAACTTGCAGAATGGAAAAATAAGTATCACATGATTGAGGCTTAAAATGTCATCTTTGGAGGTACAGTTATCAAAATTATGGATCCTGCATGCCAATGTCATTTATTTTAGCTGGGAAAGTTCTTATGAACTGTTATTAATGATATGGGTGTAAATTTTACTTATATTAATTTTTATGCTTAGATGAGTTACCATGATGTATGTCATTTGCAGATGACATTCTGCTTATTGATGAAAGTAGAGAGGGAGTTGATAACAAGTTGGAGTAATGGAGGCATACACTAGAGTCTAGAGATTTTAGAGTAAGTAGATCGAAAACTGAATACCTTCATTGTTGTTTTAGTGGTAGGGAAGATGCGGGGGGAGAATTCACCACATATTGACGGGATGATGATACCAAGAGTCGACAAGTTTAAATATCTAGGATCGATCATTCAACAAAATAGGGATATTGACGAAGATATTAACCAACGTATAAAAGTGGGTTGGCAAAAATGAAAATATGCTTCAAGTGTGCTGTGTGATAGGAGGATGCCTGTAGGATTAAAAGGCAATGCTTACTGTATGGTAGTTAGACTGGCAGTACTATATGGATCAGAGACTTGGCCTTTAAAAAAGATACAGACCCAAAAGTTAATGGTAGCAGAGATAAGGATGATTAGATGGATGTGTGATTACACGAGAATGGATAGAATTAGGAATAGGGTAACCAAAGATTTAGTTAAAGTGACTCCCATAGAGGATAAGATGAGAGAAACAAGACTCAAATGGTTTGACCACGTGAAAAGAATAAGTGTGAACGCTCCAGTGAGGAGATGTGAGAGAATTTACATCCCCAAAGGTAAAAGATGTAAGGGACGACCAAAGAAGAGTTTGGACGAGACGATTAGAGAGAATTTGAAAGTTATAGGATTGATGGAGGACATGATTCAGGATGGGAGACTATGGTGGGATAAGATTAGGATCTTAGACTACATAAAGTTGACCACCTGATTTGGTTGTGGTTTTTTTTTTTTTTTTTTTTTGGGTTTCAATAGGGTAGGTTCTTTTTTTTTTTAATATATGTCGTATTTGTATGCTGGTAGTACATATATCTGAGAAGAGAAATTATTTGTCTATCTCTGTTCCTCAAGGTATAGTACTTTCCTCTGCTATGTTGTACTTTTGTTTACATATTACGGACACCTGATTTTTTTCACAAAAATTTTTCTTCTATAAAATGTTTTCACAAAATCTTATTTTTGTGGATCTCTCGGATTCAACCTCTCTACAGACAGAGATGCTGGTAGAGGTAGGGTTGCCTACATTTGAATCTTCCCATACCTCACGAAAGTGAGACCCGTACTGTGAGGTGGTGGTGTTGTTGTATTAATTTTTATGCTTCATTTGCACGCAAAAAAAAATTCAAAATTGTGGACACTTGAACAAATGAATCATGATAGAGGTATGCAGTTTATTGCCAGACCAATTTCATATGTTTGGAGTTCATGTGTTATTGAAATAATGTTCTAAATATTTAAAAACAAGGTATTATATTTGGCTATATAAGTTATGATTCAACTTTATGAACGACAAAATTATAAATAAGATAATACAAAATACTAACCCTTTAAATAAAAATACATTAAGATTTAAGCATGTCCAAATTTCAATGTCTAAGTTTACAATTCTAAATAATTATTATAGAGTGGTATAAAAAACAATAGAAAACATTAAGTTGTTCAATATACTTACATTAGGCAGTTCAATATTTCTATATTTTCTCCATTGCATAAGAGCAAGTATTATTATCAAATTATAAATCATCAATTTTTTTCCAACGTCAAATTTTCCAATAATAATGAGAAAATTATGTGGAAGTCAACCATTTCAGTTTCTACTAATTAAACTATTAAAAAATGAGAATTGTAATCACGAACCTTGGTGTCCGTGTGTGCAATTAGAACGACGCCACGTACACCCTGAATACATAAGAGTTTGATCACTTGATGTGATTGATATTTTAAAATATCTTATTTAATATTTGGGGCAAACTGGAGAGCACGCAAGCACGTGGAGTAGTTATCTACTGTAGTCGTCTCCTCGGTATGTGCATCTCACAATGGTCAGTAATCCGTAGAAAACCAAAAAGCAAAGAAGGGGCATTCCTAGAATTGGACTCAGGACCTCTCGCACACTAAGCGAGAATCAGACCACTAGACCAGATGCCTGGTCGTTGTCATTGGCTGTACAATAATGTAATTTAGCAGCTCATTATTCGAGCATGCCCCACACCTTCGTTGAACTCGAAACAAATTAAATATGCAGAAAATCTCCTCATAATTGTAATCAAAACTTATTTTAAGGTCGTGAAAATACCATACTCAAGGTTTCTGTTTTTTGCCCCCCGGGGGGGAGGGGTTTGAGGAACCATTTTCACTCCCCAAACACCAAAACACTGCCAAAGATATGGGGACAACAGGCTGCGAGAAACAAATGAAGCCCTTTTGCATTATCCCTTGTATTTACCTGTCCTCTTGAACAATGTATAAATGTAATCTGCCATAAAAGAATTAAGCCTATATTTGTAACTGTATCTGCATTGTGACAACTTTCTTCATGCATTCTCAGAAGTTCTGCAATCGCTTAGAATCTGAACCAGGTGATTATGGAACCTCAAGCTTCTGCACTTACTATTCTACTTTCGTGTTTCAGGAAGTTGCCCAGCAACTTCTGGTCAAAAACCATGTTAGGGATCTGTACAGAAAAGAGCTGAGTCAAAATCCATATACAACGAGGCCCTATGGAGGAATTGTTACATGAACGTACACTTGCTCATTAGCATTTAAGTGTGTCGTAGCCAAGACTAGAACAAGTTGTCAAGTTCGTAGTATTTATGCTAGCTTTCTCAAATATTAGACATAAATACAGATATAGATGTAGAAATTAATATGGGTACAGACATAAGGATATGTATAGATATAGATAGGGATATGGCAAGATTACCTTGTCTCCAAAATATATTTTAGCGTCATTAGCAATTGCCTCTATGAATCTGAGCTCGAGATACTCAGGAGTGAGCTTCAATTTGTTAGCTTCAGCTTCCTTAATTATTCTGCAAAAGTGGTGTCCCGAAGTTAATGCATGCAGCAGCCTAGCAACGAGCAATTGGCACAAGATGGCCCAAGGGCCTTAGCCTTTAGCTAATATGGAAGGAAAGGTTCACCGGTAAAAGTAGGCATCAGCCAAACTTCTTTCCCGAGCAAGATACATATCATTATCAATTTCTTGCTGCATTCTGGAACTTTCCTTTTCCATCAGCTTCTGCTCCATGATGATCTTGCTGACATGTGCATTCTTCTGAGCTTCAGAAATGGCAACCTTTTTCTGTGTCTCTGCCTCTTTTTCGGCAACTTTTTGCTTTTCAATAGCTATTAAAGCCTTATCAAGCGCAAAACAAACAGGAGGACTAATCAAACTGGAAAGTTTTGGGTTGTCTACAAGCTAGTATCAGCAACGCAAAAACAAGCAGGATTATAGGACTCCATGACAGGTTACAAAAGCAGACTAAATACCCACTACATACAAAGGCCATCTTACCTGAGAACTCACTTTCAGAATTGATAATATTTGGTAAATAATGAATAAGAAATAAAGATAAAAACCTAGAACTGATATTGCATGGATTTGTTCTAAAAACTTGCTTCCAAATTGATCATAGTCCACTGTAATCTAACAAATGAACCGCCTACTTGCATATGGTTTTTTTTTGGGGGGGGGGGGGATCCATTCTGTACAAATATCACAAATGGCCCCTTCCGCAATTTTAAGCATACCTTTGTCCGCTCTTCCTCCATCTGTTCATAATTCTGCTTGATGCTCTCTGGAATAGTAGGTTTTGTGACACGCACACTGATGATCTCAACACCTGGAGCATAACGCGTGCAATCCCCCTGAAGAGCCTCTCGCATCCTTTCATCAATCTGTATGGAGATTTGGCAGCAGATAGTCAGATTCCGCTTGCTAACTTATTCTATAAATAGTAAAGAGATTATTGAAATTATGGATAAAGAAATCAGTAACCAAAACCTAGATCAGCAAACCAAATTCTTCAGCTCAAAAAGGGAAGTTGGTTACTATGGAGCCAGCATGTTTTATTATTTCCATATAAGGAAAAAAGGGCCATCTACTTTATCAGAACTAGGGAAAATACAGCTCATGTGAAAGTTAGAACATATTACTGCAAGTGTCGCTCTAGTTTTTTTAGTGCTCACCTGGTCAAACATGTCAATATAAACTTGTTGAAGAGAATGGGAACTGCAAAATTGATTGATCTCATGGTGAATTTTGTCATAAATCCATGTCTTATCATAGTGTACACCATAGTTGAGAAGGGTATCATAAACATATTCTTTCCGCAGCCTGTTGACAACCTGAATGAACATGAAATTAATTAAGGAACAACAAAAACCCCACCCTGAAAGAGCAGAATCAGTACAACAAAGGAGTTCTGTCTTATTACATAGAAGCACTGGCCTTACCTCTATCCGGTTAAAGATTATCATAACACCCCCTTTGGTGCCACATGGGATATTTCTGACCTACAAGAACAACTTCAAAATAAAAATCCAGCCCTTTGTTCGGCACCCTTTGCTTTCAAGAATATATTGGACTCGGCCCAGAAACAGCAGAATAATTTTAGGTGATGTATGGAGAAAGTTCTGAAAATGTTAAGCATCTATCACATATACCTGATCGGTCTGAAGAGTCACTTGAATAGGTTCATAATGGGTAACTACAGGTATCTTCCAATGGAAACCTGAAAGCCCATATTACTCTAGCCCACGTTACAAAAGATAGGAGATGGTAAACTAAAAGGCAATGGAGAGAGAGATTTACCAGGATCAGTGATTGTCTTAAGAAGGGCGCCCCCTCTCCAGTGCACACCAACATGACCTTCTGGAACTTGGTGCAGAATAGACCAGCTAATCTTGTTAGTGGAAGATGACGAAAGCATAATCTGCTAGGTCACTAGAGCATATCACAAAGCTTGGAACCAAGTCAAACAAGCATTATCTATATGGAGACATGAACCAAACCAGATGAAATCCCATTCCAATTTTGCAGCCATCAACCATGAGAAACAAAACTAAGACAGATGTCAAACATCATATCCATACCAGGGACAAACTATTTCTCCAATCTTCAAATTCGTACCCAATAGTCCTGCCTTAGGTATAGGGAGCTAGATCTGGTAGCCCATCACCAAATCACAGAGAGATCATTTCCTCTAGATCTACACCGAAAACCTTTTAATTGCCTATTACTCCATGAAAAGAGAAGTGGAGATAGTTCTGGGCGCGATTTGCTAACTATAATTTAAGCTGAAATGCTGCCACAATCATCCAGTATTCTTGGATAAAAATCAATTTATCTGTAAAGCCATAAGTTTTCGAATAGAAATAGAATATTATCTTTGACATGAAGGCCATGCTTGACTGGTTGATACTTTGCAATAGACAATTTATTATACTGAACTCTGAGTAAAACAAATACTTCAATCATAAGAACATTTTGCTTATATATGGTTCTTTTAATTCTTTAGACCAATAGGAGAGTCTCTTAAGCATTATGATGCCTTGATTGAAAGAGATTCTTTGGTTGGAGTAAATACACGAAGTGAAATGGAAAACTATTTTTGATTATGGCAAGACAATTGAGAAATATTTCCTCCTAGACTCCCAACCAACAAATAGGCTCGAAAAATCAGCAACTACATTGCTTTTCGGTCTAAGTCTCTCCGAGGCTCCAACCTCCTTGGTCTCTCCCCCTTTGTTTGAAAATATTGTGAGTTTGCCACAAATTCAGTATTCCTCCAAGATTGTTGAATAAAAGTCAATTTATTCATCTTCTAAGCTATGGATCCATAGGTATTCAAATATAATAATATTGTCTCATAAATAAAGGCTATGCTTGATTGGATGACATTTTGCAATAGATAACTCATAATTGCTTATCAGTAGATTTTACATTTTTACTTAAAAGAGGTACTTCAACCGTAAGAACAGTTTTTCCTTTATATACTGTTCTTTTAATTAGTTAGATCGATAAGAATGTCTCTTAAGCATTATCAGATCTTCATTTAGAGATATGATTTGGTTGAAGTAGATACACAAATTTTGACATGGAGACTATTTTTGACTATGGCAAGACAACTGAGAAGTATTTCCTCTTAGACTCCCAACCAACAAATAGCCTCGAAAAATTAGCAACTAGATTGCATCTTCAGTCCAACCCCTCCAACCCTATTCACTTGTGTGACGAATTAAGCTACTTTTTACGAAGAAAAGGTCATAAAATGCTTAAGATTGAATTGATCTTTGGCTTCACATCCTCTCCAAATGACCAGATCCAATTCGAGAGGGTTAGGGACAGCAATGGTAACACAATCATCTCAGAATATATTACGCCTGAAATATCATCGGAAAATAGGGACTGAAACAAACACCAGAACCAATTGCCCGTCAATTCAAATCATACCCGGAATCTAGGAAGAACCCCAAATTGTTAAAATGCATAAAACCCAACTAAGCAGTGGATTTGATAATCCAGTAAACGGATTAAAACCCCCCAAAAAAAACAAACAAGACTAGTGCACTAACTCAAAATCCATATGTTTTCTCGATTCAACTGACCGAAATTTGAAAGAAAACCACTAAAGTTTCCAGAATGGGAAATTAGAGCGTGAATAATTCCTCATAGAAACACAAATGAAATTAAATCATCGTTTTTTGAGAGAGAGAGAGAGAGAGAGAGACAGTGGAGTACCGAGGTGACAGCAGCGACGAAGAAGAAGAGAACAGCCCAATGGCCGGCGAGAGAAGAGCCACCTTCCGGTGGTTGACGACGGTGAGCGCGAACTTGGTGATGGGGTTGCTGAGGGTCCATGAATTTGATCCGGTGCTCTCTGTGCTATTGATGCTTTTATTCTTGCCGAATTGCGCAGGTACTTATAGGATTGGGTGAAAAAGTGTGGGGGCTAGGCATGGGGCCATGGAATGATGGAAAATGTGTCCAAATTTTCTAGTATTTTTAAAAACTGTGCCTTGGTAAATAAAAGGGAAAATTACCACAGAGTGTTACTTCGCTTTTAATATTACTCAAAGATGTTATGTTTGGGGACATGGACAGAACAGGAAGGAATGCACGTGGCAGTGGAAGGGACAGTTGGTGTAAGGAAATACCGAAAATAACCCAACGTTAGATGGTTGGAATTCATGTGCCCAACCGTGCCGAAAAGAAAACCGGAGAGAGAATCAGGGAGGGAGACGTTGGAGGAGTGAGAGACAGGGGAAAGGGGTGAGTTTGGAGTGCGACTTGCAGAAGTTGGAGGAGGGGAAGCTGGCGGTGCAGGTCAACTGTGGAAGCTGTGTGGAGGAAGAAGAGTAGCGAGGGAGGTCTAGGCTCAGATGTGATTGTGGGAAGAAGGGGAGGCATTGTGAAGGCGGTGGTTGAACTTAGCAAGTGGAGAATCTGCGATTGAAAATCCAAAATCCAGGTAAGTTCGTTGCTTCCATGAATATGTATTATGGGGGGTTAAATTGCATGCTGCATTATATTTGTTAGGAATGTATTACTGACGAAGTGGGATGAACGGGGGAAGGGCGGGGGATTGTAGGCGGGGGATTGTGTGTGTTGAGTGAGGAAGAGGGTGGAGATGGTAATAAGTGTGGAGGCGGGTGAAAGTGACTGTGAGTACGGAGTGTGGAAGGTGTATGAAATTTGAGGGAGATGGGGGGGGACGTCTGGGATAGGAATTTGAAAGGAAGTGAGAAGGGGTGGGAAGTAAGGGTTTGTGTATAAGGGTGTGCAGTAGGAAGAGTGCTAGTTAGTGTGCACATAGAGTGAACTGTGATAATGTAGTAGTTGGTTAGAATGTAGTGTTGGAGTTGTTGATGAAAAGGTAAATTGTCAGTAAGTAGCTGGGATGGAAAGGTGTGGAGACGGTGAAATTGGGGGCCTGGCTATACTCTTTATGTGAAAGCAGGGAATCGCAAGGGTGCTAACATGGGGAAGTGATGTATGGAAGATGATATCCTGAAGAAGGAAGGTGGTTATCCTTGGTTGTAACCTGACAAAGATTGAGGTGTAGTTGGTGAAGTCGCTCTCTGATGTGGTTGTTGCCGTTAGGATAAAGCTATGTACATGTATTATATGTAATTGTGGGGAAGGGTACAATATGGCTAAAATGTGTGTGTATGTGACAGTTTGATATGGTGCTGCAGAATATTTAAAATGAAGCTGAGAAGTGCGAAAGAACGGCGGGAAAGTCCGCAGGGGAGGAGTGGCAGGGCAGAATGTGGAAGGGGGGAACATTCAGAAGCAGGGGGAAAGCGTAAGAGGCGAATGAGTGAAGAAGAGAGAGGCAGTGGTGATGATGAGGTGGCAGAGGTTCGGGAAGGCGGGTGTGGCGGTAGGCAGACAGGGAAGGGTGGAAAGGGGAAGGGTGACAGGGAAGGGGAGCGTCGGAAGCACGAAGTTCTGCATAGGAAGGGGAGAAATGGCAAGGTGAGAGAGAAGGATGATGTGGCTGATGACGGAGAAGATGGTGCTGGGGTGAGCGGGGTAGTGAATGATGTAATTCTGCGGTCGAGGTGCACGTTACGCAGCATAAGTGCGCTGAATGGGAGATTAAACCCGTATCAGAGGGAGGCGGTGCTGGGGACAGTGCTACGACCAGTGTTGGAGTACGGGGAGATGGCAATGGAAAGGCATTTGACGCTTGCGCTGATTAAGTCATGGGATCGACGGAAGAAAGCTTTCCGGGTCGGAGGTCGGGAGGTTCGGTTCACGGTATTTGATGTGGTAATGTTCACTGGTCTACCAGGAATAGGGAAGAAAGTTGAGTTGGACGGGGAAGAAGTGATGACGGAGGTGGGGAACATGGTAAGAGCGCGCATGGCGGAATGGGAAAGGGCGGAGATGGCTAGGAGGGTACCGAAGAAATCTGGGCAGAAACGACGCTTCTTTAAGAACTATGTCAATGTAATGATGGAGTTGTGTGAGGAGAATGCGGAGGCGGACCGAGTGGGGATATGGCTTAGGTTGTATGCATTCATTGTGGTGAGTGGTGTGTTCTTCCCTCGCACGCCGTACGGAGCGGCGTGGAGTCTCCTGCACTATGTTGATGATGTTGACTGTATGGGCCAGTATGCGTAGGCGGAGGCAATCTGGGAGGTGGTTGTCGAATCCATTGAGGACACGCAGAAGAAGCTTACTCGTGGTCTGTTCTCGGAGGTGCAAATTAATGGATTTTGCCTTCTGATTCAGGTAATGTACATTTGTGTAGGAGTAAATATGGCACCATGTGTTTGCGTTGCACTTGCGTGGTGGGGTGACTACGACCATCGTCGCAGTCACCATCGTATCTGTTGTATTGTGGGTGGGGACATAAACATCCCAGTGACAAAGTTGTTGGCGCAGGTATGGTTCTACGAGCACACGACGAGGTTCTGCGGTCAAGATGGGCAGCGATTCCCCAGAATTGCGAGCTGGCGTAAAGTGGATCATGGAGGCATGTATGATGCGACTGAGTTGCTGGCCGAGCTGGAAGAAAGCGAGGTAAGTGTGAATAGCGATGGTAGTAGCGATGATTCTTGTAATTGTTTGCGTATTGCGTGCAACTCACATAATTTTAGCGTATTGTGTGGGAGTGTGGTGAACACTATCAGCAACGGATGACTGCTCATTTGTGTTGTGATCTGCCATGAAGTTGTATAAGTGATCTCGGCATCTCCAGGACATTGCGGGTGATTGGTGACGTTGATTGAAACTTTGTTGTCCATTCCTGTCATTTTGTGAACACGTTATTGCGTAGTTAGTCCCATGTTCATAGTATTCCATTCATAGGATACACATCATCAGTTTTTGCAATGGTTCTGGTGAAGGCAGTCGTTAATAATTGTGTTCATGATGTGCCCTCCTGTAATTGCTGGCAGTGTTGGTCTATGTTGTTGTGGCTCGAATTGGTCCGGAGTGCAGTTCTGTATTTGTAAATGGCATTGTGCATGGTGTTCTGTTGCTCAAATTGAATGTCACACCTGCAATGAAGTTGTGATGGCCCATTCCAAAAGAGACAACATCGTGTACCTCAATATAAGATGTTGTGTGCATGAAATTCTTGCTAACCTAATTTGTTGCCATCAAAAGTTGGGAACCGTAGGTGTTTATAATGGGACTGATTTGTATGAAGTTGCTTGAGGTATTAGGGTACGTTACGAGTGTGTATGTGTATATATATATATATGTATGTGTATGTGTATATATATATATATGTATGTATATATATATGTATGTATGTATATGTGTGTGTGTGTATATATATGTATATGTTTATATGTATGTATATATATATGTATGTGTATATACATATATATATATATATATGTGTGTGTGTGTGTATGTGTGTGTATGTATATGTATGTACGTATATGTATATGTGCACACACACACACACACTCACACACAGACACATATATACATATACACACACACATTTCTGTACATATGTGTATATATGTATATATGTGTGTGTGTGTATATATGTATATATACATATACATACTTATATATATATATATATCTATACAAGTGTACGTTCATGTGCATATATCTGCAGAACCACAGGAAAGAAGGGAGGGGGCGACATTAACACTTTCTGTACTGGTGTATGTGGTTGTAGGTGAAGCCCATCTTAGAGGCACGTGGTCCTGAGCTACAAGAAACTGTCGTCCGTGCGTACATGGAGACAGATGAGTACCGGCTTTATGTGGAGGATGGAGAGGTATGTGGAATAACGGTGTGCATTCTATTGTCCAATATGAAACGAAGGTACTGTCGTTGTCATTTGCAAGTACCTCAAAGTCTGCCCAACATAATTTGGATTATTCTTGCAGGGTGTCCTCAGCTTTGATGAGCGGCTTAGGCGGGTTAGGGAGGCGTACGCTCTGGAGAAACAAGCTAATATGAGAATGTCTGCAGAGCTGGCATTAATGAAGGATAGGGTTAGGCAGTTGGAGGAACGTCCGCGAGAGTTTGGTGCTGGGAATGGTGATGGTGCAGAAGGGGCGGAAGGCGCATGTGGGGAAACATTGAATGGGGCAACAGTGACGGAGGGGACGGGCGAGCCGACTGCGCTCGGGGCTGTAGCGACACAGGACCCCAGTACTCCTCCCAACATTGTCGCAGTCAACCTCTCCGCGGACACTGAAGTTGGACGGACCTGCAACAACGATGTTGTCGAAGAAGGTAACGGTCGGGAACGCGAGCATGCCACCGTTGTTGCAAGGGAGCCAGATGTAGCGTCACTGCCCGTGGTGGAAGGGGCAACCGAGAAATATGAGCATGTAGCTGTTGCGGATGATGATGACCGCAACATTGCCTCCGCTGCTCAGTCAGTACAGACTCCGACAGAGGAGCCCGTCCAGGACGCGTACTCCGTGGCCCCCACCACAGATTCAGTTGCTGTTGGGGACGGTGGGGCTGATGAGCCCCCCCTTGCTGGAGATGGGGCCCACTGCGTGCCAGATCTGGGCAAGTCAACCACATCGCATACCGCGGACGATCAGAGCTACCCAAGGTCGTCCAACATAGTGTCCAGGCTGAAGAAGGTGCCTCGTATTCGGAAACCATCCCGCGTGCGGGGATCACCGTACACAAATCCAACGCGCGGGACAAAAGGTGGAAGGAAGGGGGTGAAGTCGGCAGCTCCCAGGGACACGACATCTGGCCGCTGCAGCCCGTCAAGAGTGCAGTCGGATGTGGGGAACGACGACGCTATTATTTCCCTGGTCCCCATTGCTGAAGTCCCTCCAGCTGGGGAGGTTGAACTGCCAGCAGTCCGCGATGCTAGGCTTATGGTAGGCTTTCCAGTTACTGCCTGCTTACTTCTTGTCACACACAGACCACGCGTCCCCTGCTCTGACTTGTAAAAATCATTGCAGATGCCATGAATTGTTTTGTTTTTGGTAACCGTGCAGGATGATGTCCCGGACACATTAACAAGCGGGCCCTCTCCCGACATGCCAGCACCACGCACTCGCGGAACTGGCGGCATATTTCCTATTTCTGAGGAGGTGAGCTTAGGTAACCCTTCCTCGGCTTTCGTATACGCAAGGGCTGGTGGCCTACTACAGCATAAAGTTTGATGTCTACCAATTGTAGAAAACTATGCGGTAATGTCATGGTGCGCATCTTGTTTTTTGTTTGTAGGGTGTGAAAGTGTACCTGACGTGGACATTATCCCCCGAGGAGGTGGACCTCCTGGCAGCTGTTTGTGCCAGGTGCAAGGGCCTGAAGGGCGATCAGTAGTAAGCTTCAGTATCTGCAAATGCGGTTGTTTGGTGGCTAAATATTTTGTATATGAATACCTGATGTCATAGTCACACATGTAGGAATTTTGATCTGCCTGAGGCAACAGAGAAGCATGTCAATGCCGAGTTCCTGAAGGGGCTAATTAATGTCGTCCCCACTCGAGGGGCGGCCGATAGACCAGGGAGGTACTGCATAGGTTCGTTTGCAGTCCAGCAGTATTCCAAACTTCTCCATTCGCGTCAGCGCCAACATAGGAGATACTGTTGCATGTTCGTCTTCCTGGACCGCCATGATGAGGTATAAGAAATTGATGGGGAAACGCAGTACGGTACATTCCCGCCAAATGACTGTTCACTGTGGAAAATATGACTTCGTGGCAGGGGCATCTCCGTAACGCGGACGTAGCTGTGCGCCACATCTGGGAAACGTTCAAGGCACAGAAGGATTCTGACCTATGCAATGTAAGTCAATTCCATCACTACGTATTTCAGGAGGCTAAGCATGTGTTTGCAGTGCACATCACTGACATGCTTTCTGGTCGACTCCTTCTCTTCAGGTATTCATGCCGTTTTTTGAGAGAGTTTCCCAGCATTGGCTTCTCCTTCTAGCAGATGTTACCAACAGACGGTTCTTAGTGTACGACTCCTTACAATCCGAACGGGACGGTCCCCGTCAACGCCTCCTATGTAGTGCAGTCAGTGCCCGACCTTCCTATGTAATCACCCAAACATGTATGTTTTACAAATTCACATCTTCGCTCCTTTCACTGCAGAAGGTCGCCATTGGACTCGCCTTGATGAAGCTTCCACAGTTCTGTGACGTACTCAGTTGGGAGATGGAAAATGCAGAGTGCCCGCAGCAGGACAAGTAAGTGAACGTGGACGTTGTCAATTTGGGTACGTCCGTTTCCATGTTATTGCCTGCTCTGGAACTTACGACGCAGTGTGTGTTGGTTTGTTTGCGATTACTGCAGCGGTCATGACTGCGGTGTGTACATGCTAATGTTCATGGACCTGTTGTCCATCAGGGCCGACGGCCTATACTTCGGTCAGCCTTATGTGCGCAACGCTAGGGACAAACTGCTGCTTAGCTTGCTGCAGGGGAGAGTTGCTCACTTCCCGGAAGCCTTCTTGGAGGGTACGTAGACGCTGGTTTGGTGAGGGTGGTGAAAGTATTGATTCCCCGTTATGTACATACAACATTTAGTAGTTAGGTTGTTGTCACCACGTTTATGTATGTGAGTCAGAATGGTCTTCTCTGGTGAGACTTAAGCGCAGCCGTTTCACCCACTTCACTATTCAAATTTGGGGGAGCGTAGTGGGGTTTTGTCCGGACCATCACGTCAGGTGCGACGTCGAGCAGCCCCCTGACCTGTTCATGTGGCTTGTGTTTTTTGTTGTCGACGTCCGTGCAGTTACCCCGAATTGGGTGACTGCTGCACCCTGCGCAATATGACTTCATGTGGGGGTTATCCCGCAAAACGGTGACCCTCACATCTGTGACGGAGTTGTGAGCTTTGTGGTACTGTCATTTTCATATGTCTCACCTTGTACATAATGAGGTGTTATTTCTTTGCATAGCAGTCAGTAAGTCATGGATAGGGACCTACATTATAAGAGCATGTCATGCAGAGGACTGTCATTGATGCGTCCCCTGTACAGTAATTTCTGCTGTCAACACCTGTGAACCTGATCTAACACTACCGCTAACCCAGGATAGTGTGGCCATTTGTGGACGGGTGACATGTGCAACTCGATCTGTTTATATGGAAATGGATGTGCAAAGTGGGTGGTACGCGTCAGCTTAAATGTGCTTTAATGACCATAAACGAAGATGTCTAATTCCACACATAAATAGTTACACATTGGCATATACAGGACGAGCCCTATCACTAACGTCCATCCACAGTCAACCCTCCCCGTGTACAAAAGTTTATGGCTTCTTCCATGCCCAAAACACACCACATATTAGATTTTCTCCGGACCCAAGAAAGACCATACCTAACCTAAAATGACAAAAGTGAGTCACCCTGCCTGCACGCGATCTTCATACATAATGGGAGTTATCGTGCTACTTAGCGTGGCACGATAACTGCCTATATGTACATGTGCTCCGTATGGCATTGCCTCCTCCCAGGTGTCGCCTGCTTCACGGACATGTCATCTAGCACAGCAAAAAGTTGGACGCCCGCTGGTTGAACGCCTAATTGCAAGCTAGGCGCAGAAGCTCCCCATGACCATCACATACACAGCAAACATGGTCGTTGTCAGCAAAGCATGCATCAATCATCGTACGACAGCTTCAGCGGTGCATTGTCGTTGTTGTTGTGATTGGGCCGCCCGTAGCGTTGCTTGCTTGGAAAGGAAGGCTGCCATAAGCTTTCGGTTCTCCCTCTCTAGGTTCAGTATGCTGACCTTCTCCGCCCGTGTCAGTGGATGATCTACCCACTGGAAATGAGAGCATTTGCGCTGCCAAAACCAAAATTCGTAATGGTAGATGTAATGCATATATGTGTACATAGGCACATACATGTAATGCATATATGTGTACATATATGTATGTATGTATGTATATGTATATATATATATATATATATATATATATATATATATATATATATATATATATATATATATATATATATATATATATATATATATATATATACACCTCTATATGTACATATATACATAGATATATATATACATACATATACACATCGATATACATATACATATATATATATATATATATCTGGGTACATATATATATCTATGTCGGTGTTAGTACAATTGACGTTCATGCTTGGTTGGCTAACCCTACCACTCCGCGTCACTAACCTGGGGTAACAGTGTACAACATGCAGGGTGCCAGCAAAATAGGGCATGTAGATATTTCAATGTGTCTTTGTATGTGTCTTTGTGTGCATGTTTTGGAGGTATCTGTGCGTGCGGGTATATATGTATGCAGAGATGTACAGACATACATATGTAAACGAATTGAAAGGGGCTTATATTTTCCGCTATCCGTTATATATTCCGAGTATAACTCGGGTTTTCGTAGTTCAGTGAAGGGGATGACACCCGCGTTGATCAGGTATTGACATGTGTAGTTATCTACATGTGCTTCCATATATATATATATATATATATATATATATATATATATATATATATATGTGTATATATATATATATGTATGTGTATGTGTATATATATATATATGTATGTATATATATATGTATGTATGTATATGTGTGTGTGTGTATATATATGTATATGTTTATATGTATGTATATATATATGTATGTGTATATACATATATATATATATATATGTGTGTGTGTGTGTATGTGTGTGTATGTATATGTATGTACGTATATGTATATGTGCACACACACACACACACTCACACACAGACACATATATACATATACACACACACATTTCTGTACATATGTGTATATATGTATATATGTGTGTGTGTGTATATATGTATATATACATATACATACTTATATATATATATATATATATATATATATATATATATATATATATATATATATATATATATATATATATATATATATATATATATATATATCTATATATCTATACAAGTGTACGTTCATGTGCATATATCTGCAGAACCACAGGAAAGAAGGGAGGGGGCGACATTAACACTTTCTGTACTGGTGTATGTGGTTGTAGGTGAAGCCCATCTTAGAGGCACGTGGTCCTGAGCTACAAGAAACTGTAGTCCGTGCGTACATGGAGACAGATGAGTACCGGCTTTATGTGAAGGATGGAGAGGTATGTGGAATAACGGTGTGCATTCTATTGTCCAATATGAAACGAAGGTACTGTCGTTGTCATTTGCAAGTACCTCAAAGTCTGCCCAACATAATTTGGATTATTCTTGCAGGGTGTCCTCAGCTTTGATGAGCGGCTTAGGCGGGTTAGGGAGGCGTACGCTCTGGAGAAACAAGCTAATATGAGAATGTCTGCAGAGCTGGCATTAATGAAGGATAGGGTTAGGCAGTTGGAGGAACGTCCGCGAGAGTTTGGTGCTGGGAATGGTGATGGTGCAGAAGGGGCGGAAGGCGCATGTGGGGAAACATTGAATGGGGCAACAGTGACGGAGGGGACGGGCGAGCCGACTGCGCTCGGGGCTGTAGCGACACAGGACCCCAGTACTCCTCCCAACATTGTCGCAGTCAACCTCTCCGCGGACACTGAAGTTGGACGGACCTGCAACAACGATGTTGTCGAAGAAGGTAACGGTCGGGAACGCGAGCATGCCACCGTTGTTGCAAGGGAGCCAGATGTAGCGTCACTGCCCGTGGTGGAAGGGGCAACCGAGAAATATGAGCATGTAGCTGTTGCGGATGATGATGACCGCAACATTGCCTCCGCTGCTCAGTCAGTACAGACTCCGACAGAGGAGCCCGTCCAGGACGCGTACTCCGTGGCCCCCACCACAGATTCAGTTGCTGTTGGGGACGGTGGGGCTGATGAGCCCCCCCTTGCTGGAGATGGGGCCCACTGCGTGCCAGATCTGGGCAAGTCAACCACATCGCATACCGCGGACGATCAGAGCTACCCAAGGTCGTCCAACATAGTGTCCAGGCTGAAGAAGGTGCCTCGTATTCGGAAACCATCCCGCGTGCGGGGATCACCGTACACAAATCCAACGCGCGGGACAAAAGGTGGAAGGAAGGGGGTGAAGTCGGCAGCTCCCAGGGACACGACATCTGGCCGCTGCAGCCCGTCAAGAGTGCAGTCGGATGTGGGGAACGACGACGCTATTATTTCCCTGGTCCCCATTGCTGAAGTCCCTCCAGCTGGGGAGGTTGAACTGCCAGCAGTCCGCGATGCTAGGCTTATGGTAGGCTTTCCAGTTACTGCCTGCTTACTTCTTGTCACACACAGCGTCCCCTGCTCTGACTTGTAAAAATCATTGCAGATGCCATGAATTGTTTTGTTTTTGGTAACCCTGCAGGATGATGTCCCGGACACATTAACAAGCGGGCCCTCTCCCGACATGCCAGCACCACGCACTCGCGGAACTGGCGGCATATTTCCTATTTCTGAGGAGGTGAGCTTAGGTAACCCTTCCTCGGCTTTCGTATACGCAAGGGCTGGTGGCCTACTACAGCATAAAGTTTGATGTCTACCAATTGTAGAAAACTATGCGGTAATGTCATGGTGCGCATCTTGTTTTTTGTTTGTAGGGTGTGAAAGTGTACCTGACGTGGACATTATCCCCCGAGGAGGTGGACCTCCTGGCAGCTGTTCGTGCCAGGTGCAAGGGCCTGAAGGGCGATCAGTGGTAAGCTTCAGTATCTGCAAATGCGGTTGTTTGGTGGCCAAATATTTTGTATATGAATACCTGATGTCATAGTCACACATGTAGGAATTTTGATCTGCCTGAGGCAACAGAGAAGCATGTCAATGCCGAGTTCCTGAAGGGGCTAATTAATGTCGTCCCCACTCGAGGGGCGGCCGATAGACCAGGGAGGTACTGCATAGGTTCGTTTGCGGTCCAGCAGTATTCCAAACTTCTCCATTCGCGTCAGCGCCAACATAGGAGATACTATCGCATGTCCGTCTTCCTGGACCGCCATGATGAGGTATAAGAAATTGATGGGGAAACGCAGTACGGTACATTCCCGCCAAATGACTGTTCACTGTGGAAAATATGACTTCGTGGCAGGGGCATCTCCGTAACGCGGACGTAGCTGTGCGCCACATCTGGGAAACGTTCAAGGCACAGAAGGATTCTGACCTATGCAATGTAAGTCAATTCCATCACTACGTATTTCAGGAGGCTAAGCATGTGTTTGCAGTGCACATCACTGACATGCTTTCTGGTCGACTCCTTCTCTTCAGGTATTCATGCCGTTGTTTGAGAGAGTTTCCCAGCATTGGCTTCTCCTTCTAGCAGATGTTACCAACAGACGGTTCTTAGTGTACAACTCCTTACAATCCAAACGGGACGGTCCCCGTCAATGCCTCCTATGTAGTGCAGTCAGTGCCCGACCTTCCTATGTAATCACCCAAACATGTATGTTTTACAAATTCACATCTTCGCTCCTTTCACTGCAGAAGGTCGCCATTGGACTCGCCTTGATGAAGCTTCCACAGTTCTGCGACGTACTCAGTTGGGAGATGGAAAATGCAGAGTGCCCGCAGCAGGACAAGTAAGTGAACGTGGACGTTGTCAATTTGGGTACGTCCGTTTCCATGTTATTGCCTGCTCTGGAACTTACGACGCAGTGTGTGTTGGTTTGTTTGCGATTACTGCAGCGGTCATGACTGCGGTGTGTACATGCTAATGTTCATGGGCCTATTGTCCATCAGGGCCGACGGCCTATACTTCGGTCAGCCTTATGTGCGCAACGCTAGGGACAAACTGCTGCTTAGCTTGCTGCAGGGGAGAGTTACTCACTTCCCGGAAGCCTTCTTGGAGGGTACGTAGACGCTGGTTTGGTGAGGGCGGTGAAAGTATTGATTCCCCGTTATGTACATACAGCATTTAGTAGTTAGGTTGTTGTCACCACGTTTATGTATGTGAGTCAGAATGGTCTTCTCTGGTGAGACTTAAGCGCAGCCATTTCACCCACTTCGCTATTCAAATTTGGGGGAGCGTAGTGGGGTTTTGTCCGGACCGTCACGTCAGGTGCGACGTCGAGCAGCCCCCTGACCTGTTCATGTGGCTTGTGTTTTTTGTTGTCGACGTCCGTGCAGTTAACCCGAATTGGGTGACTGCTGCACCCTGCGCAATATGACTTCATGTGGGGGTTATCCCGCAAAACGGTGACCCTCACATCTGTGACGGAGTTGTGAGCTTTGTGGTACTATCATTTTCATATGTCTCACCTTGTACATAATGAGGTGTTATTTCTTTGCATAGCAGTCAGTAAGTCATGGATGGGGACCTACATTATAAGAGCATGTCATGCAGAGGACTGTCATTGTTGCGTCCCCTATACAGTAATTTCTGCTGTCAACACCTGTGAACCTGATCTAACACTACCGCTAACCCAGGATAGTGTGGCCATTTGTGGACGGGTGACATGTGCAACTCGATCTGTTTATATGGAAATGGATGTGCAAAGTGGGTGGTACGCGTCAGCTTAAATGTGCTTTAATGACCATAAACGAAGATGTCTAATTCCACACATAAAT
>JAKOGI010000182.1:0-20000 GCA_029747015.1 Carnegiea gigantea | reverse complement strand
TCATCATTTCAGACTTCCAACCACAGTTGCCGGTCCACCCGTAACTGAACGAAATGTCATCCCGGGTTGTCCACCAAGCACAATGCGGTTGGCACTGTCAGTCCGCTACTAACCTGCTGCCAGCTACTAGAACACATACAATCTGTTCAAATTACAAAGCACAAGACATTGGCGCCCACTGGAACAGCGCCCGCACTTGCCACACCATGGACATGGCGTCCCATACACGGCCATCGAATTGAATCCACAACAATGTCAAATAGGATGAGTACCATTACATGGGCACAATTACATATATACACAACCATGTACTGTAACAGATGAAACATTACATGTCAATTACTTGCGTACAATTACATATGCTCTAGCGAAACTTCTCCAACCAAACCGTGTACCGTTCTCAACCACCTGAACCTCAGCACATACGGACTGCACTGTGTAGCACTCCAAGTTGCACATGCACACCGCCACTGCCCCCCACATCAACATTCAGCACAGATACTCAATGTGGGTAGTTCCCACTAAACAATTCCTCCACCGGGACAATGTCACCAACGTAGTCGGCATCAACATCCGCACGCGGGTTGCGGCAGGTGTTCTTATAGTGCCCAAGTTCACCACATTTAGAACACCTACGGGCTTTCACCCCTTGGGTTTGAGATTCAATCCTTCTCTTTCTTGGCCTCCCTGCTCCCCGTGGATTCTTTGGGGGCAGTATGCGCCTGTTGAAGTCTTCATCTAGCTCATCGCCCCCAACAACATGCCCTGTATCACCATCAACAATTCCCACATCATGAGTCTCCATCGGATGTATAACATTCATATAAATAGTCCTCTGCATGGGGGCCTTGTAACAAGGGCTGACATAGTCATACACATTGAACTTCTCCCGCTCAATGACAGCCATCGCATGCACGCACGGCAGTCCACGAAGCTGCCACCACTTGCAACTACATGTCCCCTCACTTAGTCTCACTACCAAACAGCGGTCATTTGACAACCGCACACTATACTCCCCAATTCCACGGTTGAACCGCTGCACCTCCATAACGGACCCCATGTTCTCATAAGTTTTCTTCAGTTTCTTCTCTATCCTTTCACCGACACCATTCTTCCACTTCTCAACACCAAACTTCCGATTGTCCATCTTAGACCCCAACTTCTGCAGATGCCCGCTTATCAGGCTCGGGATGGACATTTGTCGTAGCCCACACATCCAGTTGTTCCAACTTTCTATGGGGTTGTTGTTCAGGTTCCCCCACCTCTCCTTCAAGAACTTCGACTGTACCCACCGCTCTGGTTCATTGTCCTCCACCCAGCATGCCAACTCACGCTTGTACTTCCTTAGCTCTGCTAAGGCCAACTCATACTCAGCCACCGTTGGAGCATATGCCACCCGATTGAACATTTCCTTCAATAAATCCTTCGATGCGTCCCTCCTGATTCCAAGTTTAGCTGCTCTTCCCAAAAAATTCTCCCTCAGATGTCTTACGCAGTAACTGTGGTTCTCCACCCCAAACACCTTCGCCACTGCATACAAAGCTCCCTCATTCCTATCAGACATTATAACAGGCTTGAGGCCTCCTATACACTCATGTACAACTGTCAAAAACCACAACCAATCCTCTTTGTTCTCCCCTGCAACAACTGCGTACGCTACATCAAACAAATGGTTATCAGCATCCAACGCAGTTGCGGCCATTAAAGTCCCCCCATACGGCCCACTCAGATGCGTGGCATCCACAAACACCAGCTTCCGACATCCCAATATGAATCCATTCAGCGACGCTCCGTACGCGACAAACAATCGCTTGAACCTACTACCTTCTACCTCACAGAATGCTCTTGAATCAGGGTTGGCTCTCACAATCGCTGCACACATCCATGGCAACACCTTGTAGTGATCCTCCGGTCTGCCCATCACAAGCATACGTACATACTCCCGTGCCCTCCACGCTTGCATGTATGTCATTCTCATCCCCAGCTCTAGCTCCAAGTCCTTCATGAGCTCAGTCGGTGAGTATTCCATACACAGTCGTACCTTCCCATCAATCAGCCGTGCCAGTAGCTTCGCCCTCATCCTTCTACGGCCCCACCTCCCCATTTGACATTGCACCCCAACACTGTGCACATGCTCCCCTGTAAAGTCCTTCACAATCATTCCGTCCATCTTCCGGTGTCCCCTAACGCACATGTAGAAAGGACATTCTTCTGCAGTACACCTCACTACAATTCGTTGCAAGCAGTTTCGCTCGAACATATACTCAAACCTGTTTGCTATCGCGTACTTCCATATCGTACACCTAAATGCGTCGGCGGACGGGAACAACTGCCCTCTTCCTTTTATCACATTCTTCCAAATTAACCTCCTCCTTAAGTACGCCTCCGCTTCCACTCCAGATCGCGCCCAGACTACTCTTTCCTCATCTTGCTCAGACTCAGACGCCGAGTCAGAGTCAGCTACAACATCATCTGCCATGACATTCAACTGCGCCACCCTTCTCTCCTCATTCCCCCCGGCTTGTGTGGCCTCCTTCGTTCCGAGCAACCCATCAGCCCTGCATACATATCTGATTAATGCATCAGCATCAATTAACATATTCAACTATCCTAATGCTATGCCAACAACATATCAAAATTCACCTCTACCATATTCAAATGTAGCATGAATTACGTTGCAGTGCTCCGCAAACAGGCAACACTGTCACCATTTCGTCCTTCATCATCGCCCATGCCCCCCACCGCCCCTATAGCCCCCGCACCTGCCTCACGTGCACCCCCATCACCAACTTGTAGTTCTTGACGTTCCACCACTTGACCGGCACGAGGGCCTTCCTCCCCAGCAACATACACGTATGCATGCCCATCATTGCCTCTAACTAACTTCACAACATCCTCATCTTTCACCAGTGGCATTAACAACCCCCGGTCAAACTTCAGACTATACCACACGTGTCGCCCTCCTATGCTCTCTCCCATCTCTCTCTCCATCAACTTCAACACATCACCAACTCCGACGCTCGGCGATATCCACATACATGCATTCCTCCCACCCACGTATGCCATTAACCCATTCACCCCTTCCTCTAACACCCCACCCCAACGTACATACAGCGCAATCTCTCTCGTATGGACTACTGTGCCCCCCGCTGAATTGCTTTGCATCATCGTTACTGCTTGCACATTCAACTGCTTCGGATATTCTACGACGCCCCCTGCACACAACAAGCAAGCGTCACCAACTACACATCTCAACAACAACAGGATATTTCGCACATTTACATGCATCTGTTGCCCTACATATGACCACTACCCTCTTCAACATATCATGCCATACAACAACCTTCATACATACCGTTGTCATCCTAGGATGACACCTACTGTTACCCTGGGATATCACCACTACCCTCTTCAACATATCCATACACCTTACCTACTTACAGCATATACCATTTCATTCAGTTCACTTAAATTCAATGACTACAAATCAATGCCAACATATTTAACCATCCTATCCCCTACTTCACCTGCAACAGTTAACACTTTTCCCCCCTACAATTGGGCAATAAGAAGCCAAGGTCATACCAATCCACACACTCCCTTACTAACACTGACAACCCCAACTTCAATTGCACACACATCTTACTCTTAACACGAAATTACTTACCTCTTCTTCCCGTTTCTCTGTCCACGCTGAATTCCTGCGATGGCGTCAGACAAATCCTTCCCCTCCGCCACTTCCTCACCAACTCAGGTAGCTGTGTCAGCTACAAACTGAGCCCACCATTGGCAACACTTGTACACAGAGTTGTTTACAGAGAAAGCGAGGCTCCCAGGTGCAGAGCATGAAAGAGAGAGAGAGAGTTGTAGTTAAAGTTGGGCAAACCCTGCACACTGACCGCATCCCTCTTATCCTCCCACTTTCTTTTGCTCTCACCATAAGGGCATAGGAGTCAAATACCGTGGACAGCGACATCACCAGCCCTGTCGCGCTTGTCACCCAAAGATAACACCTTCAAGAAAACAGAGCACCGTTGAGTAATATTAAAAGCAAAGCAACACTCTGTAGTAATTTTCCCAATATAAAATTGTTCGAAGGGAAAAGATTAGAAAAGACCGAAATTTTTTTAAGATGACTAATAAGGATTAGTAAAAAACTAATAATTAGGAAGAATACGAAAAGATTGGGAAATTGATAAATGTTTATTTACAAATGAAAAAAATAGGCACTTAGAGTATTGTCAATGGGCGGAACGCATTCCAACTATGAAGTCACATATGTCATATGTTAAGCCAAAATATGCCCTGTGGCGTGGAACAGCAGTGCATTCTCACTTTCCAAACGCATGTCACTTTTTTTTGTCCTCTAGCTTTTTGTTTTCCTTAAAATATTGTTTAAATGGTTAAAAAAAAGTTGTATATTATAGGGTGTGCCTTTTAATTGAATTATCCAAGTTAGAGTTCTACAGGTTGCAAAGCAAGCTCCAAAAACAGAAATTTTTTCTGAGGTGGCAGAATAAATTTTCAAAGTTTAGAACTTTAATTGGGAATGCTCCTAGGAAGCAAGACAAGTAAATTAAGTTCTTTATTCATTAAGTTTATTTTCTTTTTCAATAATTTTAAAGATATTTATAAAAAAAATTACGAATATATATAAATATAATTGCATAATTGAATGAAAAATGTTATTATGAAAGAACAAAATTAAATGAACCAATTACAATAAGTCTATGTACTCTCACTATAGTTTCCGTTGCTGCCAATACAATTTTTCTTTTTTTTTTTTTTGGTTCTGTTTTTCTCCAAGAAGTTTGTGAGGAAAAAAGATAAGGTGCCTCCATAAATAACCAGTTATATAGTTGATATACATTAGAGATTAAGAAGTTTGTGTCTATAAATCCCTTATTATCATGGGGTAATTTACGTTAGTTACGGTTTGTCCTTTTTGTTGGTGAACATAGGTCGTAAATTAACAAAATTGATAAAAATTGAGAAAGATTGATAAGAGTTGGAAAAAAATAATATTTTTTGAAAAGACGATTAAAAATTACAAAACATTAAAAAAAAGTTGGTAAGGATTGGAAAGAATTAAATGATATTTCTTTTAAATTTTAACTTCAGAATTTTAGGCAACGTACCAAGAGGATTTATTTAAAAAGCTAAGGAAAAACAAAAACAAAATTCCAATTTCTAAAGCACATTTTTTTTTTTAACAATGGTAAAGTGGGCTAAATCAATGTTAGGCGCTTCTTCTCATAATAGTACGCCCAACTACATCCGCTGCTAGCATTTCACTAAATGTTAGGGAAAAACAAACATCGAAAAAGAACAAGTTCGTTAATGAGTGCCCCAATTTCTAAAGCACACTAGTGGAATGGACAATGACGAAAAATATCGATGTCATAATGACATAGCGAAATGAGATCAGCAATTGCTTCACAAGTGAAGGAAAATTCTTGTGATTTTTCTTTAGGTCTATAAGGATTTTATTTCCAAAACTTGATCATTTTTGTCTCCCCCCCCAAAAAAAAAGACTTGACCGTTCACCAAAAGAAAAATTATGCTTCTTTTTATATAAGCATATTTGCCGTGCAACAACCAGCAGACATTGCCGCCATCAAATGCTTGAATTTTGCAAGGTAATGTTGGGACACTTTAACATTTCCATTCCTTTTGATTATATATGCTACAAGTTTCAACTTATGACTAGGATATATTTCGTATTTCGCACGGTTATGAGCTAATATATAATTTGAAAATTTATCAAAAAATTTATTGGGAGCTATTTAGTCATCTTAAAAAACTGAGGAAATATAAGTAGAAGACTGGAATATGATGACTTAAAAAAAAAGGTGATGAAATTTTCCACAATTAATTAAATGAATGTCTTGGTATAGTGATTTATGTCATCTATTTTGTACAGGCAGTTTGTTCATTTAAAAAATAGTGCTTGTAATTGCTTACAACATATTGCTGAATTTTTATCCTCTTTGATTTAGTGTTCATTGCGATTTTTTGACCTTAAATAGAATCCAAAATTATTTTGCAATAATAAAAGCCAATATATGAAATGCGCTATAAAATTATATATAACACCCTCCAATAAATAAAGTTAATTGAATTGTTAAATAATGCATTCTAGGAAAATATTTCATATTCTAGTGACAATATTGATTAGACCAACATAATTGCATGATTTAATATATTGCACTGATGGATAAATGTTAAATTTATTAACATGGCTAAGATTATTTATTAGTTGTCACAAAACTATATTTTTTAGTTAAAAGCAACCAATGATAGCATGACAAATGTCATCACCGTGTTAACTCATTCACTTTTACATTATACTAGTATGCATCCCGTGTTTTGCATGGACATATGTTGAAATTTTATAATCTTATTATTTTTTTCCTAAATGTTTGCATGCTTTTGAACTTTGAAGTTATTAAAATATCAATAAAATCTTCTACAAACTTAGCTTAGAATTTAAGAATTGAACTAACTTTGATCACTGCATCGACATCATTAGACCACAGCTACAAAAGGAAAATGAAAACATATTATTATCAAAAGAAATGGTAAACAAATTGAATTTGAATTATTATTATTTAAGAAATAGAAATGATTTCAATTCGCTACTTCCAGGAAAAGAAAAAAGCAGCTATATCTTTACAGTTTATATTTTTAATCCTACTTTATTTTAAGTTTATAACCGTTAAATTAATTGAATAAAGAAACAATCATTAATATCGATACTTGAATATGCATGGGTAATAAAATATAACTACTATTGATTAATTTAAGTTAATATTTATTGACATTATTATGTTAAATTTATAAGTGTTAAAATAATTGAATAAACAAAAAATCATATAATATTGATGTAAATATAAGACAATTAATAAGAGACAACTAATGAAAAATTGCCACTTGTCAAAATACCATCAACCCATTTAACATATTCAATTTTCTATTATATATATCATATGATATAATATATGATGATATGATGATATGATATGATATGATGATTACGAAGGACGCAATTCATACATGAACGCAATTCATACATGATTTGACTGTTGGGTTCTTTTACATTTGAAAGTTGTAATAATTTATGAATACAAATCAGAATATATAAGCAAATTAAGTCTTATTTATCATAATTAATCAGTTTTCTAATAATGTCGTACAATTTCTTTTTCTTTTGTCAAATTAAAGCTGAGAAGAAAATGTGATGCATTTGCACGCCACATGACAAACCTAACACATACATATATTTATATGAGTATGTACCATTGTGTAGCATGTATTTGTTAATGAGTAACAGCATGTGTTAACGTAGATGGGATTCGTGACTTTAAAAAAAAAAAAAAAAGGACATTAGTTTAGTAAGGTCTTTTGTTTTCAACTGTTCCGTAGTTTAAGGACAACGTACACGATCGCCATATTCAAATATAAAATATAACTGCTACAACTAGAGGCTAATTAAATCACACGACGAATGTGGGTAAGACTGACTCATATGCATGGCCCCTATGATTTGTAACTCCTCAGTCCCAAAGCACCTCAATTGCAGACTCTTTCTATGCTCAGACTGAGTAGCTCATAACAGCAAACTATGAACAATAACATGCAAAAAGCAACATGCAGTAGGTTTTAAGGGGTTGGGTCAATTCATGAGGGTATAAGCAAATAGCTAGATTTACATCGTTCCTTTTGATTTTTAGTCCTTTAAAGCTCATTGGCTCACTGTAGAGGAGAGGGAGTAAGAGTTAGGCCCTGTTCTTTTCAGTGAAAAATGATGGGTGTGGAAAAGGAGGGGAAGGAGTGGGTGAGAGTTGACAAGAGTGATATTTTTTTTTTTAAGTGTGGGAAAGGGGGGAAGGAGTGGGTGAGAGTGGGCAGGAGTTGAAAGGAGTTGAATGAAGTTGGAGAGTTGAATGAAGGAGTGTGGGAAAGGGGTGAAGGAGAGGTATTTTTGGGAAAGAGTGGGAATGGGGGGAAGGAGTGGGTGGGTGTCGGAAGGAGTGGGTTGGGTTCATTAAACCACAAAAAGAACAAGGCCTTAGTTTAGAAAGATTAAACTTTTAACTGATTATTATATTTTTTATTCATAAAAAATGCTAATACATAAAATCATATGAATGATTGCCTTTTAAATGATCATTGGAGAGATCAATTTTGTTTCACCTTTCTTTATGTTGATTTATTATAAAGTGTTCAATAATAAGCAGAACCACATTAAAAAAAGAGAAATATTTAGAAACTAAAGTATACATAATCAACATTACAGTCACGTAGTAATGAAAATGATGTGTTTATTTTATAATTTGTTTGAAAATCACATATAAAATTTTAAAGTTTTAGTCAAATTAAGACGATTTTATTTATGTGACAGATGATCCTTAACTTTTAACTCAACAGTCACCACAAATTGGGTGACTAAGTTTTCAATGTTTCTTATCAAAACTTGGCTAGAGGTACTCATCGGTTCAAATTTAGAATACGCCAGTTTGTTCAGATTGGACCAAAGTCAAACAAGTAAATAACACAAATGGACGATAAACCGGAGAAAAGCTGATTCAGACCGGTACCGGACCGAACTATGGCCAAATCAAATGAAGGAGACACTCGCACTGTTGCCAGTTGCCACTGGCATGGTAATAGGATGAGGCTTGCGATTTTGGGATGAACCAAACCCCCCCTAGCAGTTAGCACGTAACAGCCTCTGCTAGCCGTTGCTTCTCTCTCCTGCTTGGTATACAGCTCAATTCCGGCGATGTTAGCCCTGACTCTTGGGTGCTCACATCCGGGCTTGACTTTTTCGCCGGAAAAATTCAGACCCAAGAGGAGTTTTTGTGTTTGCGCAAATGGGTTCCCCTCATTTCTTCCCGAAGACGTCGACAACATCAAAGACACCTTTGCCCGGAATTTGGCTCAGAGAATTGAGAGATTGCCGGTTCAGGTTAATTAATTTTCTTAACTATTAGTTGCAGCAAATTCTGTTGTTGGTCTCAAACGAGATGGATTGGACCCATTCAAAGCATAGAAGAATTGGAACGGCCAATCATAACCCCTGAATCTGAATCTTCCTGCAGGGTAGACTGTAAGGTCTTAATCCCTGACCCATTTGGTAGTAAAGGACATTAGCAATACTCTTTGGGGCAATCGACATTATACTCTTGAAGTATATACTCTCCTAAGTCATGTGATACTTTTTATCCATGCGTGTTTGTCTTATAGGCAAATTTTTGTATATGTATGCTTAAGTGGCTTATGAGAGTAAATACACTTAGATTGGTGTGTTTGGGGAACATTAGGTGTATGATATTGGAATTGCTTGTTGTAAGTTGGTTCTCACATTAGTGTATTTTGGGACCAAAATTGGATCTCTAAAATACCGGCATTCCCACCTTTGGTGGGCTTGGGTTTTATATGCTTGTTATAGAATCAGGACAATCATCCCCGGTTCATTTTCTGTGAGACAGGTGCTTCGTCCTTATATTTATCAGTGATGGGCATAATCATCTTTCTATTTGAACTTGTTGAAGTTTAGCACCTTGTCAATCTTATATCCGATGGTAGATGATAGGCTTCTTGGGGTACTTTCAAGTCTTTTCTTGTTTACCTCCAAATGATATAGTACAATTAGCATGTTGATGAGGCTTTGAGAATATTTTCATTGTATTCATCCCCAGAACACACACACACACAAACACACACAAACAATCACCCGCCTACAAATACATGCAAAGTAATACTAGAGTTTGGTCAAGTATGTGGAATAGAATATCACGCTTACACACACAGAGTAATGCTTGCAGTTTGTCAAGGGCTCAAGGCCCGAGTAAGTAGAACAGGATATGGCAGCTTGTGAATTTTTCTGAAGAAGTCTAAATCATCCACAAGGGCGTGGAGATTTGGCAAAAAAGGTAATAACAGCTGTATAAGAAGGACAGGACGACCTTGGAATGGATTAATGCCAACCATGTTAGCCCAAAAGTGTTTAACGTAGTATGCTAGGAGTTGTGTGTAAGGTGTGTCAACATTTGCTATCATTGCCTTGCCAGTTTCACTGCGGTATCCTTGTATATGATAACTTAGTTAAATGCATGGAGTCATCAACAGCTGCTGTACACCAATTGAACATCTAGAGTTGTGTGCATTAAACAAATATAGTATGACTAACAAATGGGTTCTCTTCAATGGTATTGCAGGTCCCTTTCTTGAAGACTTCTATCATGAGTAGTTGTGTGAGGCCAGTGATGCAAGGACGGACGGATCCAGTTGTTCTCTTGCATGGATTTGATAGGTCAGCATTTCTCTATAGATATGTTGCTGCTAGGGAAGAATCTTTGCATAGTTCCTCCTTAGTTCATGGCAGTTATTCTTCAGTTCTGTTTTAGAATGGAGATACGTGTACCCTTTGCTTGAGGAAGCTGGTGTTGATGCCTGGGCTATTGACATTCTTGGTTGGGGTTTTTCTGATTTAGGTATGTCAATTGTCCACTTGATCTAGAGTTGGAACTGCTATTCTTGCATCTTGCATGTTAAGATGATAAGATCCTATACCTATTTTTCTCCCTTAGCTTTCTTGCTCCTCTAATTGATGTTTCCTTTCTTTTCTAACTCGTTTTCGCTTCATTCGTATATTAGAAAGCCGTCCCCTCTGTGATGTAGCATCAAAGCGCAATCATCTGTATCAGGTATTGTAAGTTTGGAACCATCTGCTTTTTCAAAGTTATTCTCCTTTGTCACTTGTTCTGTAGTTAGAAGTAAATACAAAAAGCTTAGTTCCATTAGTATCTTAGGCCTCCATTGTGAATCTCATTCTAGCCAATTCTTTTTCGGCGTAACTTTATAGAGTAAGAGTTTTGTTAACTTTGTGGTTATCTGAAGTTGTTAATAGAGAAGCAACAGAATAATTGTTTATTCACTTCATACATTGAGTCTCATTGATGGAATAATTGGTTTTCCTATCATGTCATCCTGATTAAAACACAATGGATGATGCGTTATCCCCCCCCCCCCAAAAAAAAAAATCCATCTGACCTCTTTGTATTTGGTCTTGGCGATTTTGCCTCTGACAGTTGTGGAAATCTTACATCAAAAAGCCAATGATACTTGTTGGACCAAGCCTTGGAGCTGCTGTTGCAATTGATTTTGTTATTTACCATCCTGAAGCAGTAAGTAGGACCAATGACCAGCATGAATAACATACCTTTTGATCTTGAAGAGAGAACATGATCTGAAAAAATTTTGCTGCAATTTGAACGATAAAGATGCATTATAAAATTCCCTTTTCATCTTTCAGGTGAGCAAGTTGGTTTTGATTGATGCTAGTGTATATGCGGAAGGGACACGAGAAATGTCCACACTGCCCCGCCCATTTGCATATGCTGGTGTGAGTAGCGCGGTGGTAGAATGGGTTGTATGATGTTTGTAGATGGTTTCTAGTTGTTTAGTTTGGTGTTGTATCTGGTTATATTTAAACTTGTTTTAATCTTAAGTGATAATACTTCTTTGCTTTTTGGGATAGGCTAACAAGAAAGAAAGAGGTCATTGGGTTCGCTTGTTTTTAAGTGCGGGAATGAAGGGGTCACCTGTTCTATTTCTATAAGACTGAGAAAAAAGGGTGAACTAATCATTTATCTGATGTTGACTGTTCCTCACTTAAGTTTACTCTGCCATTTCAAAACCCTATATCAGAGGAATGGCCGCTTTCTGCTGCTTCATTGAAACTTTCACTGCCACCAACACCATCCGTTGCCTAGATTAAACTCATCTAGAACTCCAATGGAGGGCAGTTGTGAATGTAGAAACTTTCAATAAGGGTGCCCTTTTCCAAGTTTATTGAATCTTAATCAGTATCAATGGTCTCTCATGGGTGTCCACTTCTTAAATTTTTAGAATTTTTAGTGAAAATAAATGCAACTTTTTCACTCTAATGGGTTCCCAAGACGCCATAGGATGGCTTGGGGGGGGGGGGAACCATTGGAGCCATCCAGGTGCAATCATGTTGATCATCAATTTGATCCAAAGCTAGATTTGGCCATAGCCTGTCAATTTAGTTGCTTCAGTAAGGTGACTTCAAGATGGTTAAGGGAAGGGATTTTTTCTTATTTTTGGGCCCTTGGGGGGGGGGGGGGTTGTTGCATTGACCTGTGTGAAAGGCTCCATTTTTGACATGATGATGTTGCTATGGTGGTGGATGTTAGTTTTAAGTAGTAAGCACTATCAAGGAAAATGATGGTCAACGGCAGTTGATCAGCCCCTTTGGCTCAAGGACTGCCATACTCACCATCTTTTCCTATTGCTGGACCAGAAATCACCCTTCTCTCAGATTGTTATGTCTCATGCTGGAAATGAGCTTGATGAGTTGAGGTAAGAAGGGACGATATTAACCGAGGTGGGATATGACCAGTCAAGTTTTGAGTAATTGTAATAGCTGTGGGAGTTTAGCTGGTAATGGTGGAAGCTTGAATGGTAATGGTTTGTGGTATGGGACTAGGAGTTGAGGGAAGTGGGAGAAAGATATTGTTTTTATAAAAAGAAACCACCTGCTTCTCTCAGGAAAGTGATCGATCGGCATCCAATCCTGTATAGCCTTTTATTTGATGTCAATTCATTCGCAAAATATAAATTTTGAACTGAACCTCCTCAATATACAGCCGTAACTAAATGTGGACTTACTAAAGACTAAAGACTAATTCAGCTTTCTGTTAGGTTGCTTTGCTGAAGAGTGTGCCCCTACGATATTACGTGAACAATTTGGCCTTCAAAAACTTATCCTTTGATGTTAGCATGGACTGGATGAAGGTAAACATTTTTCCCCCAACTTTAAGTATAAAAAATTTTTGAATCATACTGATGTCTTTGAATTGAATGTTCCAACAGATTGGCAGATTACATTGTCTACACCCTTGGTGGGAGGATGCAACTGTTAATTTTATGATGAATGGGGGTTATAATGTTATTCCGCTGATTAAACAGGTACATGGAGTATGTTTATCCACAGTAGGATTTAATGAAGAACCTGGATTATCTATCTCCACTGCCTTGCCCATGTTTGAAAACTTTGAGCAGTGCTTTTCACAGGCTACATGTTAGATTGACGTTCTTTTCTCCCCCCCTTTTTTTGGGGTGGGGTTTGTTACATTGTGTCTGGCAGTCTGAACATGAATTTTTATTCCCATAGGATTGGAGGTTGTCGTCTGTTAAGCTGGTGATGAGTGGAATCATTCCCATTCATTCTTATTTTGGAATAAAGCATTTGGTATTCTATTTGCAATCGTTAGCCTAATTCTTTCTGACCAGATTGTACGCTCAGTCTCAACTTCTTATTTTGGAAGTCATGTACCTAGTGTATGAATGTTAAGTAGATATTATGGGATTAGTTAGTGAGCTCATTACCATGAATGGATGCTCAATGTACACATATTGATAACAAGAATGGCATAATCAATTACTTCTCTTTTCAACTCTCACTTTCCTTCCCTTCTTTGTTCTCCTCCGTGCTTCTCTTCTTTCTCTGTTGTTCCTTTCCCTTCTCATTCTTCTCTTCTCATCCTTCCCAAATCTTTATGATTGATGTTGTGACCCATCTGGGTCATTACATTCTAGTCTACTTAGTCTCAACTCCTCTTAAATCAAATGAACATGCCAAGAGCTTGGCATTCACATCTTTTACTCCTGGATATGTAATTCATGATCAGTTGATCTTTATGTTTCTTCCATTGGCAACGATGAAAACATGACATGTAAAACACATGAAACGAAATAAAAAATAGAACTCATGCTGCAAGCAACTGAAAGCTCAATATGTGAGCATTAAAATTGATTTCTTTTTCACATTTTCTGACGTCAGAAAAATTTAGCTTTTCAGCAGGGGGGGGGGAACCCTGAATGTGACTGCACAACTGAAGACAGAGTAACTATGTATGTTCTGCTGTATTTATTTCTGGCAAATGTGAAGCGCAGAATGTCTATTTGCCACGAAGTCGAACATAGGTCCGTTGTGGGAGGGTTCCGTTAAGCTGAAATAGCGGAGCTATGTATTAATCAGTATCATTCAGAGATTTGAGTTTAATGTTATTTTATTCCAAGTTTGATGTTAATTATGAAGATGAAAGTGACCCGCTTTGACCTTTTGGTCATCTGGTTTTTAATACTTCCATTCGTAGGCTTCTGTGTCATCCATGTTGGTGCATTAATTTAGAATTTTGTGGAAATTTCGAATTGTTCTAATTATTGCATGTAAGTGGAGCTTGTGATCGATGTGCTCTAGTTGATTTATGATTGAGGGCAAAGACATTCACAGAGAAGTGCGTTTTGACAGGTGACGCAGCAGACGCTAATAATGGGGGTGAGGATGACCGATTATCAGTACAAGCTTGCATTTGTAAGTTACATCCTGAGATTTATTAGCTAGAAATATGAGTTGCCTATGATCAATTGTGCATTGGTCTGTATGACTAGCCGTTTTTGATAGTTTTCAAATCTGTTGTGCTCTTCAAAGTCATGTATTGATGATGAAGAGCGCCCCCCCCCGCGAACCATTTTTTAAGGTCCTATGGGAAATTTCCTACTTCCGCTTTACTTATTGTCCTTGTTTTGGAACTTCAAGCCAAAAATCAAAGACAGAGGATAGAAAGTGAGAAGTAACATGTACCATATAGTTAGGCTCGCAATGGCAAATTAGATCCATCACTAACTCTGAGGAAACACTTGATCTGTGATCGACGTACAGAGACTGCACGTGAGCTGCAAGATGCGACGTTACGCACAATACCCGAGTGTGGTCATCTCCCTCATGTAGAAAAAACCCAGATCAGTTGCTGACTTCATTATACAATTTGCTCAAGAGGCTTCCGGTCAACTCTCACCGTTTGATTCTGCCTCTGATATAACATATCATCATCAGGCATTGACTCTGTAACCTTTTGTCCTCTCTTGGAAAGTTTCCTTCTTATACATGGTGTACAGTTCTCTTCTTTGCCTGAGCTGCCTTAGAGTTCGCTTGTTGCAATGTTTTTTGTCTTGCTACAATTAATTTGGGTTCCAGTTATTACTGTCAGAAAGAAACGTCGTGTTCTGTGATGTAGTTGAGGTCAATAGCTGGTATGATAATGATGTTTATCAGTTTCTCCTTGTGGTAAGCACTTGGAGTCTGTCTACCTTCATGTTCGGCATTGTTGACCTTGGTCTGTTCGTGCCCTAGTTTTATTTCAAGTACCTGTGTCGAGTACTCGACTGTAAGGTGGGATTGGCAGCTGACTCTTTGTAAACAAAAAAAAACCCGCAAAATCTTCGGGAAAGGGTGGCTTTGAAACATGGACATTTTCCCTGGGCAAAAGAATGGGCAAAGATAGACTATCTTGGTCCATTTTCATGCCCAGAAAGGCTGCTATACTCTTTTACAATGTTCATGAATTTTAGTTGTTCTAACTTGGCGACTGGATGCATCATTTGACTTGCATATTACATCATTCAATTGAACAGCTTGCATGATTTGATTGTGGAATAATTTGTAAGAGTCTTGGATTAATATAATTGACTTGGATTTGGACTCATTGGAAAGTTGTCATATCTGAATACTCTCCGTCAAAATTTGAACCCCATTATGGAAATGGTTACCTTAAGTGGGGAGCCAATTTGCAAGTTTCATGCACTTTTTGAACTTTGAACCTTTTTTGTTTCTTTTTCGTTGCAAAATGACGTGTCCAGAAGAATTTGCGCTCTTCAATTTACCAAACATTTTAGATAACTTTTTGACCGAATCAAAAGATAAAAATCATTTTGCCAAACATGGCCGTGATGATTAATGAATCGTAAACTAGAATGTAAAAAATTAGGGCGAGGGGGAGGGGACTACTTTCAGTAAAAATTCAGTTTCTTGTCACATTATTCAATCTGAATCACTATTGCAAAACCAAAATAAACTACACTTCAAAAAAAAAAAAAGAGAATTGAACTTCAACCAAACACGAATCGTTCTAAATGAAAATTGAAACAAATTGAACTTGAATTTTGCGTAAAGACATCAGTTACATTTCCTTAAATAAACAATAATTAGTGTGGATTCTGTCTCAATGAATTTGGAGAAATTTAGATATAAATTCACAGATATAGAGAGATTGATTTTAGCAATCTTGCAGAATTTTTTAGTTAAAAAAATACTTTCTCATGAAATTACATTCACTAAGATAGGATATGACCCTGTGTGGCAATAGTTGTTACTGTTAGCCATTTGTATTAGCTGTTAACTTGCTTGAATTAGCGATGAAATTAGTTGTTTCTGATAAAATTGTAAGATAAAAAATTAATTCTCACGTGCGAATATCCCCACCAGTAATTTAATAACCCATCTTTTACAATGGCAAGCTCAGTGATAACTCTTTAATAACCCATCTTTACAATGGCAGGCTCAGTGATGACTCACGTGCTGATGCTGCCTTCCAATATTGGGCCACTTTCACCTACCTACGTCAACCTGTAATTAACCACTCATTCACTAGGAACCAAAACTCCTTGAAAAATTAATTTCGAAATCATCCCTTACTCTATGGGTTTGATTAATTTTGGATGTGTTAAGTGACCATTCTTGGATTGGATTTTGATCAAATCTCGAATTATTTGATCTATTTGTATTTATTAATTTTGAACCGAGTAGATTTACCTCATATTTAAGCTTTGGATCGAGTTATTTGGATTTGAAGTACCCATCTTTCAATTGAAATAAAGCATTTGAACCCAAACCATAAGGTTGAAATTGAATGATCTAGTCTAGTCTAGTTAAAAAAAGGGGGGTCAAATTCAAAGCAAGTAACTCAAGAACAAAATATTTTCATTAGAATATTTTCAAACAAATAGTAGCACTAGAACATCTAGTAATGACTAGGCTAGCTAATTAAGCTTAGATGTACACAATGAGTAGCGATTTTTGAGTGGGAAAGGGTTTTAGAAGAGCCTAGGGAAAAAGAATAGGATGTTAGTTCACCCCACACCCTTTGTCACCACTCAATGGAATCAAATGCCCACCTGTTACAACACAAGAAAAGCCAAACACAAACCCACTAAAAACAACCCAAAAAAAAAAAAAACCAAGAAAAGAAAAAGGAAAACCCAATTGGGGTTTGTCCATTTTGGATGATTTCCTAATCAAACCCACCATTGCACATCCCTCCTCTCAAAGCAAAATCTCATCCATTGATGGAACCCCCACCACCGAAGCTCGAGTCGTCCTACTAACCCCACAAAGAGCAACAAGCCCGGAATGAGGAGGGCTCGCGTGAGAGAGAGAAAGTTGCTCTGGTACTTTAGGAGGGAAGAACCGCCGTTTGGATTTGTGCTGTCAATGCCGGCAGGACCCAATCCCGTGGGCTAAATATGCCGGTGGTAGTTGAGCCAGGAGTGCCACCAATGGTTGTGCCTGTGCTGTAAGATGTGCCTTGGCTGCATATTGAAACATCATTACCAGAAACTCAAAGCATCGTTATCAAAAACACACCTCAAGAAATGTTCAAACACTATCAAACTTCATACGATAGCAATGATTTCCAATTCAATGTCAATGTCGTGGAGGCAATGGTTCTTCTGAAATTAGCAGAAAGCTACACAAAATGAAGGACGGAATCATGCAAGTTCTTGATATCAAGCAAGAGCTATCAGCTAACAACAAACAACTCATTGCCGAATAGGACACCTAAAGGTGAATAGCTGCACGATAAAGCATCCATGAATGTACGGCTTTTTCCATAGTCCTTGATATAAGGCAAAAAAACGTGGGGGTGTTCATTACTTCAAACATCTGAATTTGTTGATGTGGACCATTAATTAGAATGGTGAAGACCCTCAACATTAGGGGTTTCAATTGAGGGGCCGTAAGATAGGATCATATAACTACACATAACCGATAATTGAAAGAGATGGTCAAACAACCTAGTCACATTCACACTCAAAAGATGTGGCACATTCATTATGCAAGTGACATTACTAAGTAATGGATGCCAAAATCATCAGCCACAACCAGGAATTTTTCAAATGTCAGAAAAAGTAGATCTATATTCTCCCAAAATTCATGAGCACGCCCAGCTAATAAAGCCAACCCCTTTTTGTAAGAGAAATTGATGAAGTTTATATCAGTAGCAAAGATGAGGGACAGGCCAGAGCAAATACACATGACACCAAACCATACAAAATAATGAGAGACAGTAGAGTACTGAACCAAGCCAGATGCCAAGCTTTGTTGTTTAGTCATATCTTGTGATTCAAACAGCACAAAGCAATAAACATTATCATCATGACAGCTCAGCAAGCTCCTAGGGGGAAATGAATGAAATGACAACCAAAAAAACAGGGTAAAAATATGAAGGTGGATCTACCATGTTTCTTCTTTTCCCTTTTTTTTTGGGGGGGGGGGGGCGTTGTAAAGGAGGCAAGAGGCTAACAACTAATGACGGTAAGATTTGAACCTAGGTATCTGGTACCGACTCCCAAAGACTTAACCTGTTATGCTAGTTAACACTAGCATTGTTAGGTCTGAAGCGAACCGACAAAGTTAGGGGGGTTTTTTTTTCAATTTTAATAAGTATATCATCCACCAAAAGTTTGGTAGACAAGGGATGTAATGTACGAGACCCTAGACAAAATCTAGCGTTGAGATTTTAATATATTTTTATCGTCGTTGTTGGAAACATCATAAAGAACCACGAAGTAAAATAACATTAACATAAGGTTAGTTTAGCCCAATAATAAGATACGTATAGACAACATGCTGTGATTCCCAAAATATTTCTCTTCTTTTAAAATAGTGAGCATCTACAATGGGATGAAAATGAAACCCATTTAGGCTTATCTTTTGTCACATCAGATTTCTCACTTTTCACTCTACAAAGACCAAAGTTGATGTTGAAATTAAAGTAATTTAGGGTTTACTAACATGCAGAGTTCATTTAACCAGAGTTGAATAACAGAGGAAACAACGGAGACACATCCTTGTATGCATAGACTATGGGGATAGATTATATTTATATATCCATTTTCAGAACCTACAGAAACCTAGAATCCACATATCAAACCCTTGAAAAACCTTACCAAAAGCTACTAATCAAGCAGATAGAGAAGAAAACATCTCAGGAATCATAAAAATAAAGAGACAGAGGATGGAGATTATACCCAGCACTTGTAGGATAAGTGCAGCCAGCAGTCACACCTGATATTCACAAAAACAAAGGAAAAAAGGTCAGATTAGGCAAGTACCAACTTCTAAGTAACCCATTTCATATTACAACTCCAACTCCAACTCCAACTCCAACTCTATGTGTAGGTTCCGCTTTCGAAGGGTCTGGAGAGATTAAGATGTACGCAGTCTTACCCCTACAAGCACTTGTGCAAGAAGAGCGACTAAGAAATTCCCAAATAAGTTATGTAAAATTAGAGAAAAGGAGGTAACACTTACTAGGGGGAGAGCTGGTGGGAGTGGCAGTTTGAGAGAAATCACAGCTGCCAGGAGCTTGACCCTTGTTCTGGAAGTAGCTATTAGCAGCATAATCACAGTGAGCTTTGACAGTGTTAGGTTGAAAACAAGGCCCATTTTGCAGTATTGGGCGGCAATCAGCCCCACTTCCACATGCATAGTCTATTGTCTTCTGCAAAAGTGTATCTGAAATCCCATCTTTGCATACGCAGTATGTTGCACTTCCTACCCAAAAAAAAAAAAAAAAGAGATACCCAGATCAATTTCAGGAATTTACTGAGAAAATAGGAGCTGCCCATCAAGTTCTCCTCTTGATTTTAGCAAGAAATTGGAAGAAAGATAAAATCTTTCATCTTTATAGGTTCAAAAAGACTCCACAAGCTCAAAAATTTGCTACATGTTTGGATAAACTTGTTTCAAAGATCTTTTGTAAAACGAAAAGGGCTTGATCAGGAGTTCAAATTGGTAAAGGTGCTTACTTGAACAGCCAATCAAGCTCAAGAAAAGAGCTAAGAAC